>JBBMOC010000008.1:2010354-2033629 GCA_037975185.1 Centropyge bicolor | reverse complement strand
CGCTCCACCTCTTTGTCCATATTTGGAGTAACCGGAGGTAGGCTACCAAGATGGCTACGCACTACGATTTGCTTCATTTTTGCTCTTCAGAAACCTATGGGTGACACGGACGCTACGTCCATATTTTATGCAGTCTATGGTATGTGTCCAGTTCGTGTTTCAGACTCTGAGAAGACATTTTTGGCAAGTCCACTCTACACTTCTTTAGACGGCTTTTTGGAGGTTAAGACTTGTTTTTAGCCTGAAATTAATTTAAGGTTCAGATTTAACTTTGTGGGAGGGTTGGGGTTTGCTAATGCATTATGTCATTACGGGTCCTCACAAGTGTAGAAGCACAAGCGTGTGTGTGTGTGTGCACTTTAGCACCTGTTATTTTGCCAGTACGGCGAACACGACCCATTCAGTGAGCCCTGAGCCGATGTTTTGACACAACCTGATCTACTGCATGCAAGGCATTAATCTTCACACACATAATTTATCAAATGTTGAGTGGGTCCTGATGTGTTTTTGTGCTAAAGTAATGGTGATATTTAGCCACACTAGCAGCCTGACTCTGGGGACGGCAGCGTGTGACAGGCAGTCCAGCACTTTGGTCCTGTCTGAATTATCTCAACAACTATTGGAGGGAGGGCTGCAAAATTTTGGGGACATTCTTGGTCCCCAAAGGCTGAAGAATATCCTTCTGATTTTGGTTTGACATTTTGAGTGAAACAAGGATTTGGTGAATTGCCATGAAATTCGGTGCTGCTGTGACTAATAACAACCTGAAGGAGACGCTTGTGTGGCCACAGGCCTTTTCACACCTACCTCATTTGGTCTGTTTTGCAGTTTGATCCGAACCAAAACCATGGGTGTGAAACGTCCCCTGGATCACAGTCCAGACCAAACAGCCCAACCTTGGTCCGATGAAAAGAGGTGGTCTCGGTCCGGATCAAATTAAGCCATGATTTGGTTCGTTTCTAGTGTGAGAACATTTTTTTGGATGGTTCGGACTTCTGGACGGATTACAGGAAGTTCTGGCAGCCTCTCATCAGGACTGAAACAACTGAACAAAATGAGCCATGGTAGCACAAGGGGAGAGGAGGAGGCCGAATGTTTCATTGACATGTTGTCCAACAGCTTCATAAAGAGTCAGTTGAAAAAAACTCACAAAATTTCTGACGCTTTTAAATTACTTTCCAAGAGCATGAGAGAGGGAGAGGAACTGAATTGAACTGACAACACAGCGACGTCAGATGCATAATTACAATGTGAAATCAAACCTAATGGGATCAAATGTGACATAAATCTTGGTTCAGACTAAGGTGTGAAAAAATGTTTAGTCTTCTTACAAATGCATCAGAATGAACTGGCAGGATGGCTGAGTATAAATGAAGTTCTTACCAATAAAGGAGATAAAGAGACCCAAATGAGACGAAAGAATTTTTAAGTTCGGAGACGACTGAAACTTAGATTGTGATTGAGTTACTTTCAATATTTAATTTTTTGTTTTTGTTACATATGTTCAATATAAAAATTTAACTTGCTAAATATGAGAGTAATTTACCTGAGTGACTTGTCTCTTTCTGACCCAAAACAACAATCTTTAAAGTTTTTTTTTTCACTCTATACCACAATATTGTCATTATATTTTTTTTATATGTTTTTTCTTTTGAATCTTTATCTAAAAAATAAGATAATAAAGCGTTTCATGGCATCAATTTTAGCATCATACACACATCAACACAGACAGGCAACTGTGGAAAAGGTGACTCCAAAATTTTCTACGTTGAGCATTTCCTGACACTTCACAGCACAACCTGTACTGCGAGGGTGTAAGCCGTTATGTGTCATAGTGTGTGACATAGTTTTGCACACTACAGTACATGGAAGGTTTGAAAGTTGCACATGGGAGCGTGTGAGCGTGGCTTCATAAACACAGGGGTGTTAGAACAGGAGTTTAAGAGGGTGGAGAGGTGTGGAAAAAGGGGAGCCAGTGTAAATGTTTGTCCGAGAGCGGGAGCTGTAAAAGCATTAATGCATGTATGTCGCTGTGTGTGTTTTAAGAGCAAAAGGTGCACATACATTGGTGTGTGTGTCTTCTGAGAGGGTCTGGGTGTGTCAACAGTTCTGCTGATTGTATCTCTCTGAGTAAGGATCTGATTTTTTTTATATGGGCTACAAGGCATGTTCTGTTGTCTGCCTTTGCACATGCAGTAGTGTAGCAGAGAGATTTATCGTTTCTCTTCGCTGTGTGTGTGTGTGTGTGTGTATATATGCTTGGTGTGTATATGCATGTATGTGTGTGTAGGTCATTGTGAGAGGAGCTGGCAGCAGCTTCCTCTCTCCTCTTCTCTCCTGCAGTAATCAGTAAGAGTGGAGGCCTGGCCTTCTCTACCTCTCCCTGCCTGTGGTTTGTTCACATACCGTCTCAGCCGAGCGGGTAGGAATGTGTGTGTGTGTGTGTGTGTGTGTGTGTGTGTGTGTGTGTGTGTGTGTAAGCATTTCTATGTGTTCTCGTGTGTCATACAGATTGTGTGTGTGTGTGTGTGTGTGTGTGTGTGTGTGTGTATGCGAGAGAGAGAGAGAGAAAGAGAGAGAGATTTAGTGTGTTTGTGTGTAAGAATAGGGGGTGGGGGTTGGAGAGGCCCTGTAAGGGAGAAGACAGAAAACCTGAAGGTAGTTAGTTGGCCTTTTCCCTGCAGGAAACAGCACATGATACACATGAAGTCAAGCCAGCCTATTGTGAAGTCTATGCACATCATACAAATATGATAAACATTGAATCAAATTGTACTCAATGTCAGTCCAACGTCATGTTAATGCTGTAATTGAGGGGTGAAAAAGACAAATATTGAACGCAGATCTGAATTTTCCATCATGGTGCAGGGATTCTTGTACAATGTGTTGGTGTGTTGAATCGGAAGAAATACAGCTGGAGACACGCTGTCTGTTTTGGCTTCGTTCTACCAGAAAGTGAAGCAGACACACAAGCATGTGAGCCGTGTTGTTTTGCAGTCAGATGCGGGCAGGAGAGGACAGAGGAAAGCATTAAAACACCACTGTTTATGCCTTTTCCCAGACAGTCTGCGGACTTGGTAAGCCTCTCTGCCGGTTCCCAGAAACACACACACACACAGACATTTTCACACAGAAACATGCATGAATATCTCCCTCGGTTTATCATGCCACACACATGCAAACTCATCTCTCTCTCTCTGTTCTGGTCGTGCACGCTCACACACGCACACTCCTACTATCAAGTTCATTAATGAATTGCGGCTCTTGAACAAGGTACAACGCAGGGTTTATATTACACGGTCTTGGCATGATCCCTCAGCTGATATAATCACAACGTGATGAGAGGTTGTGATGACACATGGACAGGGAACATTTGGTGCTTCTCCAAAATATGTCACTGTTACGATAACCCACTTACCACGATGTTATGATGACTTTGCGGTTATGGCAGAAATGCCTGGCACGTTTCAACGCCATTGTATATTTCATCCTGTTCGATTCTGTTGCACGGCTTAATTAAAGTGTGACCTTGTTACCTGAAGATATTTGGCTCAGGATGTGAGTTTATGGAGTTACAAATGATCGATTATTGTCAAACAAGTAACACTAAAACAAGAGAGACAAGGCCGCAATATGTGATGTTATCAAGAAACACTTCCTGAACCTGTCACATGTTCAACCATGCTACTTGCCAGGTTGATTTTAAGGACATGTAAGTGATTTATTAATAAATTGTTTCCAACACGTCTGTAAAAACTGTTGAATCACACTGACCACTGCAGAGATCCAGTCAGACAATCACCAGATTATGATCCACCTTTGTTCAAAGTTGAGCACAACATAAAGAAATAGGAATTTAGTGTCCAATACTATATTACAATAAGCAGCTTTTATCTAGGGCTGCTCAAGCACTAATATATCTCACCAGTCAGTTTGCACTCTGGTGAAAGTGTGGATATCGGCGTTGGTTGTGAAAATGTACTTTTAATCCTTTCTATACTCAGCCGCCTTTAACAGGTGTTAAACGTGAAATCAGTAAGTGGAATCTCAGTATGGAATTGAGCTGTTACAAAGGCTGGTGTGACTGGGCCCTTACGCTGAAGCCTGGCGGATCCAGTTTGAGATGAGCTTTCTAATCTCTGCTGATCTCTGCAGCCTTCTCTGGATCTCTGCTGAATCTGCTCCTCCTGTAGGTACAGACATACCGAACATGAGGAATTAATGCACGTATTTATCGCACCCTGTCTCTGTTATGGGATAAATTCACAGTAGATTCCACAGGCTGCTATTAAGCTGTCAATGGACAAACTCTTGAGATCTTGATAACATCACAGATTTGCATATATTCCTGTTACATTCCAGCAGCTTTTGAGAACAAGTTCTTTGCACTCGCGCATGTTTAGGCTGGATTCGAAGATTTGCATATTAAATGAGAATTAGTGTCACATTGTCTGTGGTTGAGTTATGATGAGAAGATTACCAGCTCCCTTGTACAATCCATATGCAACAAGGATTCAGCGGAAAAGGAGCACTTCTCACTATCCAAGTGGGGTGGCAGCAGGTCAGCCGGAACGTAATGTCAAATCTATAATTCAGTGTAAAGAAAACTGGAGCTTTGGATGAGAGCTATAGACAATGAAAGAGGGCGAGGGCAATGACTGGTGAGTGAAAAGAAATTGGTTAAATGACCAAAAATCTATTATGTATTCATTTAAAGTTAAGTGAAATTAATTCTATTATAATGCTTTAGCATCTGTGCAACACCCTTTGTATTTGTTGACTGTTGACACTGAAAACCGAAATGCATTAAAAACAGATCTGGGATGCATCAGGTGCCTGTGAGACAATGAAATATGTCGGACAGTGCGATGTATAGTTTGAGCAAAAGATGAATGCATCTGAAAGTTTAGCAAATGAAAAAACACTGAGCAGCATTTTATGAAACTATAAAATAGGATTTTACAACTGAGGAAAAAAATTTTGGTGTCAATTTTTTTTCCATTTGTTGCAACTTTCAGCAGGTAAATGGCAGAAAAGCCGTCTGCAAATTTCAACCTTTTTTGCCTGGTGACCCTGTGTTGTTTCACTTGAGCACTGGGGTTGATCGATCGGTCCACTTGAAATGAATGGTGCTGTGTTCATGTAGAGCAGCTGCCTGTCTGAACACTGCCTTCTGATTTGCATTAAAGAAGAAAAAAAAATCCCACAAAAAAAACTATTTAGCATTAAATTGAAAACAATGGTGGAGAGAGCAACTTGACCAACACCCTATAGCGGCTTGGATGCACCTCCCATCACATATTCAAAGAATGCATTCAAAGCCAAAGTTGGGGGGAGGATGTAGATTTGCCACAAACACTTAGATCAACATTGTAAATGAAAGTGGGGGAAATGCCCAGATCAAGAAAGTGATGTAAAAAGGAGACAATGTCAGACTTTTCACAGATATTTTACTGATTGCTTTTTTGCTCTAGAGGACAGAATGACTGGATTTTCTCTTTCACCTCTGAAAAATAGATTTGGTTTTAAGTTACCCTCTATAAAAGTTAAAAAGGGACGTGGCATCTCTTTCATGTCTGGGCATATATCATGGAAACTTACCGAACTACCTTTCTATTGTTTGACTGGTTAATGATTACAGGACGTCGGTGATTCAGGCTCAGGTGCTGCTCGGCGCATCTGAATGAAGCTGTTTGCGACCCGGCCTGACCTCCTCACCTCAACCCGCTGCCACACGCAAATACGCAGAGCTGTATCTCTCAGTTTAAAAAAAGACAGTACAATATGCTTCCATCTCTCTCTCTCTCTCTCTCTCTCTCCCTCTTTCCGTCTCCTCTCTTCAAGCTCATCCTAAGCCACCGCCCAGTCTAATTCCAGCCTGCATCTCAGTGCCTGGAAAAAAAAGGAAAACACAGAGTCATAAACACGCCAGATTAGGTCAGAGTTGGTTTCATAACCACTCCATGACCTCTTTACTCTCCCCCTCTTTTTCTTCTTCTTTCACATTCTGTCTCTCTCATTCTTTCTCTCTGTCCTCTCTCGTTCCTTCCTGCGCCCCTTCCCTCTCATCTCGCTGCTCTCCCTTTTTTCTGCAGACCAATCTGTCCTCTATTTGGCTTCGCTCTCTTTTCCAATCTACCCTATCCCCCGCTCTCTTTTTATGTGCTCTATCTTCACACTCTTTCGCCCACTTTATACGGTCCCGCTGTACCTCTAAACTTCACAAGTCCCGCGCTCCTTGTATTTCCCCTTTTCCCTTTCTCAGTCTTTTTTTTTTTCCCTCACCCGGCTCGGACAGAATTTATTTTCCATTTTCTGTGCTACAGCCATCTTAGTCACCAACTCTCAGTAGCCTGGTGTCTCAACATGGCAAAAAAGACATTTCATAACAGCATCTAAAGCCAAGTCAATATATAGATGACTTCCAGCAACCATAAAAAAAAGACAGTGAGATTGATGAAAATAGCTTTGTGGTGCAATGTCTTGATGGTGGATTTTAAAAAATCTGTACATGCAGTGCACTTGAAGACTTGTTGATTTAATGTAAATCCTACAAAACTCTCTTGCAAATGTTGACTCCTGTTTGCTCAAATTTGGAGAGAACAGTCGAAAGAGTAGTTGGCAAAGATATATCTGTCATTCCTTCACACAAGAAAGAGTAGTGTTAATATCACTAATAAAGCAACACAGGCATTCACAACCTCAATTCCCAAAAAGTTAGGAAGGAACAGAATGTGATAATCTGCTAATCATTTCTGACAGATAATTGAAAACAGGGCACGTATATTTAATGTTTGACCTCATTAACTTCATTGATTTCGTAAATATCTGCTTGTTCTCAATTTGATGGCAGCAACATGTTTCAAACAAGTTGGGACAGGAGCAACAAAAGACTGTGAAAGTTGTGGACTGATCCAAAAACACCTGTTTGGATCATTCCACAGGTAAACATGTTCATTGGTAACAGGTGATAAGATCATGATTGGGTATAAAAGGAAAGACTCAGTCGTTCACAAGCAAGGATTGGGAGAGGTTCACAACACATGATTGTATAAAGGAAACAGCATCAAGTTGCATTGTAGGAAATGTTGGATCCACTGTTTTTGGTGCTTGGCTCATACAAGGGATGAAAAGTTGGGATATCATAGGTTTATGTTTTGCTTATGCTAAGAGAAATAGTTTGTACGACATTTTGTTCACTGCAGAGGTCCCCTAACTGTATATAAATACAACACAAAATGATTCCTTCTCTCTAGGTCTAATGTTAGGATCCAATGTTTCATTGTTCTTCTCATCACGTAGCTCAAATCAATGCTTGCTATTAGATCTTTGAAAATGTTCATGTAAGAATTTATTTTCTTGTTGTTCTTTTCTGTCATTTATTCATTACTTTACATATTAAAATCTGGATCTATTCTTAAAAGGCAACATTTTACCAGTCCAACACAATCTAATAAGCAAACTAAAACTAAAAACTTCTCCAGTCAAGTTACATTTGTAATTCCAGGCTCACATGTTGTTCAGACTGAACCAGAGCAACAAACTGAACCAGCCAACTCCTATTCCTGCTGAGTTTCACCATGAGGGAATGAGAGATTAAACTACAGGAGTAAAATCATACAGTGCAGCGTAAGCTTGGATAAGACAGGTCAGTTAATCTCTATGTGGACCAAAGGACAGCGTGTACACTATCAACACTCTCAGAAGAGAATATTAACATATACTCTGTGCTGTCCACTGTTTGATATATTGCAACGGGGACAAGTCCGGTATATATGTAATGTGTGTAAAGCACATGTTATCGTGAGCATGTGTGGAATTTCACTATCGAGACCATCTGAATGAAAACACATTGCATCATCCGAGTCGACTCGCTGGCATATGCTTTGCACCCAGAACAAGTGTGTCGGGGAATTCTCATGTGTATGTTTTGTAAAACACAACCTCTGCTTTGGAAACGGAACTTGAATGATTTATCGGCCATAAAATTCATTGATCACAGATTTTCAGAAACACATAATCTAACTCAGAGTTGAAAACTAACAGCGTGGCTGCCGGGCACGTTTGTGGCCAAATATTCTGTAATCTGTTGTGGTAATTTAATTAGTCAAGAAAGAATGTGATTAATCAAATCAATTAGATTGCACTATGAAAACATAAATCATGTTCCCCCAGTCTCATTATCAACCTCAGGGTGGAAGTGTGAGTGAATGTGTGTGCGTGCGTGTGTGTGCATCTGCGTGCAAGCATGTGTGCGTGTCCAAGTGTGAAAGTGAGAAAATGTGGGTCTATCCTTCAGCAGCAACCATTTTATCTACAGAGGGTATCCGTCTGTGTGTGTGTGTGTGTGTGTGTGTGTGTGTGTGTGTGTGTGTGTGTGTGTGTGTGTGTGTGTGCATGTCTGCATGTGTGTGTGCGTATGTTGGCGTGTACAGCTAGTGTACACTGGAGAGTAGCTGGAGAGGAGAAAGAGAGGGATAAGCATTCGCAGGCTGCAATTATGGGTAATTTTCCAACAGCAGCAAAATTAAAGCTCCCCAAAACAAAACAAAGAGGGCAAATTTACTCCCTGGACGAGTCTGTCACTGATGCAGGAGAGAGAGAGAGAGAGAGAGAGAGAGAGAGAGAGAGAGAGAGAGAGAGAGAGANNNGAGAGAGAGAGAGAGAGAGAGAGAGAGAGAGAGAGAGAGAGAGAGAGAGAGATCACTGTTACACATTCAAAGCTTCAGGCAGCATCTATTATACAAATATTGACAAGTGATGTCCGTCATGTTGTTGAGTCAGTTTGGTTCACGCAGGCACTGAGGCAGCTTCCTCCTCTCTTTCCTTTGGGCCCTGACAGGGAGGAGCCCTCTGGTTGCCATATTGCGTCACCATAATGCCACATTAATCCGACCACACACGTCTTGTGTGCTCATGGTTGCATGTTGAGTGTTTTTTCAGATTAGGCCTGTAGTATGTATCCAGCTGCAACAGGGCAAATATCTCTGTTATTTCTTTATCATAATGTGCACATTGCAGTGGTGTGTATGCCGGCAACCACAGCTTGTTGATTTTGCTTTACATGTATTTCTAACACATACATGTTAAAGCTGCATTAATTGTTGTTGTTGTATTTATGGCCACTAGGGGAGCTATGGAACGTGCTGAAAACACAACATTCGCAAATAGACAGCAGACTGAATAGGAAATTTTCATGTCCCATTCCAAAAGTAACATAATAATAATAATGTACTAATGTAAATTTCTAAAAATTGCAAAATGAATAAAAAAAATTGGAGCCTAACAACCATTTCTCATGAGTCCTAGCCCGCAGAAACAGTGATTTTAATCATTTCATTTCAATACTCTCAATAACCTACATTTAATACAATACTCTGCGTCAAACTGCAATCCTGTAACATTAACACTACACGGCCTAGTGAAACCTCACGAGTAACATTGGAATTGCGTTCTGTCATCATTGCCAGTGTTATTAGCTAAAGTTCGCTAAACTTGGCAGTTAAATGTGGAAGCGAAATGGAAAAGTGGTTTTGGGGTAAAATGGATCAACCCTTACTTTTACGTCAGACCTCAGGGGACAGATAAAGTGATGTGTTTTATCTGCAAACAGGTGAATTTGGTGCTTTTTAAATTGAGAGACCAATATGGGACCAATCATAGATTGTGTAACAAGTTCAAAGGTTAAAGTAAAATGAAGTAAGAGAGGCTGATAAGCTCAGTTGAGCTGAGGCACACTGTGATAATTCTCTGTGGGTTTGTCACATTTTTCACATTGTTCACTGTTAATACAGTTAAAATTGATTAGTGGAGCCTCATGTTTGGTTTATGAGGTTTTCATCTGTGTGAGCATTTGTTGTTGAAGCAAAATTCGAGTTAGGGATGCAAAACAATATACTGAAAGTAAATAGCTTGTCTTCCAAATGTAGATGAATTCAGTCTCAAGTCCTCACAAGCCAGCTCTGAGAAAGAGAAGTAATAGAGGGCGAAGTCGGGTAGGTGTGACTCATCCTGTTCTGAGAATCACCAGAGCTGAAATTATAAGCTGGTATGCATATCAATGAGAACAGAGCTACCATGACAACTCCCGATGATATGAATATTTCTCACAACATGTATACCTTTTTACTCATTTACTTTTCGCACTTTGTCGGCGGGGAGCACATCAGCATTTTACACACAAGCTTGGGAGATGCAGCGGTGTGAAATGTTAGTATTCTTGCGGCGGCGTTTTTCAGCGAAACATCCCTTTAATGCTCTGTGTGTCTCCCAGAGCGAGGTGATAGCAGAGAGCAGCCACGGTGCAGAATAGGGGTTAATTAACTAAACCTCACAGTGTTACTGCACTGAACTCCTTTCCTTCCCCTTTTCCTTTCCTCTCTGCTCTCTCCTCTCCTCTCGTGCCCGGGGCCACTTTCATAGTTGATGTTGTTTCCAATGACACCAGAACGACCATCATTAAAAGCCAGCCAGCGTATATACCCCACAGTAATCCCATCAAAAGGAAACGGGGTAACAACCTCTGTCTAATCCTTCATTAGCCAGGCTCCTCCCCTCACATCCTAACACCCCCCACTTCCACCGAAGCACCAGTAATTAGCTTAGCACTAACGAGTTGCCAGAGGTAGCAATAGTTCATCTCAGCTGCTACAACTCATGTTAAAGTTCAAAAACGCTGCTGGAACAATGGCATAAATCTATGTCTATTACTCCGTATCACATACTCCCCAACTGTTCCCAGCCATGACAACTGGAACAAATTACCTTTTCAAATCCCAGAAATCATTTTAGCAATCACAAAATGAAGTTTTTATTATCAATACATCTCAAAAACTGGCTGGATTATTTGAAACTAGATATCATGATCCTATATGTTAAGATGAGAAATGATCATTATTCGTTTGTCTGATTTACAAATGTAAGACGCAATGATGTTGTTAGTTTATGGAAATATTGCATAGGTGTCAGCAAATTCCTATTACAGTTTGTTTAAATGCGTCATAATATTGTATTTTTTTGTACAGACATTCATGGTCCCCAGAGGATGAACCCTGGTGACTCTGATTTTCCTTCTATCACCAGTCACTGAAGCTTTGTGCCAGCGAATGTCTCATGGCAAGTACAGCAAACACACACAGCATTGTCCCCCTTCAATAGTCATTCCTGACTGTTGTCATCATTCCTCTTTGCCACTCGTTGATATGATGGCACCGAACACAATGAACGCAAAGCTCTATGAGGAGCCGGGACATGTTCGCACAGGTGTTCGCACACGTGTTTCGTACTATACACTGTTGTAGACAAAGGAGGCATTGGAAATTCATCACAAGTTGCCACAGCTCTTGACTCAACTTCCACGTGTGCACCGCTGAACCTTGATGAGGGGAAGGGAGAAACGAAGACTCGTACAACCTGAATGACCCTCGTTTGTACAGAGTTGCTGTGATCGACTAGTTACATCCTGATTGGTTGTTTGATTCAGGCCTGGTCCAGTTTTTAAATAAACTAAATACAAATGCACAGACACTCAGACACACATTGTTTAAAAGCAACTAGTCAATTATTGTTAGTGCCATGCAATGTTCAAAATCAGTTATTTCTACCAACACCATAATGAAATAATTTGGCCACTGCAGCTTTAAGTGCAGAGCTGCTTGCATGTCTGCAGACTCTGTCGTCATGTTTGAGCAGAAAGCCTCACACTGATCTCTGGGTATAAAGCTGATCCACAGAGAAGAACAGTCACCTGTTGCATCTTTGCAGAGTGCAAGGACGGAATGAACAACACTGTTTCTATTTTTTGATTTTGAAATGTACAAGTTGAATTTCCGCATTCACTGTATCTGGAAGTTAGACTGTACCTGCAGTGATTAATTAAAACTAGAGGCAGCGTGTGGCGTCATTAACACAGGTAGGATGGATATAGTCTGATGTGTGGGTACAGAAGCCTCATGCTATGAGAGAACATACAGTTCAATGTGGCTCCAGACAAACTGTCTTTTTCACACACGCATATAACACATAAAAACATACAGTCACACACAGAGCGGTACAGAACAGGTTGGACTTGTATTCTCAGCGTAGAGCATGACTGTTAACGTCAGTGCAGTTCTGATGAGAATGAGGTGATGTTCATGCAAAAACTGACCAGCCTACATTCAACTGTTACTCACAAAGGGTTCATGTGTGTCTGTGTCAATACGCTCATTGCTGCCATTGGTATTCATCATCTACTGTCGGGCAGGTTGAGTGCCATCATCATCGGAATCGGCAAACAGTCATGGAAATAAAACTTATCAACAAAAGAGTTCAGGTAAAGGGGAAAACAGGATGTGGAGCAAACATTTGAATGACAAATGTTCATGACACAGAAAAATAATCCTCTATGAGTGCACATGCATTGTTATGAGCTTCAATTCAGTATTTACAAGCCCATCCCACTGGAAAACATAACTTATTTAGGAGGTGCTTATTCTCCTAAATATTCCTATTTGTTACATAAATACATTTGTTTCAGAATGTATTGAAAGTTAGTGAGCTGAAATGAACATAATGATGAATCATTTATATTATATTGAAGCTTAAATCAGATCACCCAGATCTTCTGACCAAATGTCCCACAGTCCAGGCTTTTACCATTTCACATCCTGTTTGTTACGTTGCTTTCATTGTTTGGTGTCTGTTTCCGATTTATAAATTGTATTTTGACTGACTGTTTTCATGCTGTGTACGTCTATTTATTTCCTCTTTTCTGTTTTCACGCTGTGTGCTATTATGCATTTTTATCATCAACTGTGAAGCACTTTGTAGCCGCTGTTGTGAAAAGTGCCACATAAATAAAGTTTACTTACTTACCGTTAAGTTAATGGATTACAAGTGGACAGAACAAAACACAGGTGTGAAAGCATCCACATGAAACACAACCGCATTTTTGAACATGAAACCAAAGGCCAAGCCGAAATTTCTTTTATAACCATTTTTCTAACAAAGACACTTGGATATGTCTTGACCTGCAAATCGCTGGGTTGAACCAGGGACATCATTAAATTGCCATTCATAATAGAAAATGTGAACGTTCAGCTTTCATTTCCAAAGAAGCCCGGGCAGCTAAACTTGAGTTAAACTGCGTTTGTTGAAAACTCATCTGATTGCATGTATTTGTGATGACTCACAGGCTCTGTTGTAATACTCGGTCAAGCGCCTGCAACCCTAAACTGAATCATTTAAACTGGTCAGTAAACTGTTTTCATACAGAACCATATTCTTAAGTAATGTAGTGTGGATGCACGTGGATCCAGCCTTGTAGTACAGTGTGAATATAGCATGACAAAACAGTCGATTTGTCTATGCACGTCAATTCAGAAAACATTTTAAAATCCCTTTGGAGATACCAAATAGCCACAGGAGTCCTCTTCTCTGATGATTTTTTTTTTTCTCTTTTGCAGTATCAGTGTCCCCACAGATAAAATCACATGTGAGCACGGAAGCAAAATCTCATCAGAATTGGTCTCTGGAGACGCATTGGAGATACACTTTGCAGGCCATCTGAAATGGATCTGGACACAATCTAGATGTATCTGGATGCAAGCTATTAGGTCTGAATGATACCAGCCAATCACGTGGGCGCACTGGTGCTCGAGCAACTGCTGAAAACAAGGAAGGCCGATCAACCTATCGATCAATCAAAACTTCCATCTTTGTGTGTTTAGTGTATGTAAATACTACGTGATGAAGTTATGGTATTCATGATTTATGTGTAGGCATTACCAGTTGTACTGTTATGCACTTGAAAAACTTAGTGATATGTTGCGGCCAACACGTATGAAAAATGTTGCAGAATCTTTCTTTAACACATGACTTGCTTTACTTCAACAAAAAAAGCTTAAGACCAGATTTCTGAGGTGGAAAATGTGTTTCGGAGTAACAGTAATGTCCATTGAGTGAAAGCATTTAAAACCACAGTTACAAATAACTTTTCAAATTGTCTTCTCGAAAATAATGTCAAAATGTCAAATTAAGAATCTCAGATCTCTTTTTGAGTCTAGAATTAAAATAAGAAACCAACCTTTTCACTTCTAGGAGTTTCTCCACAGTCCTGTTATTTAATTACTGAGGTCCTTTATGGTTCTTAACATGCAAGAAATAAAGAGATAAATCAAGAAATATTTAAAATTTTACAGCATTTCTTTTATTTGCACATTAAAACATGTCATTATTTTTGTCATATCTAAATTCTTCTTACATTTAAGTTCTTGAAATCGGGATATTCATTATGAGATCTGATGAATATAAGTATAACTGACTGACGTAGTCATCTCTTCAAATATTACTTCGTAGAACTTTGAAACCTTGCTTTAAACTTGCTTTTTTCTCTCGTGCGTTTTAAATTTTAAAGAACGTGCAACTTCTATGAAACACTGAAGGAAACGCACAAAAGCTTTGACTTTCTGAATGGTGAAAGGTCACACAAATGTCACACACAGATTCACAAGTCTTGAATGGCAGTAAGACATTCATATATTTGACTAATTTACAAATGAGTTAAGGTTTTTATTTAATTGTCTGAATTTTGCTATTTTTATTTTGAGCTCTGAACGCGAATTAACCTTCGACCTCAACGTGCTCTCATCTATTGAGACAGATCTTGACAACATGTTGGCACAGGGTTTTAACATCACATCAACCCAACCTTTTACCCTGCAGGTGTTCATGCTCTGATTTACTACTTTGGCAACACAGGAGGAGGATCACATCCTTATATATGGATAAATCTCTCTCTTCCTGCCTTCCTCTCTGTCTCTCTGTCTTTTTCACTCCGTCAGACTGAACCCAGCTGATCTGTTCAATCACCCAGGAGCGCTGAGGCAGGACCCTGTAAAAGGTGATTCACTCCATTTCAGCCCTCCATAAACCATTTGTCCTGCTCCTCTCGTCCCGTCTTCTCTCTGTTTATAGTTCCCCTCGGTCGGCCATTGTTGACCCAAAACCACCACGTGACGTTAAAAGAAAGACCATGAAAACACTTTTTCTAGCCTGCATGAATAGTGTAGTTTATATCCTTTCACTTTCTGTTTTTAAAAAGTGCGCGCACAAGCTCCCATATTTATTTTCCAAAGTAAACACTTCTGTTATGCAACTGTCACTTAAACTAGTTTATACCGGTTTGGTTTCTGAGAGACCTCTCTGTAACTTTGGTGATATTTTGAAATTTCTGACAGTTTGAAAAGCTGTAGAGTTGCTAACAGGCTCACTGTGTCTGCTACCAGTGTCTTGTTTGCAACCAATGACTGACATCACGTTACTGATGCGGACCCAGATCCCAGCTGGTTTCCAAACTTTTATATGTGTCATTATTGCACGCGAAAGAGTTTGACAGCCACGTGTGTGAAGCGGTTGATAGGTGAGCCAGGATTAGCCAAAAGGAAAACCTGATAAGTAGGATGAGGATCTCCATGTAATCCCCGCCTCTCAGCCCACCCAATTTGGACAATAAGAAATTGAAAAATGCCGTCTTAGTCCAAAAAAATATGGTAAACAATTACCCTATGTTCCCCATTGTTTCAGCCGCTGACCCATGAAGGCTGAGAAGTGACTGATGTCTGATTGTATTGTGTTGTGGCTCCTCATCTCCATTCAGTGTGGCCAGGAAATGTAGGGGAACTGGGCAATTATTTCTGATTTATCTACTTGGACAAATCCTGGCATATTGAGCAGTGCTCCACAGTCTAGTTGAGGTTTGTGTCCTCATTATCGATACTCTCCATACTGTTGGCTTACTTCAAGCTCTGCCAAGACGTCCACTTTTGTTCTTGGGGTCTGCGGCGCGTGACTGATTTTTGAGAAGCATGATTTTTAGTCATGTAAATGAGTTCATGGGTGAGCGAGTCATTAAAAGCGGAGAAAGTGGCCTGATTTTGTCTTCGAGGTAAACGTTATTGTCCGCCGTGAATCAGATATGACGACGGATTCAATCTGTGGAAAATGTTGGTGGAAGAAAGGCAAAATTTTCAAAAGTGTCTGAAGCATTTTAAATGTGTGGAAAAACTGATTGATTTGATGAATTGTCAAATAGAAAAGTTAATAGTGTAAAAAAGTAATAGATTAATGTTTTGTGTCAGAGGTAATGTTGCATATTTTCCTGCTACCTACATCTTGTGTCTATCTTTATCAGCAGAAAATAACCTAACATTACATAAAATCATAAAAGCCAACAAACAAAAAACCCAATTAAGCATATTATTTACTTACCTCAACATTAGCCGCATCAGGCCACAGGTGCCTGTTTAACAAGGGGACGCAGCAGGAGAGCTCATTTAGTCTCACAAACTTAAGACGGTGTTGCTGAGTAATGACTTATTACAAAGGTTTTCAGAGTCTGAGACTGTGGGCCTCTCCTCAGGCAAACCTCACCCCGCCTCAGTTTACCTTAATTCACACTCAACAATTAAAGCAAGAAAGCCTAATATTACTGTTTGACATAACTTCAGACAACAGCAAATACATAAAAAAGCTCTGTCCTCAAGCATTTATTAGTTTCTGACTCTGGGAGAAACAGCAAAACTCCCCCAGACTACTGTAGGCTATTCCATGTGATCTCCTTTTGATAACTAATGTAATAGCTAATGTAAGATTTTGTCACTTTTATTCACTGAGCCTCCCCTGAAACTGTTTGGAGCCCCCCCTGGGGAGGCTTTAAAAACCTCTGACTTATTGCATATGATGCCACACCACAAAGTTGTACGGTTGCAAAACTTGATCAGATGCCATAATAAATCTTACACAATGGTTTACTGCTGGTTTAAATATGAAGACATGACTCATAATTCATGTGTCGCATCTGCCTTTTATTCTTGAGGGTTTATTAATGCGCTGTGGTCTGAAGCTGTTTCGCTTGGCGTGTCTTCATGCTACTTCTCATCATCGCTTTTGTTCTGTTGCATACACAATCGATACACCCACTGTACTTGTATGTATAGTGCGCTATATACCAATCCTATGCAATATACTGTACACTATGATAATGTTGTCAGTGCAGTGTTTCAGAAGTTAATATACAGAAACATCAGTCAAACACTACAGTGGGTTTTATTTGACGACTACAACTCTTCCAAGAACTTGCTGTATTGCTTCATTTCTTTTATTCTGTGAGCTGCTATAGGTACGACACTGCCATACATGCTCTTTTTATTCATTTCCTTGCGTAGCTCTTTATTAGGCTTCTCTTCAATCAGCTGTTCAGAGCATTGTTGTGTAAGTGGTCACACAACAGTAGTTTGCTTCAACAGCACAAGGAAAAATCAAACATTTTCCACATGTTTTTCCTCATTTTTCTAAGGTTTGCATGTACTTATAATTAAACCATGGTTAGAATTATCATTGGTACGTATTGTGCTGACATGCAACTAAATCTGATGTCCATCTCATCAGGTTTTGTCCATCAACATTCACATACCTGAAGGAGCAATATAGAAGAGGAACACTTTAGAGGTTCACTGAGTGTAAATGTAAAGCTCAATAAAGCTTGGTCTTGGTGCTAAAAATATATTTATTAATGCAATAGTATTTTAAGGGTACCTGAATAAAAGCACCATTAATGGTGTTCTGTTATGCACGTGGGACAATAATCCCCCATCAGAAACCCTCAACTCAGTATAAACCATTCCCCACGCTTCACTTTCAATCTATTATAAACCCACCAGATCATCTTCCTCCTTCTCCGTCCTGCTCCTCCCATCCCCCACCCCAACAGTAAATTGACACTGCTCGACACATAGAGCATGTGTTATATTCTTGCACATGGAGTGGCCCATTCAATTAATTCCCAGGCAGGGAGCTCGTCATGCAGCCAGCCAGCGAGGCAGGCAGCCAGGGAGGAAGCATTCTTCAGGAGTGGGCCATGTCGTCCTGGCCAATCACTGGCATACGAACCTTGTAGCTACGACTGCACCTCCCTCGTAGCCAACGCCGCAGCTCTGATACGCCTCTTTGTTCCAACTAAATCCTCATTAGTCATGCCAAACTGACACACACATACACACACAGTGATCTAAACCCCTCCAACTTCCCACCTCATGTGATTCTGTTAGTATAGAACAATGACATAATTACTATGGGACAAGAAACAAACCAGGCCTCTATAGAGTTTCTGTTGAGAGGTGGAAGTGTCAAGTCAACCACTGCATGCGCCCCTGGTACAACAGTCACTGAGTTTATAATGTCCGAAAAAAAAAATTCCAATTCATAAAACTTTTAAATAATCAAATAAAAGCAAACATCATCTACATATAGTGATACAGTCCAGCTTATTTGTAACAGTGTAAGTGCTTCATAATATAAGAATGACAGAACTGAACTTTGTGTGTCCGTTTATCTTCTGTTAAAAATGTCTCCAGCAGCCCCCTCGGCCGTGCCATCATTGTTTTACTATTCATCGTACTTCCTGTTTTATTTTTGTGTCATCGACCTCTTCTTTCGTTTCAGATCTTCACTTCCTGTTTGACCGATGTGATTGTCTGCCCCGCCCTAATCAGCTTCACCTATGTCGTATTGTCTCCCCTCACCCAGACTATTTAGTCTCTGTGTTTCCTGTTTTCTATGACAGTTTGTCTTCATCCTTTGTCTCAAGTGTACCAACATTTCTGATGTTTGGTGGTCCTGGTTTTTGATGTCCACATTGCCCTGTTTTAGATTTGCCTGTTCTCCTGCCTACCTTTATACCAAACCCTAAGATAAGTAAAGCTCTTGATATTTGGAAAACCTGAACAGTCTCCTGAGTCGTGAATTGACTCCTCTTTCCTATGGTTACCAGTTGTTGATGACCAGCTGATCGTCAACATACACTTATGTTCTGCTCCTGTGTGACAGGGACTAATTGGCCAGTAGTCTGTATTTGTGCTTCAGAGAATAAAAAAGACTAACACCCTCTGGTTACATGCTCAGAAAACAATCTGCAAATATCTCTTAGATGATGCTTTGGACCTGTGGTCTTTGCTTATGGAAGACAAAGATGAGCAGATGTGAAAAATAAGAAGAAGCAGAGCTGGATGAATTCATTGATTTGCTTATGCTGTAGATTCAATGTGTTCACTTGGCAAAAAAAGGGCCAATAGGGGCGACCAGTGCTGGACACCCTGCAAAAACTGCAGGCGATAGTTCACTGTAAATGCAAGATGATCCAATGGTGGCCAAAAAATAGAAGTGTAGGAAAAGTTGGGAAAGTCCACATCATCAGGCAAGCAATGGATGCCAACACTGAGCAAGTAAAAAATTTTTAAAAAGAGGTTTTTTTTATGGTTCGGCCAGATTTCAGAATAAGATTTTTAAAAATTGTCTCTTAGGACAATCTTGGAAAAAGTTCTGCTTCTGTGTGACATTTAAGTGTAGTATTCAATTTTTGTCATCATTAAGGGACCAACGGAACTGCTGGTCAGATGGTCCGACAGCCCACCAACACTTATTTCTGACATCAGAATTCGGGGGATGGGAGGGATGCGTGCGACGATCACACCCATGCCTTCCAGTGATTATGCAGGTGTGCACAGGTAAGAAAACAAGCCAATCAAATAAGACACTTATGTTAGAAAGAGATGAGAGCACAAACAGCTCAGTGGAGCAAAGCCATAATTCGTCCTCCATTTCTGGTAAGTCAGTTCATTTTGTTTGATGGTTGTCTGGTTCAGTGCGAGAGAAAAACAGAGAATCGGTGAATTTGCATGATACTTCAGACAGTGAATGATTCATATCAATAGGTTCGAGCCTTGTGGAGCTCTCTATTTATAAACTAGTGTTACAGTCCTCTGACTCACCGATGCCTCTAGTTAAAGTCTTTTTAAGAAATCCTACGCCAACAATGACCACAGTGTTCATTGTGCTGCTTAATCATCAGTGCGCTGGAGGAGCTGCAAGGTGCCTTGACACACAATAATACCCAGACACTCAAACACAAGCAGAGGCAAAATGCAGAGAGCTGAATCCGTTATATTTAAGTCTGGATTCTGCGTCACTGTGGCGGAGGCTGTTTACAGAGGACGAGTGTATGTGTTTGTGCGTGCCTGCATGCATTTGTAAATGTGCAAATATGTGTGTTCTTTTGAGCCACTGTTTTTTTTCCCCTCCTTCTTCTTCTTCTGAAATAAATATGCGCAGCACATCTACTGTTTGTACTTAGGCAAAATAGACGGCATTGCTGGTGAGCAAAACATCTATCATTTCTGCCTCTGATTAATAGTTGTCCTGGGGATGGCTGCTCTGAGAGAGAGAGAGAGAGAGAGAGAGAGAGAGAGAGAGAGAGAGAGAGAGATGAAGTGAGGGATGAGAGGGAGAAAAAAGCAGAAAACAGCAGTGGAGGAAGAATGAGAAGAAGAGGAGGGGGAGAGAGAGAAACAGCTCCTGCTCAGGGGTCTGAAACAGTTAAACAGAAAACTGAGCTCAGAGATTTTTTGAACGTCTCCTGTTGTGTTGCAATTGTGTGTTAAAAAGGGTTTATGAATAAAGCCTGTCAAGAGGACGGTGTTGGTAAAATGGTGAATCACAAGCCACAGTGAATTATGTTGTTTGGAGGTTTTGCATTTTCCGAATTTTCTTTCTCTTAAATATCGGTGCCGTAAGTTATTAGTTTATTAGAATTCACCTTAAAATCCTGTGCGCCATCATATATTATCTGTTACTGTCATGCAACCATTAAAATAGAAATTGCAGGCCGCATGGTTTTTCACTCAATTGTCCAAACTAAAAGGCACAATGAAAAAAAATATATACATTTTTTGATGCCCCTATGTGCAGGATCACATCGATTGTCTTTTACAAATGACCATTATGTGATTAATGTGGCCGTTGTCTGACCAAACTCTATGGTTGAGGATTGGCTATGTATAAGATCAAAAACTACTCTGATGTCTAAAAGTAGAAGTACTCGGTTGAGGGTCGACAAAGATCACATGATTCAAAGTAAATAAGGTCGACTCTTGGAGGAAACAGAACACAAAAACTCCAGTGTTGAAATCACCCATCCAACCACTCCGACCACCTCCAGAACAGGTTTTGTGGTGTTACAACCTCACACTGCTTACTTTTTTTTTTGTATCAGCATCATGAGGAAACCTTCACGCTGAGCAGATCTGCAGCTTATTTAATCTTGATTTGCTGGTGGCAGCTAAAGCAGGACCAGTGGTTTTATGGTTCTGCTTAAGCAGCTCAAACCGCTCGGTTAAGGTTTAGGGAAAGATCATGGTCTTGTTTAAATACAGCAAAAAGTCAACACTGACTCGAAGCGAAAGACAGGACCTGTTTACTTTTTCATTATTTTACCCAAACCACGATCATTTCCGAACGTTAACCGAAGTGTTTCTGTGGCTTCGACCCGACCACACGCTGGACCCAGAATGCAGTGTCAAAGTCATTAGTAGCGATTTCTAAACTGGAAAAAATGATGACAGTGAATGAAGTCCAGGCAGTAATTACTTTTCCTACAAAACTTTTTTGGTGGTATATCAACATAATTTACAACTCGGGCTCTGAAAAAGTTGGGATGCTGTTAAAAACGTAAATAAAAACTGAATGCAATCATTTATGAAAGAGCTGTGTTTACTGACAACAGTTTTACAAAATTTTCCTGAGTCCATGTATTAATCTCCCTTATACAATCATGTGTTCACAAAGTGGTGAACCGCTCTCCATCCTCGCTTGTGGATGGCCCTTTCATACCCAATCATGATACTATCACCTGTTACCAGTGAACCTGTTTACCTGTGGAATGATCTAAACGTGAATGGAAAAACATTCCATATATTGTCTTCGTACTGTTTTCAATTGAGTATATATATATATCTTTTTTGGAATCAGAGTTTCATATGAGACAAACAGTTCTTGTAAGATAGTAGATGTAGATAAACATAAATGTAGGTCAATTTAGGACATTTGTCAAACAGCTAATATCGTAATTTTTCTCTTTTGAGTTTTTCCTCTCACTCTTGTTTTGACATAATAGATATTACAAGTGTATTGATTTAACCTCAGATTTACCCTCTGCTCCCTGTGGTGTCAAATATTTATCATTTTGATGGTGTCAGTCCTCCATGATCACGTGTGAGTTTCATCATGTAAACTGTCTGCCATGCAATCCTCAAAATGGAAATTGCTGGCCACAGGGTTTCTCACACTTTCATTCACGATGTCCGTCTAGCTTCGACCGCGCGCATGTGTGTATGCTTGCGTATATGTGCGTGTGTCAGAGTGCCATCTGCTCCGGTGTTGAGACGGTTAAAGGCAAACAAAGGACACAATGCAAATAATGTAAATAGCCTTCTTCTTGTCTTGGCTGTCTCACTGTTATCTTGGGTGTGTGTGTGTGCGTGAGTGTGTGCACAAGAGTGTGTCTATGTGAAATATGAGTGTATGCTAATAAGAAGCCACATGGATATGTAGGTCACGTCAACCTATTTTCTGCAAGGCTTACACCCCCTTCCATGTAACACACACACATGTGCTGAAGCACGCAAGCGCACACGCAAAAACACACATACACTCACACAGAAATACAGTCACTGCAAAAATCCCTCCTTACTTCTTACAACACCCGTTTTTAGTTTGAGCCACTTTGAGTGGAGCTGAGGTAGAGGGAAAAAGAGTGTGAGGGAGGGATGCTATGTTTCTGACACACACACATACAGAAACACACACACACTCACCAGGATGCTTTTCTCATATAACCCAAAAAGCCCCGGTGAGCATCTCGCCGAGCCTCCACCTCAGCATTGGAGCCTGCGGTGGCATTCCCCAGGCGTCCCGTGGCGTTGGCTCGGTTTTGATTTTACTCTTCACAGTGGTGCGCGCTGAGACAAAAGCTTCAGTGTGCCGTCCCCGCTGCCGCCTTATAGACTTCAAGATTTTATTTTTTTTTTAACAGTGCAATTTAAAGCAGGAGCAGGGTTCATGCAGGAGACAGGCTCCCGTGGGTCTATCTATCGAGATGTTTAAGTGCAAAGAGGAGGGGAGGAGAGGAGCACCAAACAATACCTCCATCCTACTCTCCTGACAACACAGGCAGCTCTAAATTCATCATCCCACTGTGGCTATTTTGGGAGCTTAAAAAATTAGGAAAAACTTCATACAGAAGTGTCTCCTGATCTTCTTCTCTGTGTTTGCTTCTGTCTCTCCCCTACCCTCCCTCCCACCATCTCTATCTGCCACTCGGCTGGTGTAGGTGTTAAGAACGTTAAGAATGGCTGTTTACTTTCTGTGTGGTATTACTCACATCGCAGAGCACCCCCCCCCCCCC
>JBBMOC010000008.1:1951661-1995639 GCA_037975185.1 Centropyge bicolor | reverse complement strand
GGGGGGGAGGAAAAACACTAAAGGGGTAGCTATGGAGATGGAGCGTTTTCTTCCTGGCTGCTTTCTTTGACAGGTGTTGAGTGGGGCAAAAGTCTTAAAACAGAATCCAGCATGTACGCCAAAGGTAAAGGAGCCGTGGTCCCTTCCGACAGCCAGGCGCGAGAGAAGTAAGTCAAATTATGCGCTTTTTTACGTGCAATACTTTTTACCTGATATCGTGCAGGACGATGGAGGAGGAGGAGGAGGAGGAGGAGGGGGGAGGACAGGAGCGAGGGGAGAACAACTTTCTGAAGTTATAATTTAAAAGGAGCGAAGTGGACTTAAAAAAAGTGCGCTTTCCTCCTCAGACCACCTTAAGAGGAGCGACGCTTAAACTTTCTTTTTAAAAAATATAAAATGTATCTTTTTTGCTATTTTGTTTCCACGCGGTTTCCTGATTTTTTTTTAATGCAACATTGTATTTTTCTAAAATGACGCTGCAGCATTGAAAGCAAATGCTGTAAAAGCGATTTTCTATTCAGGTTATTTAAAGTGTTTCTGTCGCTCGATTCTGTCTCAAACTTTACAAGCTGACGCTACTGTTCTTGATTCATTTAGTGTTTTTTTCTTTCATGTTTGCTCTTGTTATTTTTATTTTTTTTTGGTCGGGGGATGCGTAAAAGCGTGTGCATGCAAAACCTGGTGTCGATGAAGGGAAAAGTTTTGTCCCATTCAGTCAAACAGCGGTGGTAAACTTTTCAGCATCCACTCACATGAAGGAGACTCGAGCTGCTACGAGCATGAAGCTCATGTTTGTCCAGAAAAACACTTTAATTAAAAGGACCTAGGATGTGATTCTTGATGCTTGTGTGTCTAGAAATATTGAAGAAAAAAAAAGAATCACAGTTGTATGTTTTTAAATACTTGATCAATCTTGCACAAATGCATCATGCTTGTGCAAGATTTAATTTAGCTTTTGCACATTAGAGCACCTTTATCAATGCATGCATTTGTGTTTTTGAGCAAAAGATTAAAAAGCTAACTTTTAAATCCATCATGGACTGAAGCTTGCTGCTCCTCATGCCTGCTTTTATTTTCTGTGCTACTTGCAATATTTCTTGCATGAGGGGGGGTGCATTCAAAGATCTGGACCTTCTTTGCATCCAGGCACTTCAGATCAGTGTAGTCTTTTATCATCATTAGCTATTTTTAAGCACGAAACAGTCTGAGGTGAGAGGAGTGAGTGTGGGATCCCTGCTGAGATGCAATTGTAATCTAAAAACACTGTCAAGTCCTGAGAGGCTGTGCTGCTACACGGCACCTCATACATCTGTAATAGAAACAAAATTTCTTTAGAGACTCTCTTGTATTTTTTGATGCATTGCCGTGTCATATTCAATTGATTAAGCTTTCTAGAGATGTGGCGCGCTTATGTGCTTAGTGTAAGCTTCCTCGAATACTATACTTTGTACACTTGTGCTGCCAGGAGCGTTTAATTTCACTCTGAATTCGCATCAGATTATTGGAAAATTGAGCAGCTCCGTGTGTGTTTGTGTCTGCGTCGAGGTGGAGGAGTGAATCCTAAATGAAAACAGTCCCATGTGGTTTTATGAACAGCAGGCAGGGTGACCTTTGAACCAGCATATGATGCTTTAATATTGCATATGAACCTTCAGCAGACGTCAGGCTGCTTTTACACCTGTTTGTGGGCTTCGGCTTCATTACTCCATTCACAGTACGTTGGAAGCGGTAGATTATTTAAATGCTGTGTGTTTTTTTTTTTTGACAGTTTTTAGTTGCACTTGCTTGTTCAGGGAGTGTGGATTATGTTCCATGTGTTATTGGGAGTGAAATCAGTGCAGAGGCAGCATGTATTTCAAATGATAGTGTAGGAGGAGGATTAATAATTTAACTCATGAGAAATACAAGTCTTTTGAGAACTGGAAATGATGAATGCTTCTGTGTTGAGGCTGCTTGTGAATAGCAAAATTACTGAATTTATTTTAGTAGTTTATTTGCATTCATACACCAGAAACTTCATGGTAAATGTCATAGTCTTTAAACCAGTGTATACATTTATTTTGTGTGTGTGTCCACGTGCCTGTGTCTGTGTGTGTGTCAGAGAGAGAGAGACAGGCCTATAGGTAACGTCCAGACATAATGGACGACGCTTGCCCTCTCCCCTCACCTGTCTTGTCACCCTAACCTGCCCCGCAGGGCCAACACATGTTTCCTTGTAAATGTGGAGCTCACAACAGCTGCCTCAATGCATCACCGAATCAGCTCATATTCATATTTACATATTCATATGGCCCTTTACATATTCAGACGCTAAAATTAAAGAGGGAGCCCCGGATGGACTTGTATCCGATTAAGGCTGACTCAGTCATACATTGTGACAGAGTATCACAGCTCTCACTTGGAGGATTGATTATCAAGTCTTATTTGATTAAATAAACTATAAATTAACGATATAATGTATCTCTCTCTTGGTTTCATAAAGTAAGGTTGGATGTGATCAGCTATTTGACATCACTGTGCATCAGCTCTAATCAAATATGTGAAGGGTTTTCCTCCCCTTCTTCCTCAGAATATTTTTATTCCACTAATGTGTGAATGTGTGCCTGTTTAAGATTATTATTCTTTTGACGCCATGTTGGAGTTAGATTAGATACACAAAACTTGAAGGAAAAGTAAAGACTGATACAGAATTGAGGAAAATGTAATTTGTACAGAGCTGTGTTTTCCTTGTGTATTTGAAAGCAGTCAGACAGTACAAGAGTGTGGGCAGAGCATGTGAGTTAAACAGGAAGAAGTTGCAGAGATGAAAATTTATTGACAAGTTTATTTAGATTTTTATGACCTGCTTCCTTGTGTAGTTGTAGCAGTGACTTTTGCTGCTGTGAGTATTTTTCTGGCATTCTTGTTGTTTTTTTTTCCATACAGTATTTCAGTCTTACTTATTTTATACATTACACTTGTTTGCCAATCTGTTGTCAGTTTGAGTGACGTTCCGTTGCTGTTGCTTTTCAGGGAAACCTCACTCATGGACGGTTTAGCCTAGTCAAAATAAACAGGATCATCCTTTAAGATTTTTATTCCAATGCCTTTTTTAACTCCAAGAAAAGTGTTACTGTATGCGCTGCAATGTTGACAGTGTTATAGGTAGTGTTTTTATTCGCTCCTGCTCTTAGTGCCAGCGCTCCCATGTTGCCACAGGTAATGATGATTTCAGTGAGGTGTTAGATTTGGACCAGTTGTAATCTGGTGTGTACACATGTGCAGTTGTAGGCTATGAAAGTTTATATGAAAAAAACCCCAAATGCTCCTTCATAGTGCAGCACATCCTCTTGTGTTTTGGAGCGCCGAATGCTTCTGTTTTCAGCCGGCTGAATGGTATACAGTAGTCCTGATGTTTGGTACACAAAATGTTCCAATTTACAAGCTCAAGTGTGCATTTAAGTGTGTTTGCCACACTGTGCACAAAGCCGGGTGTGTGCAGCGTGTGTTTTTATTTTCCTTTAAAGGAAGGCTTTCAAGGCTCGGATCCAAACAGTTTGTTCAGAAATACAACATAAAACAAACAGTCACATGTACATTTCACACTTATGTGGATTCCTCCACACAGCCAAGGCCCCGCCATACAAGTGGAATTCAGTTGCCTGGTTTCGCTGTCTTGAGTTCACAGGTAGCAGCACGAGGTGGGAGTGAAGTGTTTTCTTCACATATCCTTGATAAACATGATTGTGATCAGACATTTTGTAAAAAGGAAACATGCTAATAATAATGATTATAAAGGTAGAGGTAGAACCGGTGCCCTTGCTACCAAAGAAATTAATTACTACACTGTACTCGTTTTTTCCCCAGCGTTTTATTGAATTGAATTTGAACAGGGGTAATACAGCAGCTTCAATATTAATGTCACCTTATTATTTAGCAACTGGAACCTCTTTGAAATGTGCACTGATGAATCCGGCATCTTAATTAACACTGCCATTCACAAAAATATTTAATAGCTTGATCAAACATCTCATTTTTTTAAAAGCACGTTCTTAAAAGGGTCTAAGAGAATTCGGCTCCCTGTTTCCTAATCCTCCATGTTTGTTTACAGACATTTTTTGTGCGATTCGAGTGTCGCCGGATTTGTTTGGGAAACGAACTTCAACTACGAGAACTTCAAGTTAATCAGTTTGTTTTGAACATGGGGTTCTTTACATCCTCCTCTCCTCCTCTGGCTCCTCCCATGTATTTACATGCAGTTTAATAGGGATCTTCAGGTCTGAATGCATGGTTTTGATTCTACACAGATGGCTCTGCCATCTGCATTTTAGCCTTTTGAAAGAAGCATAAAGAGCTGCGCGCTAACATAGGCAGAAACACTGCACTAAAAGTAAAGAAACCCTTGATTTACACTCGGCACCCTTTGGCTGACTGTGCTTTCATTCAGATATGTCAACAGTCAATTAATGCTGCCTTTCGTCAGTTGCTTTGGGTGCATCTGCACAAATTTGTTAGATTTCTCACTTGAAATAAAGGAGACAGTATAAATATTGAGGCTACGTGCCTGAAGTTGTTAATCGGTTTGGCAACAGAGTTCACAGAAGAGACGTGTGCATGTCTGATATGAACATGCAGAAAACATGTGTCTGAACAGAGAACAGGTACATAGGACTTCATATGTTCCTGAAGATCAAGCCAGTTCTAACATAGAAGAGTCTTCCTGAGGTTGGGATTATTTTCTGTAAATTGCATCATGTTATTGTCCTCGTTAAACTGCTGTGGGAGGAGGTCCGGGTGATAACAAAACTATGTCAGCTATGTCAATATAATCTCTTATCACAAATCATGATAAATCTCCCTCCTCTGCCTCTTTCACCGAGAAGTTGTTTTTGTCAGTGAAAATCAAACTTAAGTTGTAAACGGACAAGTTATCAGACAGTTCAACTCTGAGGTTAGAGGACGTTTACAGGTGACTGTCCGCAGGTAACGTCACAGAGTCAGGCTGGTAGAAATTGACAGGACTAGATGTGTGTGTGTGTGTGTGTGTGTTTGTGTGTGTGTGTGTGTGTGTGTGTTTGTGGATGTTTGTCTGCACGTGTGTGTGTGTGTGTGTGACTGTGTGGATTAACCCATGGCTAGAGCCATGCGTGTTTACACGCCTATTGACACTGATTTGTTTTGACAAAGGAACTGCCATAACAAAGCCAAGCAAATATAAACAGTGTGTGCAGTGGGAATAAGCTTTAGTGAAACAGCTTCACAGTATCATAGGTGTCTCTCACAGACATCCAATCTCTCATTCACCTTCAAGTGATACATCACTACATTCACACACGCTCACCACTACAGTGTCAGATCTGTGCTGCTTTTATATGACGTTTATAAATATTTCATATTTAGGAAATAATATTTTATGTTTTTATCCAGTTCCGCTTTGTGTTACATTCGGCGTGGCTGGACGTATAAATTATGAATGCTATACATTTTTATTATTTTCTGAAAGGCCTAGATTAGATATGAAAGCAGATGCAGTTGCTGCTTAATCCTCCTCCATCACTTCCTCCATGCATACCTTACCTCACCCTGCCCCTGCTCTCGCTGCTGAATTATTGAAATGAAGACATGGAAGTTAATTTGCTAACTGTCTGTGCTTTAGCTGGCTAAACTCAGCTGAGATGCCCTTGTCTCTGGAGGCAAGCGAAGGAAAGGGAAGGCTGGATGGGGCAGCCTGGGGCTAAATGTCAGGTGTGTTTCCTGGGGACGTGGCAGTGGGAGAGATCTCCTTGATGTGTGGACATGGAGCAAAATACTAGTTAGGCCACATGAGGTTCAGGTCAGGAGAGGAAAGAAGCTCAGAAGTGGTGTATTATTTTTTTTTGTGCCTCATACAGTCCCACCCAAGTTGCTATATGATGGAAAAACAGTTGCAAATGATCTTGTAGCTTAAGAGAGAGAGCGTGAGAAGCAGACAACAGATGTACTGCTTGGCTTTGTGGCTCTTTTTTAGTGTAAACACACACACACACACACCAGCTTTATATCGCGATCCTTGATTTCCAGTCAGCAGTCAAAGCAGGTCAAACGTTCCTCCTCCCACTCAGACTGATCTCCTGCTTCTCATCACGTCGTTTTGCATCGACACGGCTTATTGTTAAATTTCATCTCTCATCCGGTCGACCTCAGCCGACGAAGGAGAGAGTGAAGTGAGCAGCAGAGGAAATGTGAGCTGTGGAGTGGACGGCGTGGTTGTGGTTTGTCTTGTAAGCATCTCATTTTTTATTCCTGAGTGACATGTGTAACCAGCACGAGGGTTCACAGGGAAGGAATTCAGGTTTACAGTATCCACATCGGAAAAAGTTGAGGCCCTGACCTTCACTTTCCCTCTGACACAGCTCTCCTGTACAGCCCCCCACCCACCACCCCCCACCCCCCCATGTCTCCTTTATCTACCTGGCCTTCCTCAGGCTCTGCTCCATCAGCTTGCTAGAAAAAAAAAAGTCTCCTCCTCAGCCGAGTTACACTTACTGCTTCTGACAGAGTAACAAAAGGTGTCCCCTGAAGCCTGGATTGAATGAGTGTTTTTAAATAATGCATTGCAGCCGGAGCAGGTGCCCATCGCTGGGGCATAGAGCCCCTCAGATCACACCGGGCTCTGCCATGAAAATTTCATTGCCGCAGTGCTCATGAGAAATCTCTGTTCGATCCTGTACAGTGTGGACGGGGTGTATAGGAGCTGACGCCTGCCGCTGGGTATTTCACACTGCAAAGAGAGCACCTCGGTTTTACATTTTACACCAGCGGACCCGGGAAACTTAAACGTCCCCAGAACCGTTCAGGCTGAAGGAGTAAAAAGTGAGATAGATGGTTACATCAGCATGACAGCCAAAAAAAGACGAGATCAAGGAAAAAAAAGACAAACCTGATACTTCAACTTGTGCTATAAATATACACAATGATGTAATTTCACCTGGAGCTGGGGGTGGACATGTCCCCCTCACTTTTATTTTTCTTACTAAAATACATAAACAGCGTCATCTGAATGTCCAGCTTCCAAATTCCAGATGAGAGAAAAGAGGTCCTGATAAAAATCGGTTCCAATTATTACCATGCACTCACAGCTTTCAAGGTTTATATAAGATATATGTGGATGTCTGTTGCCCTGGGTTTTGCCCCTCAGGCAAGAGTCTGCCTTTCCTTATTGCCAGAGGTTTTTGGGGCCGTATAGCATGGATGCATTGAGAATGAGAATGAAGAAAATGAATGGTCACCTTGTGTGTACACTGAAATATCCTCACGCTTCCTCACATGTTTCCAACCAGCTGACTTCCTGTTGGCTCTTCTAGACCAATCAGACCAAACAGATAAAATTCTGGTAATAAAACAGTCGGGGGTTGTGACACTCAGAAAATAGTTTTCATACTTTTTACAAGCTTTTTCAGGACAGTGTGCATCATGTGATGTTCCCAGAAGTTACCCCATGTGGCCACTACGACAAAAGCATTTCACATCCCAACACCATGAGTGGAGACTTCTTGTGTTCACTTACAACTCTTGTATGTTTTCTGGTTTAAAACCGTCTTTTCAGTTAATATCCCCCCTAAGCACATATTAAAATCAAACACCAATCAAAGACATGACTTGTTGTACTGCCATTGCTATAAAAGACACAATAACAATGTCATCGAAATGTTATTTGCTAGATTGATGTAAATGTTTATAAAGGCAGACAATCGCATTCATATGCTGAAGGACATCTGACTTCTGAAGCCAAGCCTACGCCCTTGTTAATACCAGGTCTGAATAGAAGCTTCTGAATCGAACAAATCCCACTGCAGTTTTGTTGGATAAGTTTTCAGACGACACGTAATTAAACATGATGGACTTGTTCCCAAACACAGCGCTGATCAGTTTCACTTAACGATACCGGGGCAGTCACTCTATTTGAGATCAATATTAAACATTTATAACAAGCAGTTTGCTCCTTCTTGTGACTCGTGCTTCTCACAATGCTCTCACATACGATCTGCGAGCAGACCTTCAGCAGTGATGTCTCTTTACAGAAACAACCACGTCCCCCTAATAAACACACACACACACTCTAATGAAAAACTCTGTCCAACTATAAATCCTTTAAACAGCATGTTTACACTAGGTATCTGAAATGGGTGTTGATACAGTTGTATCTGATGTAAGAATGAGAAATAGTAGACGTGATCGCATCTAGTGTTTAATGCTAGTTGAAACTGGTTTGGACCAGCTGTAGCAGATAATTTTCTTTTAGCAGATGGTTGTCAAGACATTGCAGTGAAATTCAGTGATATCTTTGAGAAGATAAAGAGCCAGGTTGTTCAACTCTGGCCCAGCTCATTATTGATTCATTCAGTATCATCCAGCATCAACCCAAACATCATAACTCTGTGTCTGCTCTGGCCTTGACGCATGTGATCAGCATAAAAACAGTCGTCCACCGTACACAAAAGCACAGCAGCTCCCCTCCTGCTCCATTTCAGACCTGGAGACGATCGCATACAGATGATTGCAGGCTTCTCTGTGTTCTTTGAGTTGCTTTGAGGGGGTAAAGGTTGCTTTTGTCCTGAAATGATCGGACTGAGAGGTTCATGTGTAGTAGTGATATGCTGAATATCTGTGATGATTTTTTTTGCAGATATAGAGGAAGCAATGCCTGATTTGTTACTCAGAAAGTGCTGGAACATGAAGTCCATTTAAGAGGGGTGGCGAGGCGGGTGCAGGTCCTGGTGCAGAACGTGGTGCTGAAATGTACTCAAATGTACATTCACTAAGCTGTGGAGCCTTTCGTATAATGCGCTTGATATAAGTGTTGTGGCAGTAATTTAAAATGATTTTAGTCTGCTCTTGCTCAACACACGCAAATGCCCACAATGACTGCAGGCTGAACTGTGGCGCTTACAGCAATTACAGTCAGCAGTTCATTTTTGATTGCAAGGGCTGTAGGCTTCACATGTTACAGATGACCAATTGAATAGAAATGATTAGTATTATTATATATAGCTAATTTGCTATTTTTATAGCTATTTTTGGTTCTCTCATGACTAAAATGTTCTTTTGCAAATAGAGCAGAGTCACCATATTTCTTCTTTCAACAGTTCCCACCATGACCATATATGTGTTAAATAAAGGTTGTACTGTTTCAGGAGGAACATCAAGGTACAGACTGTATTGTTAGTGCCAAAAGAGCTGAAGCCTGATAAAGGCATATTTTTTTTTTGCCATCAGCACTAAATCAACGGACTCCTTGTAAAGTTTGTTGAACTGAACCCACTGAGAGTCAACACCTCACTTTCAGCATGTGGTGACTCCCAACATTATTCACTAACACCCTTATGTTTGAATCATATTTGGGTTTGATGGACCAAGCCAAAGCTGAAATTTGTGTATTGGATGTGAGATTGAACTCCAGTAGGTCGCTCGTGTTAAACGGTGTCTGCTGGTTGTGTTAAAAGTTGATAAGCTAATAATATTTGAGGCTTTGTCCCTGTGAGTTTTTTTCGTCGTCAGAAATCAGTTGGAGTCTGTCGATGATCTGATGCATCAACATGTGTGTGACAGATAAAAATAGCTGGAATCCAACAAGCCGTGCGGTGACATCTGAGAGTCCGGCTTAAGCCACGTGTGAGGATGTTTTTTCGTCTCCTCTGTCCATGTTTCTCTCGGTGCTGCTGCTGTTTTGTTTTCAGCCTATACAGTATATCTATGCCTCAACAGCAGAGTTCCTAAAACCACAGGGATGTGGCCGAGTGCCACGGAGGCTCTTTAGCTCAGAGCTGCAGAGCTTTACATCACACATTTACAACCGCTCCACAGCGTATACGATCTTCATACTGTAAAATCTTGTTTATCCCAGCCCCATCTAAAATGACACAGCGATGATTTTCTGCCAATTGTGCACATTTGTTGGACTTAAGTCGACGGTCTACTTGGAATGAAACAAGTGTGACACATTTGGGGATGAAGAGGGAGCACGAGTTGGTTTTTTAATTTTGAAATAATCTTTCGAACGAGTTGTTTCTGAGTGTGAAATGAGCAGGTTTTGAGGAGCAAGTGGAGTGGAAAAGATGTGTTCCTCAGTACTGACTTCTTTCCCTTTGTCTCTCTCTGTCTCTGTTTTCCAGGTTAGCTTTATATGTGTATGAGTATTTGCTGCATGTCGGCGCACAGAAATCAGCACAGACCTTCCTGTCAGAGGTAAGACGTCCTTTCTCTTTGACTTCCTGTGACGAAAGGCTGAGTGTGATTCCCCCTCTATTGTATGAACAGGGATGGAATTCACATTATGAGTTGTTCTGGGTTCAAGCAGCTGGGAACAGTCTTACTGAAAACTGGGCTTGGCACATTGAAAACTGTGACAAAATTACTACATTAACAGTAATGTTCTTTTGACTGTTTGTTAATCTGGGACAATGTAAACATGACATCGGTCGGGCTACTTAATATGATTACTGCCCTTCATTATTAGCTCTAATTTGTAATCATAAACACTGTATAATTAGAGCACTTTGACATATTGTAAACATGTGTTGTTGCTTGCTGTCTGCTATGACATTTAAGAAACGCAGCCGGTCCCTGTGGAGCAGTCGCGTGACTTTTCCACAAGGTGGACAAAACATTATTCAATAGAAAGTCTCAATCAAAATCATTAAACACAGTGTATCTTTCAGTGTGATTAAACTTCAATCTCTGATCAATAATTTATGTCCATTAATCCGCTTAGACAACAAGGAATGAGGATGCTTCAGCCTGAGAATAATCACATTTCAGTTTTCTTTAGTATCAAAGTCATTCAGTGATATTTATCTGTACATCCATGGCTACATCACAAGCCAGAGTCACCAACGTCTTATTAAGGATACTTTTAATGGCATCAATTTACTTTTCAGCACATTGTTCAGCTCTATTATCCACTGTTGCTACTGTCTGGTCTGAATTAAGAACGTGAGTATTCAAAAAATAAGAAAAACGTCGACATTATGACAAAGCTGGCCAAAGTGTTTTCAGCTAACCTGAGCTCATTTTTACCAACAAAATCCATCCTGTTTATCCAACTATTTAGAAAATATCCAAATCTGGAAATATTTTGGATAGAAATTTTATGGTCCCATTGTTTTTAGTTAGTTAAATTAGTTAGCATATGTACGTATCCAACACACAGACAAAGGCTGTAGCCAGCACTTTTTCGTTAGTCACGTTTCTTTAAAACTGTTTGATTATGAGTTCCAATGAAATTATAGACCCAACAATGACAAAGACAAATTTTTGTTAAAAATTGTATTTCACGATTGGAAATGCAGACTGGGTGGAGCTCTAGTGCCCCTAATGGATGACACACCACTGCTGCTCAGTTAAATCAAGCATAACTTTAATATTTGAAACGATTCCAAACATAACCATTTGTCCCAGGTCTACTAGACTTATTAGTCTCATATTAGGCCCCTGAACTGTTGAAGGGGTAAGGTCTCTAATGTGTTGCATCCTCTTCCTTAATGGACATCCTTCCTGCTAATGGTCCTGCGTCCAGGCCGTCTCCTGTACAACACCTCTCCCATCTACTGGCTTTATTCAGCTCCACTTAATACACTCCTCAGTGCTGAGAGGGCTCTGATGACAAGCAAGGCCAGGTCTATATCGTTCAACTTTAATACTGACATCGTTTATCTGTCACATCATCAGGCCACCTCAGTGTGGTGTCCAGGGCCGCCCCCAACCAAAGAGTTTCATTGTCGACTAGTAGTCGTCGTTACATCAAGCCATTACTTAGTCGACTGGTTGTTGGACGTTTATGATGTTAATTTCATTATTTCAGTATATTTTTTTGATGGAGAAACTATGATAATGAATCTTTAAAATATAATTTTTATAAGCACAAGCAACGGCCCATGTTGTGACCATCCCCCTGGTAGTTTCGTCTCAGCCATAACAACCTTGCTGTGACAACCTGACCAATAAAAACTTGGTCGACTAAGACTCCTCTAACCAACTAACAGTTTGATTAATGTAAGTTGGGATAAGTTGTGGCATTACGTCCTGGACTTTTCTTTGTTAGAGCAGACTGAATTCCTGGAGTTTTGTTCCAGACTCCAACTTCCTCCTGTTTCTAGTCTGTGCTAAGCTAAGCTAACCGACTACCGGCTACTGATTTAATACAGTACAGACATGAGAGAGGTATACATTGTCTCATCTGACTCTCAGCAAGAAAGCAAATAAGCATAGTTCTCAAAATGTCAAGCTGTTACTACTACTACTACTACCACTACTACTACTACTACTACTACTTAGAGTGTCGAGCTTCTCTGAGGTTTGTCTATTTTCAACCACAGTCATTTATTCTTCTTGAGCCTGAGCAGTGAAACATGTTGTAAAACAACCGCCGCTATCAATATGTGACTGCCCTCATGTTAATTGTTAAAAAAAACTTATATCTCTTCCAGTTGTTCTAAAAAGTAAAGGAAATAAAAGAACGGATACTTGCCCCAAATCGCCGCCTCTGAAACATGGACGTATCAATCAAATGCAATCAGGCAGAAATTGGTTGCCTTAGCTTATAGTGTGCAGGCAGGCGGGCAGCAGGGCGGACAGGGCTGCTGGAGGCCGGCCTCAGCTGCCAAGCACCACGAGTGGACATTTAAAATATGACGCAAAGATGGTGGAGCAGCACAGTGAGATTAAGTGGTCGGGCCACGGAGAGCCTCGCTCATTTCGGAGCCCTCGTGGGTGAATCTTCTCCCAGAGATTGAGTGTTATTGGTGAGCTGCTGGAAAGGGGTGAAGCTCTGGGTCGCAGGCAAACAGAGGACACACACACACACACACACAGACAGACCCACGCACGCTTACATGGCCTCAAACAGAAAGTAAAACAACATCTACACAGACAGGGATTAAAGCAACATGCACACACACACACACACAAACAGTCCATGTCCACGAGGCATGCTAAGACTGCTAAGTCAATTTGACGCCAGTTGTCTCAAATGTTTCGCCTGCAACACTATATCGCTTAATGATTTTGTTTATTTGAACCACGGCATCATTTGGATTTAGTTGTCTTATATGGTCAGAGTCAGTGTATTTGGATTAGACCGACAGTAATGGGTACATATCCGAGCAAACACAGCAGCTTGACCTTTCACCTTTCCCCCCTTTATGCAGTTCTAGCAGTTGGCTTTAAAGTGTTGAGAGATTTCTCACAAGTGTTTGAAGAGAGGTTGCAAACATGATGACATGATTTGTTGTCCTCATCTACATCACTCAATGTTCAATTACCATGTTAGCATTCATTCAGCATTCTGCAGGTCTTTCTCCAAGCAGACAAAACCTGATTACCCTCTCCTTGCTTTGATTTTTTCCCCCCGTGTTTCCTTTCTTTTCTGCTTTGATCATCTGCCTTTCTTTCTTCTGCTCCTCTCTGTGTCCTCCTCTTAAATTTCCTCACTGTTTAGTGCCTCCTCGTTTCCCCCTTGTTCTCTTGCTTGTTTCTTCTCACTATGGTGGCAGAGAGACGCTCGATGCACTGCAACTTAAGAAAATAGAAGCAAGTCAAGAAAATATCTCCACCGCCCTGACAACACATACGGCCCTTTAAGAAAACAGTTGCTGCAAATAAATGAAATGCATGTGTTCAAATAGTATGTTTTATTTATAGATGCAGTTGACTAATCTAAATGACAAAGAAAAAGAGAGAAAAGAAGCTGAAACCAGGAAGTCTTAGACATGTTTACTTGACCAAAAATGATAAATCGGCTATCAAAATAGTTGAAAAACCTTCTGTCGACCAACTAATTATTTACTTGACTAATCGTTGCTGATCTGTCCGTTTTTGTTTTTTGAGGTTTTTATGAGTTTCCATTTGAAAACCTCAGAAAAGAACGCAGATGGATTCACCCTTAAAGTTTGTTTCATTGACACTGAAAACACTATATTAGAAGACTAATGTTAAAATAGGTGAAAAGCCATTATCGCCAATAACATCTGAATCATGCAGTAGAATTTTGAAACTGAAATGAACATTGTTTTTATTGTAACTTTGCAACACAGTTGAGGAGTTATTGACTTCAGGATGTCATGCTAAGTGTATCATGTAAACTTCTGTTGGATTTGAACTTTTTTGTGTTTTGCCTGTTTTCCACATTTGCAGTATGTTTCCTCATATGCTGCTCCAGGAGTGAAGATGTTTTCTTTCTAACACCCATGTACCTGTGCACAGTCTCTCACGCACACACAGAAAAACACACAGAAATGTTTCAATAGATATGGGACTTCTATCCTCGCAGGTAGACTGACGGCGCACACACACCTGCTCAGTGGAGTCTAATGAGAGCGCTATCACCTGGACTCTCTTGCCTCAATTAGCCTCTGTTCCTCTTCAGTGAGGAGCGCACACACGCACACACAAACACGCACACTCCCATTTATAGTATACACACAATACACTTCTGTCCCCGAGAGGACTTTGCCACTCGATGCTCCCCTGCACAGTGCAGCACTCAGCTCTTTAGCAGCATTAAATCAACAGGCCCAACCCACATACGGCACATCAAATCACTATAAACTGCACTGGGGAAATCTATAGAATAGACACTTAGATAGAAATCTGGGACTTGGATCTATTTTTCTATATATTTATATATAGAAAAAAATAAACAGATCTAGCTGCTGTCGCGCAGCAGACTCGTGTGTATGCACTGAATGTGTTGTGTGTGTGTGTGTGTGTGTGTGTGTGTGTGTGTGTGTGTGTGTGTGTGTGCAGAGTCATGTCAGTGGGAGTGCGTGAAGCAGGCAGCGGGTCTCTTATCTCTCCCTGGATCTTATCTCGGTGTCCAGATACAGGCAGGAGCTCTGCTGGTTTGTGAGGGCAGTGGAGAGGGCCGCTGCATCAAGACAGTCACAGTTTCTTATCCACAAACTCCTCACTGCACTGCACTTCACCGCGCTGCCCCTCAGCCTATTTCTCTGTCTGACAGTCGCACTAAAGTTGGAAGGACAGTTGAGCAAAATGATTACATTATGCATAAAACATGCTGCAGTCTCTAATTTTTCATTTCCCTCCTCTGTCTTCTCCTTCCTCTGCTCCACTTTTCCCTTCCTCTCAGATCCGATGGGAGAAGAACATCACACTTGGGGAACCTCCAGGATTTTTACACTCATGGTGGTGGTATGTATACGTTGCTCTTCTAGCTCTTTCTCTCTCTTGACCACACACACGCATGTTTTTTTTTCAACGGCTCACATTCATACTGCAGAAGTACTCTTGATGGTCTGAAAGAATGTGCAGGGGTGGAGAGGGACAGTAATTGCAGGGAATGCTAAGTGCATCATCTCACACATGTTTAAGTGCTGTGCTTCTGCCGTCCCTCTGATTGACAAGTGAGCTAACTTGCCTTGCTCTGTTATTTAAGTAGAACTGGGGTTTTTTTTAAACCTCATATCGAAGTGTACGCTGTCCAAACGTCAAAATCAGAGAGATCCTCCGTCGCAGGGTCTTTTCAAGTCTGATGCTGAAGTTTTGCAACTACAGTTCCCATGATGCTTTGGGGGATATAAATAAGTGATGTTGCCACAGATTCAGTGAGTTACAGCAATTTGAGGCCCTTTTTTAAAGTATGTAGCTGCCTTTATTATGGCGAGTTTGCTATTAGCAGTTCTTGATTGCAGTGCATCCATGGATATACAGACAACTATTACTGGATTACTTTAATACTGAAGAACTTTCTCAGGCAAGTTCTGGAGTCATAAGAAGTGCCTTTATCTATGATTTCTAAGTGGGTTTATTTATGTTCATTTGCAATGAACATCAGGTATATTGATATCCTCAGAAAGTGTTGGTCACACTGAATCTACAAACATATGTATCATACCGGCTCGTTCATATTTGACCATGTTGTGCCTGACATGGAGAGACATGTTGCAAATTGGCACTTTTAAAGTAACTTAACTGCCTCCATGAGCTGCATTTAGCAGCCTCTGCTGCTGCTGAAGCTGCTAATTGTGTCGGTGAGCAGGTCAAATCAATGGGCCAAACTAGCACCTGTCCCTTTCCCCTCACACACATCTCTGCCCCACGTCTGTCCTGCCCCCGGCTCAGCCTCTCTCTCCAAACCTTTACTCAATCATCGAGACTTTTTTAACCCGATGCTCCATTTACCAGGACAAGCCTCAGACATGGGTTGTTCCTCTTTCTTTCTGTATCTTTAAACAAATCTCTTAATGCTAGATAAATAATGGACAGTGTTTTCTATCTGCTTGGAAGAACAGGGTCAGCGGGCTTAGCGCCTGACACGTACACTGTTTTTCTCCATGTCTGAATTAGAGGGAATGGGAACACCCAAATGTAGGATTCCCCCTTTCCCGTTGAGAGGCCAAGAGCTCAAAACATCCAACTTTAAGGCAAAGAGGGGAGAAGACAGTCAGCAAGGGGTGGAGGCTGGGCAGCTGGAAAGGATGCAGACAATGAATCAAGCAGCCAAACAGGCTGGGAGGTTGAGAGGCTGAATCCTCAGCAAGGCAGCACGAGAGGCGAAGAGAGCCAGGATAAGAGGTTTGACATGGCTCGCTTTGTTTGTCATTCATGCTATCCTGCTCATCCCTAAAGCCCCCCGGCCGGCCCTGTGTAATAAACCCGGACATGCGGCTTGATTCATTCATCCGCTCTGGCCATAGTGTGTGTTGTAATTGTGCAGCCTGTTGACACGGTTCATAATGGTCCTTAAAGAGCCTGGCTTCTCTCAACCTGACAGCTCTCAATTGGACAGCTACCAGTAATACTGACAGAGTGACATACACAAACATACAGCGCAGCTTAAGTTTGCTCTCGCCTCTGCCCGAACCAATAAGAGGGCTCAGGGAGACTGGCCCTGTGTGTGTGTGTGTGTGTGTGTGTGTGTGTGTTTGTGTTTGTGTGTGTGTGTGTGTGTGTGTGTGTGTGAGTGGGAACAGAAAGGGAAACTGAGCGCTTATAGTTTGTGTTCTTGATATTTCAGCACAGTGTGGGCGATCTAGTGTGTGTGTGTGTGTGTGTGTGTGTGTGTGTGTGTGTGTCGGAGAGCAGTTGGAGAGTAGGCTGATGATTAGCCAGGCTGAGCAGGGCAGGGCTCCGTGTGTAGTATGACCTAGCTGAGGGGCGTCTGTCTGGGCCACGCAGCACGTGGACATTGAGACTCACTGGGGGTGGGGTCCGGGGGTCGACTGGGGGGGGGAGGAGTCCCCTGTCCACCCCTACGCCACCCAGCAAACCCCCCCTTCAACCTCCAGCCTCCCCCAAAACAAAAGCTCCAGATGGTAGGAAAGCCACCAACCTCCCTCATCCCTCACCCTTCGCTCCCCCTCCCTCAACCTTTGTCTGGAGGCCTGTCCCTTTGTTTGCGGAAGAGAGACCCCCGAACGGATTAACTCTTTGCATTCCAGCCTCTTTTGTGTTAAACAGCCAAATCTAAGACCCCGACCCCGCCGCCACCCCAGCCCCGCCCCCGCCGTCCCCTCCTCAGCACCTTACTGGGGTTTTCCTCCCTCCTGTCTCTGCCTCTCTGGCTGTTTCCTGTTGGACGGCGTTGGTGGGGGGGCTTCAGAATAAGACCGGAGCTGTAAGAGGGGTAGGGGGGGTGTTGGGGGAGGAAGAGGGAAGCTGCTGGTGGGGGTCACTCATCCACATCTGTTGTTATGGGTGGAAGGATAAAGAAAAGGCTCAGCGAGGGCTGCAGGTGTTGATTGTGTCATTAGCTCCCTCTCTATTGGCTGCTGCTAGTTGTCTCCTCCTTATCCCAAAATCGATTGCTTTAACCAGTTTTCACTGGATGGCCCCTGAATCCTCAATACACACACCCCCAACACACAAAACATACACACACATGAAAACCTCAGCACAACAACAGTATGTAGCGGGGTCCTCTGTGTGATAGCCTCTAGCTGAAATTCTTGTTTGTGAGGGGCAGAAAAAACAGTGAGAGTACAGCCGTCCTCTGCTCCTCAATGTCTGGACTTCTCTTTATAAACACAGGTATCAGACAGTCTTCTCCTCCTCTCCTCTCCTTGCTTAATGTATCCTCGTTTCCTCACACCATATCGTTCACATTGTAAATCAGAGCAGCTGAGTCCAAAAAAACAACAACACATCAGCCTCGTAGTTGCAGTTTCATCGCAGGCAGTTACATCTAAATAAAATCCAATATTAACACTAATACAGTCAATTCAGCTAATTTAAAAGGAGCCGTACACTGTTTGCATCTGGTTAATGAACTGCTGTAAATGTGTAACAAAACAAAAAAGGCTAATTAGGGCTGTTTGCCCTACAAGAAGAGCGATGCAGGTAACCAGCTTGGAATAATGCATCAACAATCTTAAGACAGAGTAATGAGAGTCTTCCCGTTCCTCCCCATTCCTCTGACATTGCAGCATGTTCAAATCTACTCCAAATCGAGGAGAAATGTGCTCGTGCAGATATCAGATACTTGCTGAAATCTCAGGTGAGTTTCTTAGAAAACCTGAAATATGAAACTGTATCAATCTTAGCTCAACTTTTTCAGCTACTGCAAAACTACTTAAAGAGGTTCACTGTAGGAGCATTGAAAGGTTTTGCCACCCCATAATTGATAACAGGAGACTTTATGCCAATATTCAATTCATTTTAATACATCAATCAGTGGATTCACTCATGCAGGCGAAGTACACCTGTGCAGAGTTTTCCTTTCAACTTTGACAAGGGAGTAAGCATCGTCGACCTCGAACCCTCTTGACAGCACTGACGTTCGTTCAAAATAGAAGAAGCTGTTGCATTAGCTGTGTCACACCATGCAGTCTTCGATGACCTGTGCTTCGTGGTTTGCAGTCACTGCTGAGACCAGAGGACATGGTACAAATACTTTAGCCGAATGAACCGTGTTAACTTGCTGTCTGGAGTGCAAGTATTCACCACATCACTCTGTCCTCTCGTCCCCGAAGGTCTCTCAAGTCTCCACCGTGCACCTGAATGCAGGAATATCCTCCACCTGTGTGTGTGTGTGTGTAATGTAACAGCACCCACACGACGAGCGATTTCACTGCTGCTTCCTCTTAAGCCGTCAGTCTTCTCGCGATGACAGTTGCTGTAATTATTAGCCACAGTCCAAAGGGAGTGTTCCTGATTTACATGGCGCAGTGATGTTGTTGTTTCCTCCCGCGTGCTGAATGCATTGCTACTGCCAGGAGAATAGCTGGTGCTCGAGTCAAGGTAATAAAGACAACTGGAAGGGTTGTGTTTGCCCGCCTCCGCTCTTTGATTGCAGCGTTTTGTCCCATTAAGAAGAGCCTGTTCTGATAAGAGGAGGAGACAGCGTGGTCGGCTCTCTGTAACTTTTTTTTTTTTTTTTTTGGACTCTCTTTCTCTCACTCATACTCTGTCTGCCTCCTTATCACCATCTGTCTCCATCTCTGTCTTCATTTCTATGTATATTTCCCTCTCCTGACTCACCGACTGACTGGCTGAAGACGCACACAGGATTATCATGTAGACCTGCCACCAGTAGCCCGTGTGTCTGTCTTTCTGTGCCTTTGTTTACTCTCCTTATTATAATGGAAAAGCACATTGTAACCACCAGCTTTGTCAGACCGCAGTTAATTGCAAATAATTATCGTGATGGCATTTAATTTTAGTAATTGTCTTCTTCTGGACGGCTGGACGCTAATCCCTTCCTCCTCTGTTCTGGATACAAAGTGTGTTTGTGTGTGTGCTGACAGTGCCAGCTCATATTTTTGTAGCCTGCTTTCTCATTTGAAAGGATGAAAAAAAAAAAGAGTTTGCATGACCCTAAGCTGCAATTTGAATCTCTCCTGTGACTCTTCAAAGTAAGAGCGGTGAAAGTTTTCTTCCATACTGTGTCGTGTGGCTCTACTACCCATAATACCATAAAGAGCTTCCCATGATGAGATGATTAGATTGAAATGATTAGATAATTGGATAGAAAATTTACTATTACAAGGGTGTGCGGAGTACAAGATTTCTTGCCGATTGCTGGTGCTAATTAACCGCAAATGTTGACTTCCCAGATAATTTTTGAAGATTAGCGTCTCTGAAAAGGAAGCGACAACAACTATGACATGGGCTTTCTCTCTTAAATGTGGGTGGGATTGTCAAATCAGAGTTAACAATAGTCCCATCCAGACTTTGCCTGGATTCAGTCCCAGTGATACGTGAGACGGTGCGGTCGATGGGAAGGGGTCCCCCCCCCTCGATTGCACCCTGAACACTTAACATCTCTTCAGAAAATCTGCCTTTCGTTAACACAATATTAGAGTAATTACGCTTGATACCTTTTCATACCTAATGGCTCCTTTCAGCTCCTTCTCTTCCCGCTCTAACTCCATATGGAAAAATGCATCCTCTGTCAACCTGCTAAAATAATATCAGAATAATGAAAGTCTTGGTTTCTGCGTTTAGTCTCGTCCACCGGCGATCCTGCTCCAGATTATGCAGAGCCACAGAGAATGAGATTTCCCCCCGCGTGGCTCAGACAGATGCAGGTCAGCTGTTCAAATCGCAATATATTTCAGACTTCACAGGCCGTGAGATGTTAGATCACCTTTTCCCCCCCCGCCCCTGTGCCTGTACCTGGTTGTGTCTTTTCGGTAACAAACTGTAACGCGCGTCCCATTTCATTTCCCTGAGAGCTGATTGGATTTGCGATGGTCGCGCCTTTTTCACCGCGGCTCGTGTCTGACGGAGCAGCAATCTCTTTAACACCAAAACCGATAGATATGATAATGTACGCCGGCTTTATTGTCGAGTGACAGAAGGGCAGCACGACACACAAACACACACACACACCATATGTGTTCACCAACGTCTTTGCACGCTCCCTCTCTGTTCCTTCAGCGCCCTCCTTGTCTGGAGGGGACCCCAGTGCTCGCTCAGCGCCTCGGGGCACCGTCTTTTAATCTTTAAATACTTTAATATCACATTTCCATTGTTGTTCTCATGCTTTGAGGCTTTGGTCGAAATTAATTGTTTATCGTTCTTTTTATTTTTAGGACACTTATCGTTGTTTTCTTGATGCTCTCTAATAACAAAAAAAAAGAACAGGGAAAGTGTAGATCAGTGATCAGTTGTTCTATAATAACCACATTTGGGAGATGATAACACTAAAGCATGAAAATCAAACATCTTGTTCAATGAAAAATGACAACATGTGACAGGGCGCTAGTGAGCGATTCTCTGACAGTTACGGGCGATCAGCTAATATTTTCTGCTCCATTTCGCAGTCTGTCATATCAAGTGTCACGGCTGCGCCTAACATCAGCACAAAGAATGCATGTAACAGTTTATTTGCACCTTTAAATGACAGCAAGAATTTCCTCTCATGACTTCAGCGGTTTCTTTTTTTTCTTTTTTTCTTTTTATACGCTGTCCATGAAATCAATATCTCGAAGAAGGAGAAGTCCTTAATGTGGACCGGCTTAGCAGGTACTTAATTTCAGTGCAGTAATTAAGGGTCCATTTGGAGTGGGACCTGGTGGCCCCTGCTGCCCTGGAGGAGTGGGATTGGTCTAATTAACTAATATGAGTACGGTTGATTGGGCAGTAAGTAACATAATCACAGCTGATTGGTCAATAACGTGTAGGTCGCCAGGGCAGGCTGAGAGCAACATTTAGCGACCCGTCCTCCCTGGGTAAAAGCTCTCTGGAGCTGAGCTGCAGGCTGGACTGTCGGATGCGTGGTGACCGAAGTGGCGGCTGCAGAGGGTTCCTGTTTTCATATGGTTCTTTAACAGGGCTTTGTATTGGATCTCAGCACTTATATAGTAGGGCAGATATGGCTCATCAATTAATCGATAAGTTGATTGAGAGCAGTTTATTTAAGTAACTTTTTAAGCACAAAAACATCAGTTGTTCCAGCTTCTCAAATGTTTCTTCATCCTCTGTGTTGGGAAACTAAATGTGTTTATGATTGGTTGAACAAAACAATTTCAATATGTCAACTTTGGAAAATTATGATTGCCATTTTTCACCAAACGGTTAATTATGAAAATAAGTCTAGCTCTGTTGTCAGACATTGAAAATTAACTTGAAAAGCGTTGCAGGTCTTGTTTACATGCTCATTTATTTCCTGATTAAAATCATAACTTTGCCAACTGGTTAAAAAAAAAAAAAAAAAAAAAAAAAGCAGATTCATGTGCATGGAGACACTTATGAATCGGAGCATCATACTCATGCGTTGCTCTCAACAGACCTTCTAAACTCTTTTATGTCAAGGCACAAATTAGCGCTGCTGTAACTGCGCAATGATTTGCTTTAGTTTTTTGTTGCTATGTTCTTTATACCGTCATCAGCACCCAAAAAGGCACGCTTGTAAATGCTGAGCAGCTTTTCAGCACTGAGATGTTTGGCTTGCTTTGCGCAGAAAACCGTGTTCATATCATTTCAAAAAGGTATCAGACGTATTGTTTTATTATTGTATCTGACTTATTTAAACATTTCAAACTGCTCTGCTTGAGTAGATTGCTTGTACAATAACCACTTTCACTCAGAGCACTGTACACAAACTCGTCTCCATTAGGGAACGGCAGCCATGTCTGCATGAGAAACACACAAAGCAGGAACGTAATATGTGTATGAATCACACAGCCCAAGTGTCTAACTGCTGTCGCTCTCTTGTTCTGTGTGCACAGTGTATTCTGGGATCTGTACTGCGCTGCCCCGGACCGGAGGGAGACATGTGAACATTCCAGCGAGGCCAAGGCTTTCCATGACTATGTGAGTGAACTTAACCAACCCTCCAGTTGTGTACAACGAGGCACAAATATACACACACACACATGCTTGTGAGCACATACAAGCCCACGCAGTGTGTGTGTGTGTGAGAAAGAAGGGACTGTGCCGTCTGTGATAATGCTGCTGGTTCTTGTTTTGACATGTCTGGTCTGCCTGCTGCAGCCTCTCCTCTGGATGGGACACACTCTGAGCCAGACGTCTGAAATAGCGTGCTTTAAAAAATGCAGCACCTATGAACACCACTTGTATATTTTATGGGAAAGCCCTTAGACTTCCATCTTTGAATTTTTAAAGCCAAATGGTGAGTCTTCATGCCGTTCAGCCACATTTGGCATGATCAGCCTTGATCAGGTATCAGTTTTCTAACATCTGCCTGAGCAGGGCGACAGTGTAGCTCATCTGCTGGCCGCACTTCCTCAAACTCCGACTTCTGACCCCTCAGGTCTTGGTGAAACTGTCGGCCCGGGGTGAAAGGTCACAGCACTGCCCGGCCATTTATTGGTCCACTCAAGGCTTCAGTAAAGGTCAAAGCACATAAAGCAGCTGGCCGATCACACAAGCACATTAACACACACATTGTCAAACAATACACAGGACACATTTAGAGCTCGACAGGCTTTGCTAGTTGTGGCTGCAGGGAGGGGGGGGGGTGGATGAGGTGGTGAAAGGTCAGGGTCCACAGCCCCCTTGACCCTCTCATCTTCTGAAGAGCTGGAGCAGTCGATCAGTAACCTATCGAACACGCACACACGCATTGTTTTTGATGAGCTGGCTGATGCGTGTGCAGATCGACTGCCACTAAAAGTCTTTGTTGGGCCTGGTCTCATTATCGCAAATGACCATTTTGAGGTTGTTCGCTCTCTGTCAGTTCGGGCTTTGAAATGGATTTCTATACCTCGAATGTCTTCTTTTCAGGCTCGCCCACGCCATATTAAATATTTGCACAATATTTCGTGTTGCCAGAGACGTATTTGACTAAGGATTACATGGTTGTTAGGATGTTGACTGGACAGACCGCTTCAACTACTAGATTATCGTCCCACCTGGGCAGGAGTGAAACCTGAAATGGATTAGAGGCGCTATTCTTACCATACGCTTTTCATTCAGGCTGTTTTAGCCCATAGCCAGTCACCCATTCAGCTGAACTCTCTTATGAGGTTTGACAGCAAAAGTGTGAGCACTTGTCAGCTGAACAGATTACATTTGTTGTGCATGTTCAATGCATGTGTGTGTGTTTGTGGGCACGAGTGGATGCGTGTGTCTCCGCGCCCGTCTGTCTGTGTGTGTGTGTGTGTGTGTGTGTTGTGTGTGTGTGTGTGTGTGTGTGTGTGTGTGTGTGTGTTGGACCACCATAAGATTAATTACATGGTTAATTAAACCTAGTAGTTAATTAAATCTGACAACTGTGTCTAATTAATCTAAATGCAATATAATTTCCTACACCTTTCTCCAGAGGTAGGCCAGCTGGATACCTGCATGTCAGCTCTTTAACGGCTTTGACTTGCCCGGTCAATATATGGCTGAGCTTCAAGCTTCAAATTCTGCCGCCAGGAAAAAAGAAGACATATTTGAAACGTCCGTGTGTTTCAGTCTGCGGCCACATAAATCAGCCATCTGAGAGTTAGTATCACTAATGCTGCTGTTTATTAGATCACAGGGGAATAAAACAAATGTCGACTCAAACTGGGACACGGCGAGGTCTCGTGAGTAGATGCAGACAAACAGGCAACTTTGCTGTAGTTCAAAGTTTCAGACAGCGCTGTTCGACCTTCGACCTCGCTCAAGTTCAGGAGGTCAGAGGGTGTGAGCTGTCTGACCGAGACGGCTGATTTGTTGCTGACACATTCAGGGAAAAAACCTGATTAATTTAAGAATTTGTGTTTATCCTTTAACTCCAAATCATCTTATTCCATCTTCTTTCAACTCCTCATTCAAGCTTTATGATGTTTTCCCTGAATGAAATATTCAAAACTCTGTGATTTTATTGTTTCAATATTTCAACAAATGGAAATATTCTAGATGTCTCGTGCTTCTTTTTGTGCACAAATTTCCGACTGAAAAATTTGCTGGGCAACGTCACTACACTTTAAAATAAAGTTTATGTGTCTCTGAAGCATGTTTGGCTGCACAGCGTGAGTTGGTAATGACTGACCCAGGGGGGCCCGCTGCTTTTCACTGATGCTGTTTTATATTAAAGGAGAACTATAAATTCTCTTGGTCTATTTTTGATTGTAAATGCTGGAATTTTAACCCAAAGTGACAAAGTGTGTGAGGGTGTGGCCGTGGCTCTAACAGTGGCAAAAAGCAGGAGTAGGTGTGTATGAGAACGTGTGCTTTTGCGACTGTTGCCGTGTGTGTGTCTTTGTGCGTTTGTGTGGCAGAGAGAGGGAGAGAGAGTGTGAATCCCCAGGGTGATGAGGGGTCTGTCTGTCTCTGATTAACTCTGGCTCCTTGGTCCCCGCAGACCGACGGCCTGATCAAGTCTCTATCACGGCCCCTTGCTGATAACGGCTCCCTCATTCCCCCAAGTCCCCCCGGATCACAGAGTGAAAAACAACACGGCTCCCAGGAGTCACACACACACACACACTTCACTATGTGTGTGTGTGTGTTGATCAGCGGGAATAGTGAAAGAGGAATGTGTGCAAGATAAATTGGTTTGTTTTTATTTGTTTTGTTGTTTTTTTTTTATAATTTATAGTCTTCTCTGGTAGCTCAGCTGTCAGTTTGTTGTGGATAACAATGAGAAAATATTAGCGCTGAGCTATAAAATTGATATTTAGAAATGCAGTTTGCTTATTTGTTTCCTGGAGCTAATGTGGCTGCCGGGCAACACTGAGCCACAGTCGAGTCTTAGTTACAGATTTGGGTTGGCCCAGCTCGGTTTGGCTCAAATTGGCCTGGTTTGAAGGCACCTCTTACTCAGCCCTGTCCTACTGGCCCCCATTGCGAGCGATGATGTAGACTTTGTGCACTCTCCAGTTTGGGAAAGATAATGGAATATAATGTGCTAATCCTCAGATCTGGGGACTGGTTGACAGCTAATCCAGGAGAATGTGGTGGGATTGGAGCCCTGGCCACACTCCCAGAACTGGAGGCCTCTGACTAGCTGGATCGCTGGTTGGCTTCACCCCTGGATGGTGAATCTGCAATCACCACCGCTCGAACTCGCACGTAAGCACTCGCACATGCAGCCGCGCTCGTGTGCAGATCTGCACACCCACACTCGTATGCAAATGAACGCACATGCTCAAAGTGAGTGAGATGATACTGTATCATAAAGAGCTGAACAGAAGTGAAGTCTTGTACCTCTGTAAAGTAATTTAAGTGGTCTCTCTTGTCGTCTTAATTGTCGGAGTTGTGTTGCTGTCCTTCCTCTTCACATTCTCTTTTAATCATTTTTATTTCCTAAAAGAGATCCGCACATCTTATAGTCCTCTTTTCTGCTGGAATTTGGATGTTCCTCAAACGAGCACTTTGTTGAAGAAACGTGTTTGATTATAAGAACGTGGCACGTCTTTAGTAACTCAATATGAATGATTAAAGGACGGGAGCTTTGTGATGAAGAAAGCATACATATTGACGAGCGAGTAGTCACGCTTGTTCACACACACACGCATTCTTGCTCACATTAAAGCAGCCAGAAGAATGAGGCTCTGTTTTCTCCGACACACACACACACACACACACACACACACACACTTGCAATCACAGACAAACAGTCTTTCAGGAAGTGATACGCTCGGCCTTGTTGCCGCAGACATTTTGCTTCGCCCCAGCCAGAGGTCGTAACCCCGAACATCTGCGATTCATGCCAATCCGGGTTCATCGCCTGCGGAGAGTCACAGATTTAGTGCCACAAGTGCGTCATTCACATCGCAGCGCTTCACTGACTCGTCTCAGCTCTCGGCTTATTGATGGGAACCGTCATGATGATGGCTGAAATAGATCGTGTTGGGAAAAAACTACTAAAAATACATTTGTGAATCTGATCTACTTCTGAAATGATTTTTCCAAAAGTCATTTTTAAGTCGTATATCGAGTGACATTCGCAGATTCAAGCTTCTCAAATGTGGTGAATGGCAGTTTTTCTTTGTTTTATATCATCTTAAATGAATTATTAGATATTATCATTGGACCAAACAAGCAACATGTCATGTTGGCCAGCTGCAAAATTATGATGGGCATGTATAGATCTTTATTAGTTCACTATCATATAAGACAACAAAAGGATCACATCCTCACTTTTGAGAAGCTGTAACAAGGAAATGTTTACTCGAAAAAAAATGACTCAAATTAATAATCAATCATCACAACTGTTGCTGAATAATTTTCTTCCAGTCGACTGATTGATGAAACAACTAATTGTTTTGGCTCTAAATTAACTGATCTAAGTGAAAGCATGAAAATAAGAGTAAGTCTGATCTGCTCCTGCGTGCGGGTGGCAGATAGATGGAGGTGCTGTGTTCTGTTGCCTGGGGACTCTTTGAGAGGGTTAAACATTTGTTAGGCTGGACCACAGTAACAGGTGGCACAAGGGGAGGAGCTGCACTCTGTAAACAACCGTTGACGGCCAAGCCTTTGTCTGGACTCTGTGTGTGTTTTCCCCGTCTCCACAACTCCCCACGTCTCCATACCAGGTGCACACTCGCCTAATTTTAACGCCACACGTCTGCTGAAACCCTTCCTTCCCTTTCATAACTGTCTTTGTCTCTGTCCTTTTCTCCGAAGACAGAATTTACTCATCCTGCTTCAATTCCTCTCAGGTCTTTTTCACCCCCCCGTCTCCTCCTCCTTCACCATCCTCCACCCCACCTCGCTCTTTCTTTCCTTACCTCTCTGGCTCCACGCTCTCTTTCTTATTCCTCCCCCCCCCTCTCTCCTTTTGCCTCCCTCCCGCCGCCCTCCCCCCTCTCTCAGAGGAGATTGATTGGGTAATCTGGCTGGGTGCCAGTAGTGCCCGCTTTCTTGCTCGGGGGAAGGAGAGAAGCGGGGGCGACATGACGACATGCAGGAATAATAATAACATCCATAATATAGGCAGAGTAGGTATGGATGGATGGAGGGATGAAGGAAGAGAGAGAGAGCGGAGGAATGGAGTCGGCACTGGCATGGCGATGTCTTCCTCACCGATTCTCCTGACCGTGTTCGGTTTAAATATAGCCTGCGTACAAACGGCATGCCACAACATTGTGTCTTCATTTCTGTCTCTATCTGTCTTTCTATCTTTCTGCCCCCCCCCTCCCTTCAACCTCCTCCGTTTGCGCCTGTGTCGTCTTTTAATATCAAACAGTGCGTGGAGTGCAGGCTGCAGGCAGACGGGCGTTGAGCGAGAGGACGCTGTCTTTGTGTGCCGTTGTTTACCTTTGTTGCCGTCTAAATGAAAAAGGCCAGTTGGCTCCTCTGTCTGTGTATACCTTTCCCTATCTGAGGGAAGCAACAAAGCCTGAAAGTGCTGCCCTCAAGCTGTGTGTGTGTTCGGCTGGAGGTCTGGAAGTGACAGAAGCAGAAGATCAAATATTGTTTATGGTTCCCTTCCTCGCAGGTTCATTCTGGGCAAGCTTAAAAAAATGTGCCGCGGCTTTAGCATTTGATCTTGACGCTGCGAGCGCGGGCTCCCGGATCTGTGTTTGACAAGAGACAGACATGAAGACAGACATATGGAGACAACAAGCCAGGGACGGAGACGGGAAGACAGGCGACGGAGGGGAGAAGAGGAGGCGAGGCAGGGAGGGAGTTTTGGGGGAGCGAGCGAGGGAGGGAGATGTATCAGCGTGCGGGAAGAAAGAGGTGTCTGAAGACACTGGGGACTCTTTTTGAAGTCTGCATTTTTCATAGTTTATCTGAGTTTTGGTGTGAGCTGCGCTTCTTGCCAGCCAGAGCAGCGTAAAATGCCACGAATCCGCCTGAGCAAAGTTATTGTGGAAGCCAAACACTGCAGCGTTTACTTTCCCTCCTTCCAGTGCAGATCTCCAAACCCGCTCCCATTTAATTTCCCTAACCCAGTTACCCACGAATGCCCTCTTAGTTGCAACATCATCATCCATAAAATTTAAACGAATGCTTTAAATGAATACTACATTCTGGGAAATAGTGTAAACTCCTCAGGGCATTTGTTTATCTCTCCCAGTGAAACCAGGGTGGATGCTGCCAATTCTGTTTCAGTGTAGTCATTTTCAGGAAATAAATTACGGTTCAATAATTAAAAAAAAGCAACATTCATCACTTGTTTGCCTCGACTGTAACCAGTTTACTGCGGAGAATTGAAGTGAGCAATTCGTCAGGGGGTTGGAAGTTCGAGGGCGACCTTCCGTGCCGGAGGTGTTTGTGTCTGTGGTGTTTTCTCCTGCCAAGCCTGCGCCTCCTGAATGCGCTCAGACATTCACACACACACACACACACACACACACACACACACACACACACACACACACACACATACAAACGGCCTCTCACTATCTTTGAAGTTCCCTGACACTGGTGACTCCCAAATCACATCCACTTATCAGTATCCATTTATCCATTGTGTAAAAGGCCCTGTCCTGCACAAAATGGCATAAATTACTGCAATTATGATGCTTCTGCTGCTTAGTTTGAACTTTACTTTGGCAGCCTGCGCTGACTTTGGTGTTTTTCTAACTTTGTGTCCTAAGTCTGCGATGAGAGGGCAGAACATCCCAGTGCAACGTTCAAACAACCTCAGGTGACTCGGTGAGGTTTTTTTTCCCCTGAGCATTTTACCATTTTAGTAAAATTTCTAGGAAGGTTTTTCTTCAAAGTGACGCTGCTCGTCTCCAGTTGACTTTTCCAGCTGCGGAGCTCCCTGTTCTCTCCTCCCAGAGCAAAGCTTGGAGCAGCACTCCATTACTGCCGGTCCTCATTAGGTCTAAAACACTGACGATGGTTACGAGGATTGTCAGGCGGGGGTCCCAGGGAGCGAAACCTATCTTTAAACATACACTCCTGTTGGTTAACGCGGGGAGTTGAGAAGTCGTTTCCTTCTTTTACGCCAAGTGTCTAAATTAAATCAGCTCGCAGTGGAGCTGCTGTGGTGGACATAATATGAGCAAAGTTGAATTTTTTTAAGTCAAACTCGATTGCTTGCTTGTCGTAAGGGTCCAGGAGCGAATGTTAACGGCCCGCTGAGGAAGTTAGCTTTTGGCGATCTGCGCAGGTGGAACTGGGACGTTCTGTGAAAGTGTTTGAGGACACTTTTAAGACTGTCAGATGATGGATTTAACAGGATTCATGATATTTGAGATCGAGAGTTTCACTCACAGGTCTCTTCTTTTACATTACATGCATAACCTAAAAAAGACCTTAGGTGTTTGCTATCACATTAAACCAAATATTTGTGTTTGTGAGGTGCTGTCAAGTTCTGTCTGTTTCAGAGAATATTTGCTCTGCATGAAAATATTAACCTCAAAAACAAAGTTGGCAAAACCTTTAATTCAGCCATGAGTTATGTCTGCAGGTAATCCATTCGGGCTGCACGCGGTCCCAGCTGCCTTCACCAAAGCTGTGTTCGAAATCTCAAATTAACGTGCCGCCTCCTACATACTCAGTCAGTATGTAGTGCATACTGCCTACCAAATCGACGATTAAGCATGCCATTACCAGCAGACTGTTTGCACTGAAGAATACTCAAGCAAAAACTTCACATGACTGACAGAAGCCGAGAGAGGCCGAAAACGTTGCAGCAGATTTCTAAACAGGCGTCATTTGGATAAACTGACCACATATTGGGAACCTGAATGGTTACTTTAAATGTTATATATAACAGCTTTTAGAGTTGTTCTACATCTTAGACATTGTGTAGTCTGAAGATACACAACTATGTAGCTGATATACAGACATACTCAAGTTGACATAACGCTTAGTCTGAACAGTACGATTCTGAACCGGCCCAGTGAGGAAAGGCAAACTGTTGGTCGCCTGAGAGGTGAAACACAGGGCAAAGACAATATCATTATTTTGAGTGCATGGTAATATAAAAGCAATCCTCAGATCTTCCCTCATCTGGACTGTGTTGTCAGAGAACAAGAGTCAGTGAGACCTGAAACTGTAAAATGACAAAAGCCGGATTTTGAAAGCGAAGGGGACACTATGAGTTATGCGACAGGATGGTTTGTGGTTGAGCCTTTGTAGATTTCCCACCTCCCTCACATGGTACTTTCTGGTGATGCTTCAAGTGGTTGTGTAAATCTGAGGTGCTGCCGCCACCACAAAACACTGATTTTGTGTTTTTGATTGTTGTCGTCTTAAAACCCCGAAACGATCCACATAACTGAAAATGAGACTTGTTATTGACACAAAAGATTTCATTTGTTTCCTCATTTCCATCACTACCAGGGGGTTGATGACTTGTTTTCTCAGTCACCAAACATCCCTGTCATAGATGTCATAACATGAAGCAAACATGAAGTTGGTTTGCAGCCTTTGCTTCCTCTTTCTTCTTCTCCTCCTTCCCTTCCTGTGTATGATCATTCCACATGTTGCATGCTCGTGTTTACATGCTGCAACACCACCTGCCGCCGCAAGCTCGGTGGCCATTTGTTTTTTTAACGAGTGAAAATGCAAATGCAGCGGATTTAAATTGCTTTGAGACATTAATAAATATGCTTAATTAATAAGTACCTTCACTTCCTCCCTTAAGTCAGAGCTGCTTCACACTCGGGAGTTTTGAGTTTCATCCTTTTTAACACTATAACAACTTTTTTTTTTTTTTTCTAAAAGGCAGTCGCTCCTTTTTCTTTTCTTCTTCACGTCTTTGTCCACTCTTACAATCTTTCTCCCTCTCGCTCGTGCACACTTTGTCCTGCCCTCTCTCTCTCTCCTTTGCCTCCTCTGCCTCTCTTTGTGGCTCGGAGCTGGCAAACGTCGCAGCCTGGCACAGTGTGTCCCTGGCACAGCGTGTGTGTGTCTCTGTGTGTGCGTGTCTGCTGTCTGCTGCACAGCTCTGCCAGTCCACCAGTCTCAAGTACCAGCTGGGCACCCGAACTCACAACCAAAATAAACTGGCCGCGCTATCAATGAGCCCATGGGCTGAGGCGTGTGTGCAGAAGTGTGCTCGCTCGTGTTCGTGCGCGCATATGTACGTGTCTATGTGCGTGTGAGAGAGGTGCCGATCGGACACCCTGCTTATTAAGTCTCATTGAACCGAGTGGTGAAACAAACACGGTCCTTCCTCAGATGAATGCCTGAGATGTTCGCCTGTCTCAACTTTGCATTACACTGAGGCCCTCCCTGCAAGGATTAAAGACTAAAACAATTACAAAGCCTTATTTGTAATTCAAATTCTCCTCAATGCAGACTTAATCCCCATTTTCCAAAGGCAGCAGTACTGAGAGGCAGAATAAATGTGCGAGAGAGATCCAGTTCAAGCCTCTGTCAGGGTTTCTGTTGCTAAAATAACACTTATAAGTTATAGGGGAGGGGGATAATGAATGTGCTTTGAGCTGGTTGAGTTAGATTTGGAGAACAGTTTGTTTCTGCTAAAAACTTCTAATGACAGGATAAATGCACGGAATCAGCAGGGGAGTCGCTCATTTCCACAGGGCTTGCGCAGAGAGACGCACTCACGTCCTCAGGAATATTTGCATTTTATTTGAATTTGCATGTGTGTGTATTTACATATTCACATACGTGTGCGTTAAGGTGTCCTGATGGCGGGGGCCACAGTGAGCGTGCTTTACTGCTGCCCAGGGTATATTTACAGACAGTGACTTTAATGCAGTGTAATGATTATTTTTATTCCAGGTACTTCGGCAGCCCGTTCGCTCTGAGTGGAATGACTCCCCATTGGCCCACTGATTACCTCTGTGGCTGCTGCCACACCTGGCTCCTTCAGCTCTCCTCTCTCTCCACCATTACACCTTGAGAACCTTCCCCTTTTATTACCACACCTTCATCTGTTCATCTCTCTCTCTCTCTCTCTCTCTCTCTCTCTTTCTATGTTACACTGTTATCATCTCCTCATCTCTTCCTCCCCTCCCTCTCCTCAATTATTACACCTTTACTCCTCTACCTTCCCTAATTTAGCGCCATGATTTCAACCTGCCGACTGTATCGACCTCTGCACCTTAGCAGCTTTTCTTCTGCTCCCCCTGCTTAAAGCATGAACACATGCTATACTTGTGCAAGTCTGTGAGGTTGTCTGCAGAGGTGTGCAGATGTTGTATTGGATGCAGTGTCACGTGCATCAGTCAGAATCAGCTGCCTAAGTGTGTTTGGTTTTATTTTTCAGGCAGAGTGTTTGTTACATGCACAAGACTCCAAAAACACACATGTATCTAAGATTTTAGGGTTAACAGTTACCCTGAAAACCTGTTGGTGCTCCTTTTCAGCTACACTCACCACTTTCCTACTAAACTTATGTTCCTCCTTTTTTCTTTACACCTCGTCTATCATCAGGCTTTTGTCTTCTTAGTTTTAAAAAAGCGCCGCTACAAGAGGAAATACTGCTGTATTTATGATCACTTTGGGGATAATAAATGGCATTAAAACAGAAGAAATGGGTCGTGATGTTTAAAGGGAAGACAAACTTTGATGTCCTTTCTTCTTCCTTCCTCGTCTGAATGTTTCGAGTCAACGTCGTGTTTATCTTCCAGTCGAGCATCTTCCTCTGCTGCTTTCCATTTTCCTGAACGTTCCCCTCTCTTGGCTCCCACCTTGAGTTTAGTTGTACACCGCTGTTCTTTAAGAGGAAAGCAGCTTACTCAAACTTCATTGGGCGGATAACACTTTACATTTGCACCACTCTGGCTAGATTTTAAGCTTGTACTTTGTGTTTTTAAGCTACGTTGAATACAAGTGGTTTGATTGTGAGACTTTTTGAAACCATCTCAAAAACTGCTAGCTCATGACAACCTTGAAATTATGTGAAAGGAGTAATCAGTTAATGTGTCTTGAAACTATTTTAGATTTAAGATCAGTTTTCGTTGGCAACTCTTCAAAGGCATTTCCCGAGCTTTGGAAGGAACTGCACTTCAGCTCGAGTTGCATGTTTCAGACTCTTTCCACCTCACACATTTACACACTGATGCAACTGATGTTACACCGTCCATGCTTCTTTGTCACCCACAGTTACATAGTTTATCTTATGAACAGTAAAGACGATAAAGCTAAAAATAGAAGTGTTTATATATTAGTGTAATTGTGTATTACTGTTTTCCCCCAGTGAGGAATTAGGCAGCCTTTAGGTCAGCGCAGGGTCAGAGGCTTAGGTTTTATTCTTCTGAGAGGACCGGAAAATCCAAAAATCCACATCATATACTTACAACCCAGATTCCAAAAAAGTTGGGATGCTGTGTAAAACATAAATAAAACAGAATGTGGTCATTTGCTAATCCTTTCTGACATATATTAATTGAAAACAGCACAAAGATAATTTAATGATTGATCATCAGCTTCATTTGATTTTTGTCACAACCTGGCTCACGGCTGGACAAAGGAGAGGAATAATATAAAAATAAAAATAAGTGTATTTTGCCGAGCTAAAGAGGAAGTTACAATACCTGGAGGGAGAGGCCTCAGAGGGCCGTCACAAAATATCCGCTTATTGTGAATTTGATGTCAGCAACATGTTTCAAACAAGTTGGGACAGGAGCAACAAAAGACTGTTAAAGTTGTGGACTGATCCAAAAAGACCTGTTTGGATCATTCCACAGGTAAACAGATTCATTGGTAACAGGTGATAGTATCATGATTGGGTATAAAAGGTTCATCCTGAAAAGACTCAAGCAAGGATGTGGTGAGGTTCACCACTTTGTGAACACATGGTTGTATAAACTAGATTAATACATGGGCTCAGGAACAAAACTGTTGTCAGTAAACACAGTTTGTTTGGAGATGATTGCTTTCTGGTTTTATTTATGTTTTAAACAGCGTCCAAACTTTTTCTGGAAACGGGGTTGTAGTAACAAGTGCAACGTGTGAACTTCCAACCTCGACTGTGCTGTCTGGATGTAAGCCTTCAGATCAGTTATTTATATCTCTCATGATTAAGTTCAGTGGATAAATAGGGCAGCACATCTGCTTCGTTATTGAATGAATGTTTGGACTTATTTAAGCCTCAGTGTGTGTTCATGTATGTATGTGTTCATCCATTTTAAAAAAAATCCAAAAAGAAACCCTGCGTGTGTGCACATGCTCACGTACTGTACATGTACTACTCCTCTTATGTGCCCCGTCTGCGCTGTTTGATCTGTTTTTACCACATCAGATCTTTTCTGTAAAAAGTGACATTTGGAATAGAGAGATCCACAACGCTGCACTCTGTTGCTCTGTGAAAAGGTCAGCTTTCACTGAAGGAGTGTGTGTGTGTGTGTGTGACCAGCCGACGCTCTGCGAGTGCCAGAGAGAAGAGGGAGAGAGAGTTTCTTCTCAACACTTTGGTTGGATGTACTAAAGGTTCCCGCTTTGTGTTGACTTAGTTTGGACGACGGCTTGCGTCTCTTCCTCTGTGCTGTGCTGAACTGAGCTGCTCTCTTCTGTTCTCAACCGTTCTGCTGGATGCTGTAATCTCTTCAGTGCATGGCCAGATTACTGTCTGCTCCATATTGTCTGGTGGCGGGCTGCAGGATGGAGAGATGGCAGGAGGAGGGGAGAGAGGGAGGGATGGGAGGAGGCTCTGATTTGCTGCTACATAAGGAAGATTACCTTTTTATTAATGTATCCATCTGGACGTTTGCTATATTTGGTTGTTTGTCCAGTTTATTTGTTTGTGTATAAACCTTATGAGCTTTCAATCTCGATAAATCACGGCTGAGATTAGACATATGTGTTATTTCTCAAGAGTTGTCAACCATACGACTAAATCACAATGGAACATAATTATGATTAGATAGTATTAAAATAAGGCTAGAATTCCCTTTGTGGTTAATACTGCAAATTCATTGTGCTATTTATCCAGAACATGAAATTATTCTTTTTTTAATTGAATAATATTCAGTAAAGAAAAATAAAGAAATTTGAGTATTCATTGTGCCCCCCCTCTACACACACACACACACACACACACACACACACACACACACACTCCACCACCCTCACCCTTCCACACGTCTTCCTCTCCATCTCTTTCTGTCTCCTGTGCACTCCGTGCAGAAATGATTTCCATTCCTGCTGAATTAATGAGGTTCTGCTGAACTGAAAAAGGCAAGGGGAGTGTGTACACACACACACACACACAGAGGCAGGCAGGGAGACACGCATACACAGTCACAAGCACACACACATTCTCACAGGCACATATCTACTATAGCCATATTTAAGTCCGTATTCACACTCAGACCTGCTCATAGTGATTCAGTGAAGCTTGGCCACTTTCTGCCATTTCAAAGCACAAACAGTATTTTGTTTTAAAGTCAATGTGAGGAAACGTAGCCAGAGATAAAGAGTTGGACAACAATCACAAATGAAGCAACTGGTACGTTTTCAAGTGCTGGTTTCATAGTGCACACACAAACACACATATGAATCGAACACACATACACAACAAACATGCAGCCTCATGAGTCGGGCCCCACAGCCGGGCCCAGTCACCATGGTAACACACCACTGTGTGTATTAAACACTGTAGTGGTTTGGGACTGTGGAAGGTTGTTCAACTTCCCCAACCCCTTTCCCATCCTCACACACACACACACACACACATTTATTCCACGATCGCCTCAGCTCAGACTGACGTTTAGAAGAATCCGCCTTCGCTCTGCTCATTTTCATTAACTGCTGATCTCACGGAACGCTCAGGTGAACAGCCACACAGATCTCCTCCCACCACCAACCGAAGGCCCGACGAGCTGACGGGTGGCTCGAGTCTGGTTCATGCATTGTAAACACAGACAGTAGAAACACACGTGAAGGAGCACGCAGTCAAAAGGATGTAATTGCGGTGCGAGCGGCTGTTGTTATGTGCCAGCTTGCGCGCCACTTGAAAGCTCCATCAAGGATCAGCTGAACAAAGAGGAGCAGAAAGTACCGGCTGATTCTGGCGAGGTTCTTCCTCGTTGAGCTGATTTTTTCCCAAAGCATGACTGATGTGTGGAGTTTTCAGGTGTGCAGCCTTCGTGGGGGAGCGCGAAGAAGCGTGAACACAGAAGTGCACGGACCACATCTGGTCACATGTGAAGCTCAAACCAGAGTCTTTAGACAAAACGGCTGTGTGCAAACTAAGCTTTCATTCTTTCATTCCGCCTTCTCCTCTTTTGTTTTTTCTCTCTTCCTTGCTTGCTTTCTTCATTAAATGCACATGATCATGCACATTCAGCCGCGCACACAGAAAAATGCAACCTCCCTCCTTCTCCCCGCTCTCTGCTGTCTCAGTGTTTTTCTTTCCCATTTATCATCACTGAAGCAAAGGAACCGATTCCAATTTCATGTGTTTTCATTCCATTCCTCTATTTGCTTATTTCTTCATCCCCCTGTCTCTATTTTGATCTCAGGCAACCAGTCAGCAGTCAATAATCTGTTAAATAGCATTGATCGCCACCATTTAGTTTCCTGGCCAGCTACTTAGGTTGTAAAGCTGATCAATGGCTTTGAATGGGAACCACCTAGATAGCGGATTGACTGCTGGGACGCGCTCTGCAATCATATCATTTGTCTTCATTTGCTGTTCAATTATTTGTTGTAATGGCTGCTGTCAAAAACAGCCCCATGCTGGCCCACAATGGCACACGGAGCCTAAAACTGTAGAGTGCACGCTGAGCCGGTGTGCCCGACTCGCTCGGCTCACCTTCACTCCGTGCACCCCCACCCCCCCTTCCTCCTCCTCTCACACTCACACTGCTGCTAGAGGAAAGACATTATATAGTAAACAGCATGAAAAGAAACGGTATCACATGTCGAAATGAGTATAGGAGCGTGTTCCTGTTTGTGTGTGTCGGGTGTGTGTGACTCGTGAGTGCACGCAGATGGTGCTCAAGCCTGGATGTGTCGATGAAGTCTGACCCAGACTGGACTTCCTGTGCCCAAGAGCCCCTTCCTGAAACCATCAATCACTTCTTGTGGGACACGGCTGCGAGTGTCCACGTGTGTGTACATTTATGTGTCGTGGGAATTTTTAGCTTTGAGTTTCATGTAAGGTTAGAACTTATTTTTTAAATTATTGATGAGTGAGATTCATTATTTGCTGAAGAAATCTGGAGATATATTGATTGCACCATCACCTTGTTTACATCCTTGCATCCTAGCAGCAGGAACCACAATAGTGGTTGGATACATTAGAAATATCTGGGTGAAAATCTGATGAATATGGATATTTTGTGGTGTTTAAAACGATAAGACTTACTTATATATCATGTAATACTTAAGAAATAATCATCTGAAGTCATAGAAAATAACAAAAATGTAATTTTTCTAATGATATGAAACAAGAAAAGGCAAATTAATCTTAATGTTTGTCAACCCCTGACGAGAAAAAGTGCTTTTTTTTTTTTACTTGGTAAATGGTCAAAACAATCAGTTTTACACTCTTTTCTCCTGCTTATTCACTTGAGCTCAGGCTTCATTTTAACATTAATGCCCTCCTGCAGGTTTTGTGTCTTATTGTTATATTGCTGCTCTTTTCTCTTCTGCTTTCGGGGGCTTTATTGTGCCACTATAGTGAGGACATCCCACTCATTCAGATCATATCCACCCTGGCTCATCTGGCAACAACTTCCCTCCAACTTTTCCTCTTTTCTGCTGCCGCTCCCTCTTTAAATCTTTCTCTCTGCCTCCTTTCTTCTCCTCCTTCTGCCTCCCCTGGTTTTATTGGAGAAGGAGTGTCCCCCTCCCCCTGCTTGTTTGAAGTGGCCTGCTCATATATCACAGCCCTTCCTCGCAGGATATCCTCCCTCTTCCTGCCTCTCCCTCTCTTTCTCCCTCATTCCCTCCCTTTCTCATCACCCCTCATTCTGTCAGCTGGGGAGGGGTAATACCTGTTAACTCTATTCCTTTTCTACACTTTAACACTCTTGCACCCGGTGGACACGCTCCCACACACACAGACGATAACATTAGACGTCTGCACTTTGTCAGCGCAGGGGAGCTCGACTTCATGTGACTCAGAGTTCATTTGAATGTTTCGTTATTGAAATAGTCAAATTAGAGAACAGAGGTGATGTTGACAGATGTTTAGAGTCACATCACCTGAACTCAAGCCCGACTAAATCACTTTTTGCTGTAGTTTTATTTGATGTGAACTTTTGCATTCATATGTAACTCGTGTCTCAGGACTTGTGCATTTACATGAAATTGGACTGTAACCAGAGGATGGCAATACTCTGATTATCTTAACTGCTGTGCGCTCAAATTGACTTGTTAATCTTATTTGCATTAAGGTCATAATTGCGGTACAACTTGATTAACAGGGCTGAGATGCTCATTGAGATGCTCATGCTCAGTGTTTCAAATTACTTCTGGCATGTGTGCAGCTTCGACTATCGTCACTTTCAGAAAGGAAGTCAAGTCAAGTCACTCCTTCTCCATATAAACAGCATCGATCATTTGTCCAAAAGTCTAAAACTACCGATGTTGAAGTTCATGTTAACTTTTGTGGTCTTCCAAATCATAACTGAACTGAAGTCGACATTAACGAACCGCAGGAGGATGGGGTTTATTATTGGGAACACGCTGTTCACACCCAGTTTCCCACTACAGTCAATGTCGGTCACTTTAACCTGTGATCATAATCTTTCCTTAAAGTAAACCGAGTTGTTTTGTTTCCTAAAGGTAATCAAACCTTAACTGTCGTGTAAGGGTCAGAAAAGGGTCAAATAGTCATTTCTGTAACGGTCATATGCTGGTTGGAAAAAAATGACACATGACAAAGTTAACTAATAGCTGGTAAACATAGTGGAGCATTTAGCCGCTATGGAGCCAAATATTTTCGGTAGAGACCAAAAACAGACATAAAAGAGAGTGAACATTGGACTTTGATTTGCCAGGTGGTCGGAGACTCTACTCCGAATGAATGATAACGTAACTCAAAATGTGATAATATGTCAATGTTGTGTTGTGTACTTGTTTCCAGCGCCCCCAAGTGGACAAAAATTGAATTTTCTGTAATAATCTGTAGGCGCCGCATTTCAGTGCTTGCATGGCGTATGATGTCTGTCCAATTAAATGTGTTATTGGTTTGTATTTTTAGATTCAGTTTTGATCAAAATGGTACTTACTGTGGTTTGGCTTTCTCGGGCAGATCAAACTACTTGGAGCAGTAACATGAAGAAATGTTTTATAGATGAAAATTGATAATCTACATCATTATATTCATAACTTTTTACAGTCAACAGGAGCTTCGTTTGCAACATTCACAACAACATTATTCATTCATTCGCTCATTTTGCCCTTCATGTTTGATCTCTGTCTCAACAGCGCTGATGAGATTTGCACAAAACTTGAGTTGATGGCACATTTCACCACCGATTTCCACCGTTTTCATTATTACACTAGTTGGCCCCAGGGAGGGAGGGGGGGAACACAACAATTCCAGGTCAAAGTGAGATGACGGGAGGGATTCGGGACTGATTGGCCATGAGAAGGGGGGGGGGCGCACTGTGTCATTTCCTACAAATTTCATACAAAACAAATTTCATCATTACATGAATACGAGGGCGTACTTCAACATAGTTTCCTGTTTGGTTCATTATATTCACCACAGAAGCTGTGCCACCAGGATTACCCCACTGTCCTTCATCACTCCCTCTCGTAACACAGTTTATTTGACTCTTATTCGTCCTTAATATCTTTCCTTTATGAGATTCATTATTCACTTCCTCCTTTTCATACTCCTTTAATTCAGCCCTGTACAGCCTCTGCTTTTCCCCCTTTCTCCGGCTTTCTCTCCTCTTTATTCTACTCCTTGTTTTTCTCTCTCCATGCCCTTGTTGTCATTTAGCTACTTCCCCCAGCTCTGCCCTCCCCCTCCATCCATCCACCTCTCTTTTCTCTCCCCTCCCTCCCTCAGTCTCTCTTCCTTTTGCTATCTTACATTTTCTCTCTCCTCATCTCTCTCTCTCTCTCTCTCTCTCTCTCTCTCTCTCTCTCTCCATCCCTCTGCCCTTTTACTCCTCCACCCACCCCTCCTCTCTTCCTCTCTCTCTCTCTGTCTCTCTCTCTCTTTCTCTCTCTCTCTTCGGCTGAGGACAAGGAGGTGAAAGCCAAGCGGATTACAGTGGCAGTTTAATCTGGCTGACCCACCAAGGGATTGCTCTCTACTTTGCTGTGAGGCTGCAGGGCTGGAGGGCAGTGGGGCTGGGTGGGTGGGTGGGGTGAAGGGAGGATGAGAGGAAGGGGAAGGAGACCAGGTTGTAGGAGGGTTGGAGTTCTGGGGGGGAGCAGAAAAGGAGGGAAGGGAAGGAGAGGAGGAAGAGGGAGGAAGGGAGCGGTTGAATTTGTAGATTTTTTTCCTGTTTGTCTCGGGCCGAGCTGAAATGCTCTTCCAGGACAGGACTGTGTGTGCGCACATACCCACTTGTGTTTCTATGTGTGTGTGTGTGAGTGTGGGTGTGACTGTGTGGTGCCAGAGGTGGGGGATGGGCTTTGGTTGTTATTAAGAGATGGAATATTAATGCTACTTTGCCTCTAATTTCTTTCCATCTGTCATCAAGTTGTCCTCTGTGTGTGTGCCTGTCTTAGTCTATGAATAGATACTCTTCAGATATTAACAGACAATTAGTCTGTTCTGTGTTTCAAAGACGAAATACAAAAACGTCCTTGGCTTGATTTTTCTTCGTCTTTATTCTGAAAACATCAAAATCTCATTTTACTCCATCTTGTCAAAGTCATTCAAACTCAGGCGGCTTTCATCCGCAGTTAACGCCCAGACTGAGGCCTTGCTGAATTTATCAGTTCAACGAGTGCTGCACCAGTTTCTGTCTCTGTCGGCTGCAGGTCATTAGTGTTTGTTTTTTTATTGCTATTTTTAATCTCTTGAAATTTGAACATGAAGAGCGAGGATAATGTGGCGATTAACAGTAGGGGTGCACACAAGGGCTTTGGTTTAGTTTTAGTTGGAGGGGGGCACGAAGTCAGAAGTTCTTCGACTGAAAAGAACAGAAAAAATGAAAATATGAGTTTTGTCTCATGTTAATATGTTTACACAGATATAGCAAATAGCACATTTGTATCAAGTTAGTTTGTTTAGTAATAGAAATAGAAAAAAACATTCCGCTCCCATTAGAGTTACTTAGCACTGTCCATTACAGCCTTATTTTTGATTGATATTTACTGTAAACAAAAACAGATTCATTTCTTTCTTGCCTGAAAAATGTGCACATGATTTATGTTTTCCAGCTGTGAGTTATGTCTGCAGTCCATACATTAGGCTGAAGGTATGACCTCCACCACTCAAGTGCTGAGGCAGTAGCCTGAGAGGCAAAACCCGGGGCAAAGGAGGCCCTAAAAACACGCTGCTGTCCATAAAGCTTAATTGCTGTGAGCATATGGTAATAATTAAAGGCAGCTAAGATGAACCTTCAACTCCAGAGGAAGCTACACTTTTTGAAATGCACACATGCAGAATCGGCTTGTTCAGGGCGTTCTCACAGTCTTGTGTGTACAAAAACCTCCAGGATCAACTTATAGCTTATTTCATTTTTATTGTTGACGGGGCAGTTGTACCTAAAGATCATTTAGGATGACCTTGAGGTTCTTTACTACAATAGAGCCTAATTTTTGTTCATTGGCTGCGAGCAAAATGTAACGTTCCAGTTGAGAGGTTCGGCCTCGAACAAACATGATGTTAACAGTTGTTAGAGCACAGTGTGAACACAGTTTAGACCTTAAGTGCCTTAACCTGTGCATCAAGTGGCGGCAGAGTGGAAACGTCCAGCGAAAAACGAAGTTGGACGGCAGCCTTGAGCTCGAATAACGAAGCGACTCTGACAATTTTGTGCTGTTTTAATGTCCTAAATGGCTTGTTGTACAGTGCTGAACGCAGCGCGGGGGTCTGAGGCAGGCTGTGTCTGTGGCTCTGTTTGCCTCTACAATGCCTTTCATGTCCCTCATATCAGCCTTCCTTTCATCAGTCCACCCCCGCTGTGCCGTTTCGGAGGAGGGGTCCAGTCGGCGAGCCGGATTAGCTTCCAACTGGTGCTTGTCCAGATTCTGTTTCTGAAGGGGGGCTTAACCAGCCTCGCCTCAGAAAAGACGAGAGGAAGGAACAGGAGGGAGGGAGGAGAGGAGAGGAGAGGAAAAGAGCTCCTGTGGGGTTGACGCTCCTCTTCACTTGTTTACCTTACAATTAACGTGGTGGATTGTCCTGTGAAAAGGAAGAAAAAGTCAAGTGTGTGGACTATAGAGCAATAGGCCACCACTGATACAGACACAGGAGCTGACGGGGTTCATTATACAGTAGGGAGGGCCTGGGGTGCTGCTCAACACCTGCTCTATTGGAATAGTATCTGCACACACACACACACACACACACACACACACACACACACACACACACACACACACACACACACATAGTACAGCATTAAAATGTGGAAAAGCAAACCCCCATACTGCGAGTGTCATGGTCGAGGCACAGACGATGGCATCGACCAATCAGCAACAGATGCCCCCTGGAGATAAATGATCTAGACTATGTGTGTCTGTGTGTGTGTGTGTTGCTCAGTGGCACAGTGGTCAACGCAGGCCCTACGAGCTGCTGTCATCGTTACGCCACCCTGCGACATGCCTGCCTCGGGACCTTATTTTAGGCCACACCAGGTGCAACTGTTTTGGGCTGGTTACATGATCTTGGATGAATGTGTGTGTGTACTCTGCATATGTGTGTGTGTATGTGTTTTTTTTTTGGGGGGGGGGGGGCGCTATAAAGAGCTGTGATTGTGTTGCTGGGTCAGGCCCATGTGTGTGTCTACGTACTGAAGTCCAGGAAAGGTCAGAGATTGGGTGGAGGTGCCAGGAATAGGAGTGTGAGATGCCTGGGTGTCTGCAGGGCCATGTGAGGCACACACACACACACGTACACACACACAAAAATACACACATAAACACACGCATGCAAGGCCTTCAAACCCGAAGACACAGCAGAACAAAAGCTGGTCAAAGTGGGGCAGTTTTCTCTCCCTCCCTCCACAATCCTCCTCCTCCACCTCCTCCTCATCCTCCTCCTCCTCCTGCTTGTCCCTCACATCTATCCCCAGCACTGTTTTCCTGTCTCCTCCCTCCTCCTCCCCTCCCTCTCAATCTTTTCCTCCTCTCCTCTCCCCTCCTCTCCTCTCCTCTCCTCTCC
>JBBMOC010000008.1:1684469-1947256 GCA_037975185.1 Centropyge bicolor | reverse complement strand
TTTTTATGGCAATCCATTCAATAATTGTTTGTGATAATTCACTTAAAAGCAAAAATGTCACCTTGCTGTTGGTTCATGCCAGGAGATCACCAAAATCATGAAGCTCCATCATCTGGGGACCATGAATGTTTTCTTTACATCCATCCAATAGTTGTTGAGATAATTGGACCGAAGTCTGGAAATGACTGACCGACATTGCCAACCCTCAAGTCATGATTCTAGCATTCCTTAAAATCACACTTTAAACACACAGTTAAAAGTAATAAAAGCTGCCTTACCCTACGACTGACCGTATTTGGACTAAAGTCATGGCCAGAAAACTCAAGTGTCTACCAACGTCACTTGAGAGTTGGCAGATTTTCACTGACGTCACTTGCCCAGCCTTTCTGGCTGAAATGGTGTTAATCAATGAAATCAACTGGAGTGTGTTTGGTTGACGTCAGAACCTGCAGACTCCCTGCTCTCCAAAGAACATGGTTGCCTTCACAGAACTAAGCAATGCATCCAGCGTGGTGACGACAGCATCCTGCATAGATGTGTTAGATTGTTCACAAAATTAAAATGCAGCTCAGACTAAAGGCTCGTCAAGCTGCTCGAGTGGAGGAGATCCTGAATGGACCACACGTTTTTTTGTTAAAAGTACACGCCTTCATGCTCTCAGCAATTTTGTTGCTGGTTTTGTGGAATGCTTCAGCTGAGGCTGCCGTCTCTGTTACTCAGACAGATGCAAAGACAGACAAAAGAGGAAGTGACAGAACAAAGTTTTTCGACAGATTAACAGATCGAAGATGTCAGTGGACAGAGAAGGAGGAAAATCTTCAACATCTTCCCCTAAACAAATTAATGAAAAACAGTAATGTGAACTGAAGACAAAATGTTTAAGAGACTCTCAGGTTAACAAACTAACTTGTAAGAGAACATCATATTTTATTTATTATTAATAATGAAACATGATAATGAATCTTTGCAGAATACACAACAGCCGCTGATGGTTTTACTACTCACTGGTGTGATTTGATGGTGAAAGCATCAGAGTTTCAGACGCCTCGGTTCCGACTGAGAGCGAGCGGGCCGCTGATGTGGCTTAAATATTTTCCAGTGTTTGCATTACTGTACCTGCAGAAAGGCTGTGAAATGCAATGCACCATGTTTATGTGTAGCTTGGCAGCCTGCCGGTGCTGCTCAGAGGGGAAACAGCAAATGAAGTGTGTTTTGGAGCAGAGAGAGGGGATGGTGTGTGTTCACGTGTGTTTGTGTGTGTGTGTGTGTGTGTGTGTGGCTCGTTGTGTGTGTGTGTGGCTCGTTGTGTACTGGGTCTTCCTGCCGTTCTGTGATCACTGGCATAAACTAATCATTGAAGAGGGGGAGCATGTGTCTCCATGAATATGATCTCGGGTGCTGCATGCTGTGTGTGTGTGTGTGTGTGTGTGTGTGTGTGTGTGTGTGTGTGTGTAACCACAACTCACACAGGGGGCATAAATGTCTCAGACTGTGCTTGCACACGTGTTGGTGGAGACAAGAGTTTTACTCTCTCTCACACACACACACACTCTCCCTCTCTTTCACACACTCACTTTCTCTCTCTCTCTTTCACACACACACAAACACACACACACACACATATGCTGAGAGAGAGGGATGAATTTAATAGAAGAAGGGGAGAGCGTTGAACGAGAGGAGGTTGTTTCTAAATCAGAACCAGAAGTTGAGACAGAGTGACGGAGCAGAGGCTCAGATAGGGGGGTCGTTGTGTGCTTTTCCGGAGTGTGTGTGTGTGTGTGTGTGTTGGAGCCCGGTGTGGTGTGTCCCTCTGTTGGGGTGTGGAGGTGAGGAGAAAGCCGGAGTCTGACTGGGGTGGAGCAAGGGGGCAAAGAGGGATGTGTGAGAGAAAACAACCCCCCTCCTTCTTCCTGCAAACTGGAGTGAACAGTAAGCATGTTTTACCTCAGCTATTAATCCTTTGTAGTGACTGGAGACCAGGACCAAACACACAGAACAGACACATCTTCTTTCTCTTTCTTCAAATCTCTCCATTTCCTTTTTCTTCTTTTCTCTTTTTTCCTTTTTTATTCGCTCTGTTTCTCTCCTTCTTGTTCTCTTCTCTGTCCCAGCCTTTATCTCTATCGTGTGTGTGTGTGTGTGTGTGTGTGTGTGTGTGTGTGTGTGTGTGTGTGTGTGTGTGTGTGTGTGTCGTCCCTTCTCTGGTTCTCTCTCTGTGCGTGCCAGTGCTGTGCTACGCTGGCTGAGACTATGCTGGGGATATTTCTGTCAGCCTCTATTTATTTATTGATGGCGATGCTGGTGAGAGTTCGCCTGCCTGCATGCGTGCTTGTGTTAAGCGAAAGTGAGGTGCTCTCTGAAAATCTGTACCTCCTCTTCCTCTTCTTCATCTTCTACCCTGCACGACACCTTCAGAGTAAATATTTCTCAACCCCGTCCTAATGACTATGCAGGGAGGTGTTGGCTCTGGGACCTCCGAGTAGCTGGACAGGAAGTGGCTGCCTTGCACTCTCTGTCTTGTCTCGTGTGGAGGATGAAAGGCCGGTGTCACTGAAATGGAAGTTTAAATCATCCCTGAAAGAGCACCTCCCCGACGCCGCTGTCTCCCACAACAAGCTATGGCAAGCTCTGCCTGGCAACTGAAATAGTTCCTGGAAGCAAGAATGCAAATAGAGCACATTAATGTCAGATCTCATTGTATGTCAGGCCCCACTGAACTCTGGGAGCCTGTCGACTGGTGGTCCAGAGGTCAGCAGGTCCGACCCAGACCGTTTGTCTCCCAGTGTGTCTTCTAGAGACAGACGGGAGAGGAGCTAGTGGAGGTGGGGTGAAGGGGGGGGGGGGAGGAGGCAGGTATGAGTATAAGGTTGCCGTCTCATGCATGGGTGACCCTCCCCTGTCATCCTCCTGTTCTACCACCCATTATTAGCAGCATGTTGCATTGTATGTATTTGAAGTTTGACCTTGTGATCTTCACTGATCTTCATAAATATATGCTTATTCTGAATTTGATCCAGTTTCAGTCAAGTTGGGACAGGAGCAACAATGATCCAAAAACACCTGTTTGGATCATTCCACAGGTAAACAGGTTCATTGGTAACAGGTGATAGTATCATGATTGGATATTAAAGGTTCGTCCTGGAAAGGCTCAGTCTTTCACAAGCAAGGATGGAAAGAGTTTCAGCACTTTGTCAAACACATGATTGTCTAAAGGAGATTACCACATGGCCTCACTTTGTTAAACAGTTTTTTGGAATCAGAGTTGTACGTAATGGGAAGATGGGAATGAATGGGAAACTGTTCCGATCCGTGTTCAAGTCAGTCTGTTTTCCCTTCAGAGTGTTTTCAGTATTGTTGCCCTCTTGGGTTAGGGCAGCATGAGTTAGTATTTGAGTTGGGTCAGGTAAGGCCAAAGCTGTATTTAAGCTTGGCCCAAAGGGAGCCAAGCTGAAGATACCTACAGTGTAGGTTTTCATGTATGGTTGTTGGTTTTGCACACAACACTGAACGCCAAGTATTGTACGTAATTGTGTACTGTACGTCATTTTAATACTACTTTGCCTTGGCTCCATCAGAAACTTCCCCACGTGGTATCTCAGTATCCGCTGAACCGTCATGCGTAGTTACATTTCTGAGGAGGTTGCGGTATAGACTACGGCACAACTTCCTAACAAGGGAAACTCAATTGATGAGAAAAATGAACTTGGACACCACAGAATATTATACCAAGATGGTTACCCATTTTCCAGCACCATAATCACACCAGATTAAAGGAAAAGTTGCCTAAATTTGCTAAATTTTACGTCCAGTACATAAAGTATTTACATTGGTTTCAAGTTAAACCAGGTAGCTCAGTTCTAATTAGCTGACTCAACTGTGTTAGTATTGGGCTTTATTTCCAATTACTCTGCCGCTAGTTTGGCACAAGATTTTTGGACTTTGACTTCAGCAGCTCTTTCTGCCAAGTGGGAGATATCGTAGCTGTCAGAAAATCTCCATATCTCCTTGTGAAACCATAGAGTTTGCAGCAGTGTTTTACAGTAGAATCAGGCCATTTGACCTGGACGAGAGACTTTTATGAAACATTACATGTAATTGTTGATCCAGTAATTCAGTTAGGAGAGGAGACGTTCCCAGGTCTGGATGGTGAACCACCTCTCAGTTTCCTGGGGGAAACCCTGGATTAGAAGTTTGATGTTTTTCCCCACGTGGCTGCTCATATTTACAGTTTGAATGACGTGACATGAACACAGCATAAGATGAATCACGAGCATGACTGAACTGAAAGTGCTCATAGGTAAACTAAAATAACAGCAGTCAAGCTTTCCCCCCTTTTCTCTGTCTTGCTCTCTTCTTTTGTTACTGAATGCAGCAACCCTGTTATCCCGTCTTCTCCTTATCGGTTCTCTACAACGGTGCCGGGGCTTCTTTTCTCTTACACCTCCTCTTTATTCTGCCACTCTCTCTCTCTCCTCTTTTTCTTTCTTCTGTTTCTGGCCACTTTTCTTACTCTTCTTAACATCTTTCTTTTTGCCTTTCTCCCTCAGTTTTTTCCCTCTTTCCTCAACGTGCCCCAGGGCCCAAGTCCCACAGACCGTCCATTGTCTTGGGAATGTGGTTTGCTGTCTCCCCTCACCTCCTCCTCCTCCTCCTCCGCCTCCTCCTGTCTGGCTGGAGACAGGGTTAGTTGGTGTTTGGCTCCTGGGTCCTTAAGGCCACTGAGTTTAAAGTCTCGAGCCTGACTAACCTGAAGACCTGGACCAGGACAGGCATTAGACTTGGTGGAGATCTGGACACTGAGGACAGATGTTTGACAAGGTTTATTTGTTTGTTCTCACAAGCTTGTAAATTTAGAGATGCTCACTTCAATCAGCTTTATACACTGGGTTGGTTAATTGATCATTAATTGACTAAAAATATTTGGTTTGCACTAGAGTGAAACAATGATTATTATGGCTTGAATAAAAGGTGGACATGGGACAACAAGTCAAAGTTTGCACTAAAGTGTTGCAGCCTCTCAATATTCTTTTCTCAAGTGTTTGGTCTTAATGTGTTCATAATTCTTACAAGAAGTATGACGGAGGAGATGACGCCCAATGAGATGCGTGAAAATCTGTTAAAAAAGCTTGATTTGAATTTCTGTATTTATCAAAATGTTTCAATGTGATCTCATCGTTTCTGAGTTTTGAAGCAGAGTTTGTCCACATGGTTGTGCCCCCGGGATATGAAATGGGAATTGGTAGCATGTCTGTATGTGTGTGTGTGTGTGTGTGTGTGTGTGTGTGTGTGTGTGTGTGTGTGTGTGTGTGTGTGTGTGTGTGTGTGTGTCTCATACTCCCAACCCCCCAATGTCTGGCGCTCAGGAGGACTGCTCCTATGGGAATGCCTCTTCCTGCCTGGTCCGACACACACACACACACACACACACACACACACACACACACACACACACACACACACACAGATATTCTAAAAGAGAAATGGGGTGAGTGGATCAGACTGGCGTGAGATGTTTTTAAATGTCTGGTCTGTTTCTACCGGTTGCTAAATATAAGTGTCGGATGCACAGACGGTGAGAGTGGACGGCTGAGAATTCGGCCTGAGTGTCACATATACAGGAACGTATCTGTTGTTACAGTAGAATGGAATAAATTCAGTCGTAAGCTGTGACTTTTTTTTCTCAATATTTCTCTTATTCTGTCTCCCCAGCACAGTGTTTACTCAGCTCATTTTCGCTATTACCACATTACGCAGGATAATATATGGTAATTCTTTAACTGTTTCGAGCTAAAGACGTCTGACTTCAGCTTTTCGGGTCCACCATGTTGCTTTAGGCACTGAGGAATGTGTACAGCCCGACTGTAACTCCCTGACTGCTCTCTCTCTCTCTCTCTCTCCCTTTCCATTTTCTATGTTCAGAGTATATGGCACCACCACTTCCCTCTCCTTTTCATCTTGCACCTTCTCAGCTCTGCAGAAATAAAATCCAGTTGTGTGAGCATAACATGAGAAAGAGAGAGGGAGGGAGAGAGAGCGAGAGAGAGAGAGACAGAGAGAGAGAGAAAAGAAGTGAGCAGGAGAATATGAAAGAATGCCAAAGAATAAGGAGGAGGTAGATATTGCTAACAAGGTTGCCAGAGACTCTTTTCATTTTTAATAGTCCCGTAGGAGGTCTGGCTGATAAAGCGTTATGTTATATTATTAAATCTTGGCAAAGTTTGAGCTGCAACAGATTCCAACAGTAGCAAGTGTGAAAGTGAGTCTGTAGGTTAGATAAACTGCAGCAAGATTAATGGACAGGATCGTTCAGTCTGTCGAGATACATGTGTGTCAGATTTCTTGGAGTCTGTAGTCTTTGAAATATGTTTCTGTACAGCTTTTACTTTTCAATAATAATAATAAATAAGTGGCAACAATTTCACAAATGCAGGTTTTCAATTTACCTGTTCCTTATTTTGATGCCATAGCAGTGATTCATCCAACAACCCCTGTAAACCTTTTCAGAAACATCTGTGAGCTTCCTTTGCTGCAAACATGCATATGGTCCAACATACATGAACAGAGGACGTTCACAGAACACTATACATACAGTCTGGCAGAAGTTGAGCCAGGTTCGTATTTTTTTGTAGGACTGCTCTGTGCCGCTGTACTGGCCTCATTGAAATGAATGAGGAGGCTCACACATGTTAAAAGTCATTCTTAGACCCACTGGCCACTTTAAGACGTGGAGACTTTAAGTGAAGTGTTCATGTTAAAGATTTCCTTAAACAGCAGCTTTCACCATTCAGTGTATTTACATCGTGTCACCACTCTTCCATATTCGAGTCTCTGTTGCTCCTGGTGATGTTCAGTGTTCCCTGCAGATGATGGTGATGCATGTTGAATACAAAGCTCTGGGATCTGTCCTATGAAAACATGCTTGTTCTGGTGTATTAGAAAAAAACACTGATGATTTCCAGTGTTTTTGTCCAGTGCTTGTGTGTAGAAAACTCCTGTTATTATTATTGTTTCCTAAGGTGTTGCTGAGATCAATGAGAGGAATCATTTTGCAGATGATCATCCTCCTCTGTGCTCACTAATTGGCATTTTAAAAAAAAATCTTTTTTGCTGCAATCAATTTCTTTCCCCTTTCTCACTTTTTGATTATTACACCATCTTTTAAGAATGTTGTAAATGCAGAATATGAAAGAGACAGACATTTATTTAAACATACAGAATATAATTAGTAGAAACATCTACAGTGTATGTGATGAAGGAACATGAATTTAGATGCCTGAACATACGAAAAATACATATTTGCAGATATGTAAATGTCACTCGGTGTTGCTCGCTAAATGTCATTGTGTGTAGTGCGTATGCACACACACCTTCTGTGTATGTGCTTGTGTGGCTGTCTGAGAGTGAGAGTGTGTGTGTGTGCTTGTACTGTACAGTATGTGTTAAAGGAAAATTGCACTGTTGAGATGTTCACTGCATTCCTGGAGTCTTTTTTAGTGATGAATTGTTTATAATTTACATATTTTTTTGTGGTACCAGCTTTCCCTCAACATTTCCCAGAATTATACTCTACAAACCTCAGACAGATGCCGTGAACCTGTTGATTTTCTGCTGTGGTTTTTTTTTCTTCCTACATGTAGGTGGAAGGAGTAAAAAGTGACAATGAAAGCGGTGACAGAGGTTGTGGTTTTGTAGCTGAAAATAGTGAGCATCTCGCCTGCTTGGCAAAATGCGACATGTCGTTTGGCTGCATTGCATTCTGGTCTACAGAGGCTGAGCAGAATTTCTCTGTTCTTCTTTCATAATGGGTGTCTCTCTTTGCGATGGTTGACATGAAAAGCTGCTGTTTTATGCTTGCGGATATATATTTAAAATGAAGACACAGAAATTAAACCCACATTGTCACACAAAGCTTTTTACCAGTGTCTAAAGTGTTGCATCACCTGTGAAGTGGCCTTTCAGGGGATGATCTACCTGCTCCGTCCTGATCCTCAGCCCTCTCTGACCTGCGGAGCTGAGCGCTGACTGAAGCCCTGCTGGATGCACAGTCCACGTCTGGACTCAGTGAATAAGTGCTGTGGTAGCGTGACACCATCCAGTTATTTCAGATGACAGGAGGGAGATAGAGCATGATAAAATCGTTTTCCCTAACACACTCTCTCTCTCCTGTCTCCCCTTGCTCTCTCTCTCTCAGATGAACGCTCACACACCTTTCATTCTTCTACAGTATTCTTCACATTACGTTTCGTCTCCAAGCTCCAAGCATTCTATTATTCTCTAATTAGCAGCATTAATAATCTTCAATTAGGCATATAGCTTTGAGTGCATGTGTAAGTCTGACTCTTTCATTTGAAGTGTGTGTTCTTGTGTGTGTGTGTGTCGTTGCGTGTGGACGAGCGTCATCATGACACCCTGTCCCCTGGTTCTCTGGTGGTTTTCCACCCAACACCAACTGCCTAATGAGGGAGTGAAAGGCCACAGACAGAGGGGGCGGGGGCTGCATATCAGTGCTTGTATGTGCACTGTGTGCACTTATACAACTATCTTTGTGAGAACCAATTTCAGTTTTAGACCTTGGGAGTAAAGACGTTTTTGGAAAGTGAGGACGTTTTTGGCTTCACTTCAGGACTTTGGGAGCGTTCAGACTCAGTTTTAAGGTTTAGGTTTGGGATAGGGTAAAGGGGCTGGGGAATATGCATTATATCAACGAGGGTCCTCACAAGTATAGGAGTACGTGTGTGTGTGTGTGTGTGTGTGTGTGTGTGTGTGTGTGTGTGTGTGTGTGTGTGTGTGTAATTAAAGAGCAGGCCAGGAGGGGGGAGCAGCAGGGGGGACCTGTGTTAGAAAGGGTCACCAGAGCGAGCAGCAGGCCATCGCCAACCTTTGGTCATTATCTACCGACACCGCCAATAAAAGCTTTTGGATGTGTGTGTATGTGTGTGTGTGTTTATGTCTCTGTATATGTGTATGTGTGTCGTTTATGTCAGGAGGCTGGATATTAAATTACTTTACATCAATACTGTATGTGTTTGCCACTTATGCATGTTTATGTCACTTTCATTCAGCCCACAGTCTAGCACTAAAGCCCCCCGCCCCCACCCCACCCCCACCCCAGCCAACACCTCCTAGTTTCTTGTTCTTCTACCAACTGAAGATCATTTTCATTATTGATTAAAATGTAGATAATTTTTTTAAACTGTTAGTCTGTCAAGTGTCAGAAACTGATGTAAAGCGTCCATCACAATTTCACGAAGCCTAAAGCAAAACATTTTAAATATGCCCATTTTGCACCAACTACAGTTTAAAACCAAAGATATTTCATTTAAAGTGATGGAAAAGAGGAAAAGCAGAAAATCATCACATTTCAGAAGCTCGAATTAAAGGACTGTTCTGCTAAATGCATGACTTTGAAATAGTTGCAGATGAATCGCTTCAGCTCTTGAACCAACATCTATTAATGATTCATTCATGTAACCTTTCATAAAGGCACAGGATGATAGTTTGGGTTTATTACAACTTACTTGTAACATCGTATTTTGGAAGTTTTGTCCATTGTTTTTGTTGGTTCAGATCATTTCTGTTGTGGTGATGGTGGTTGTTGTCACTGAGATCCGATAAACAGAGACACTGTTATAACCAACTCCAGTGGGGCATGAAATGACTGGCGAGATCATCAGAGAGGTTGTGAACAAGCCAAGAGTTCAACCAGATCTACGGCAAGTACAGTAGGTCAAAGTTGAACCTGAGTATGAGACACAGTTTGGGTTGTGATGTGGGGTTGTGGCTGTTTCCCTTCTTCCAAATAATGTCTCAAATAGACCAGCAATATGAACATAAGACCTAGATTTGAACATCTTCAGTTGTTCTAAACATTAAAAGTGAAATCTCAGTGTTTTTATTTGCTTGTTTTTTTTATGTGTTCCGGGTTGTTGTGTCTGTCATGTGTTGTGTTGTGGATCCTTCCCTTCATTTTGTCAGCTGCCATCCAGCCCGCAGAGAGTCACCACATCAATATCATGTTAAGGGGAGGCAGGAATTGACAAGCAGAATTGTCTGTGTTTCTGCATTTGTTTGTGCCTCTCAGTTCCTTTTCTCAGGTGTCTGTGTGCGTATCTGTGTGCACAAACGTGTGTGTGTTTATGCCGCCTTCGCTCCGGAGTGTGTCGTCTCTCCTGTCAGGTGGTACGTGTGAATTGCCATAGGTTGATTGGTTAGCCTGAGAGGCAGCAGCGGGAGTAAAGGCAGGTGCTCCGGGGCAGCGGGGGGAGAGCCGAGGCGACGTCCCCCCAGCCACAGCGCCTTCCCTCTGGGCTTCCAGCTCCGAGCGGTGCCTGGGTAGCTGGGAGGCAGCTCCAGGCTCCTGGGGCCCTGATGCTGGGAAGAAATGCTTGGGATACAGGGAGGAGGGAAGTGTGTGTGCGTGTGTTTGTTTTTGTTTGTGTGTGTTCTGTGGGGGGATCCCAAGCAGATTTGTTTACCGGTAATTAATTCACCTGATTGACATAACAGCTGCCGGAGCTATGGGAAGGCAAAGGCATATGTGTGCTTGTGTGTGTGTTTGTAATATATACAGTATGTCCCCATGCATAGTCGCTGTGTGTGCGCGCACGCCTGTGCAGGGAGCAGCTCCTGCCATCGAGGGCATTTCCATTTGGGAGTCGGGTTCCTGGCAGAGCAACCCGGCAGCTCTCCGTCTTCCATCGATTAGACCCGTCTGTCCTGCCGGCAGCCCCGCTCACACACTCCTGCCTCTCTGCTAATCTTTATAGAGTTGACTTCACTGACAGAGTTATTGGAGCACTCGAAGCTGAGGGGAGAGGAGGAGAAGGAGGGCCGTGACAGAAGGACAAATGGGGGAGCTGAGAGGAGCTGAGGTGATGGCAGTGACAGTCGGGAGCGGCGTGAGGAGAGGGATTCCTGCTTTGGTTACAGAGATGCTCGAGGTTGGACGCCACCGACAGTTTGTCTGCAAAACAATCCACGAGCTGCAGAAACTACTCATATAGATTATGCATTTATCAGTGAATAAGTCTGTATGTATATAGCCCCGTTAACGTCTGCATGGACCTTAATTTTAACTCAAGTATCAGTCTTTTATTTTCTTTCTTTGTCTTTGTCAGTTTTTTGTGTAGTTGTTCGGCTGATGAAGAACGAGAGAGAGAAAAGGAGAAAATGTAGCAGATACAAACAAGAGTGAGAGAGAAACAGACTTTTGAGTGAATAATGTAAACTCATAGACGAGTTGGATTAGACTGTGTGTGCGCATGTGAAAACTTTGTGTTCAGAGCCTTCGGGCGCCTGAGTGGACTTTTAACATTTTGATGTGTTGGTGAACACATTACAGTGTTTCTGTGTGTGTGTGGGGGGGGGGCTTGACTGTACGGTCGGTCCAGGCGGGTCAGGCTGGATTGTGAAAGAAACACAAGCTTGCACACACGTATTCACAGACACACTCACACAGGCACTAACAGGTCGGTATCAGTGTTGTTGTGGCCAGCAGGTAGCAGTGTGTTGGCCTGCTTGTCTGGACCCAGATAACAGCAGATCCATTACCCCCTGGAAGCTGAGGTCTGATCACCGGACAGATAGAGCCGCTCACTCACTGTCTGTGGGCCATCCAGCCAGACAGCTAGCCGGCCAGCCTCCACCGTGGCGCTAAAGAGGATCACAACCAGGGGCTAAAGGGGAGCAGCCCCCTCCTGTTAGAGGAAACGATCAAATACACACCTGATGATACAGAAGCGTTCTTTCTCATTTACTCACAGAGAAACAACTCGTATATTCCTTTTGTTGTCTCTGCCTACACTTTGAATATGTTGACTAGTGAGATTAGCCTATTTAGATCACACATAATGACCTTTTGCATCTTCTGTTTGCCATTTGTTTTCCCAGCATGGCAAAGTCAAGACCCGCCCAACTCTGCCTGTGATTGGCTAATTCTCATTGCCTTTGTTTGTGGGGTTGGCTCATTCAGGGTCTTTCTGAGACTTTGTCTGAGACTGTGGATCAAAGCTTGGAAAAACATCATGATCATGACTGTGGGATGATGATTATGTTATTCGATCCCAACAATTGCCAAGATAGCCTGATATTGCTGTTTGACATAACTTCAGACTACAACAAAAACATTTAGAAAAGGTCTGTCCTAAGGCGCTTATTTGACTCTGGCAAAGTCGGAAAATAAGTAAAATTATTCAGTGTCCAGACATGAGAGTGGCATCGACCTTTTAATCTTTAAACAGACTACTACCTGATCTCCAAGGCGTTTAGGAGCTCACCCTTTTACACGCCTTCAACTTGCTCTAAGAGACATGAGAAAAGGCGTCATTGAGTTTATAGGAAAGTGTATGTTTTGCCCGAAAATAAGTTATTTTCAGTATAAACTCAAATATCCACAGATCATAGTCACACAGCACAGACCACCTAGAAAGAGAGAATAAATGAACACAGAGCTTTAGATTTCAAACATATTGAATGCTTAATTGATCTAGTACCTCCTTTTTCCAATATGGAAGAGGAGGTATGGATGGATGCAAAATTAAGACTGAAGATGTTGTAGGTAGCGAACCAGCGGGATCATTAGTTAAAACCAGGCGCCGAATGAAGACGGCGTGTATGAAAAAATTCATTTGAAAAGAATGAAGATAATGTCACGATATGCGACTCTAATGGTTTTCTGGAGGTGGGGAGAGAGAGAGAGTGTGTGAGGAGTTAACACTTTTCAGGTGCTGTGTATCGGGTCTGTTTGTGTGCAGAGAGAGAGAAAAAGAGGGAGACGGTGGCAAACAGGGCAGCTATCAAAAGCCACAGGCTGCTTTAAACTCCATCTCTGTTTCTTCTTCTTCTTCTTCTCCTCCTCTCTCTGTCCCTCCCTCTCTCTCTCCCTCTCTCTGCTCCCTGGCCATGCTGATGATTGACGGCCTGAGGGTTTTAATGGGCACTGGAGAGCAGGAGCTGAGGTCGGGGTTGTCATGGCAACTAGGAGAAGGGGCCTTTTGCTGCTGCTTCACCTGAGTACCGTGGAGCCTCATTGGCTGATTCAGACACACACACACACACGCACTTGCCACACATACTTACATGCCAGCACCACTTCCATTCACTCTCAGTGAGATGTCCCGCCGTTCATACAGCTACCTCATTCTTCTCTAATACCGTTTTATACCAAAATTAGCACGCATATGCAGGGTTTTACCTTTTACCTTTTGCCTTTCTATTTTTTTTTTTCACTGACATGTCATGTTCAATGTCGCGAACGCGCAGAAAAACAGGGAAAAGTAGAAAGCTGCATAGAGGCTGACGAAAATGTTACTTTTTCTCTTACTTCAGTCAAACATTGTTCCCAGATTGTAAAAGAAATAATGTTCAATGCATATCATAGCATTGCTTTTTCATTCATTTTTTCCCCAATTTCCGTCACTGTCCATCAGATCTGGATAAATACCTACTGCATAGTCATTTGACCTGGGAATGAAAGCCGATTGTACCTTTTCCACTGAAGACAAAAGCCAGATGTTAGTGGGTGTTAGTGGGTTTTTGTCCAGTGTAAAGAGGTATCAATTTCATTTCCATCCTCCTTTTCTTCTTTTTTCTTTCTCTTTCTCTCCTTAGTTGGTAATGCTCTCTGATACGCCTCAGCTGCTTAAACGTGTGTGTGTTTCTCTGTGTAATATATATTTGCTGTCCCATTGTTGGAGAACAGCTCACAATGATTCACTGTATATGGCCAAGCTGAAGTCAGGGCTGAGATCTCTGTGTGTTTTTGAGGGAGATCCTGTAAAGTTGCTTCAACCTTCAAACTAATTTCATCCGATCATGTCTGCTGTAGGGGTCCACGGTCAGGACCCCTTCATCTGGACGGAGCCAGACTCTGACCCAAGTCTGAGTCTCGGTTACTCGTCTACTGGGAAGTCTCTTCCTAAGATATTTATTTGGCATTATTCTGGCATTTGTGAGATGACGTACAACAAAGACCTGCAGGAACTTACTTACTTTAACTAGAAAACTATGCATTCGATCATATCATTAATGTCCATCAATCATGAACCATAAACCTTCAGGTTGGCTGAAATGCATTGTTGACTTGTATACTAGGCTGCCTTTTCTGTCAACAGACAAATAAAATGAAACATTATGAATAACTTTATGATGCTTGAAGCAAGTTAGCTCCTTTACTTTCTGGTTTGGTGGATACTCTGACTTCTTCCTCCTCGTGCTCATCTGCCGTTGAGCCTGGCAGGGACGGATACAGTCCACACACTCGTAGACCTCAGAGTACTATAGAAGCATCTTTAGCAGACTGTTCTTCATTGTCCGACCTCTTGTCACCCTTTAAGAGATCCCTCTGTCTGTTCTTCGCTCTTCCTCTGTCGCTCTTGTTTGCCAGTGCCGTTTGTTTCGATGTCCACTCTCACGCTTGTGTCTGATTCCTGTGGATGTGTCCATGTCCACACTTTGTAAGTCCTGGAGATTCACATGCTCTTACCAGTGCGTTTCATCTGTGTGTGTGTGTCCTGCCTCATGGCCCCAGGGCCTGTTAGTTAGTGTCTGGGCCGTGTGGGTCAGTGGAGGGATGGAGGGATTGTTTGCTCTGGAAGTGAGTGAAGCTCTAGTTACTGTGGGGGGGAGGGGCCGGAGGAGCAATGTGTGTGTATGTGTGTGTAGCATCTATAATTGTTTGGTAGGCAACAGATTTAGTTGAAATTAAGAAAAGCAATATTATTTTACCGACAAGTACAAGTCCTCACACCTAATCAGCATAATTGATTTTGTTATATGAGCATTTTTTAAAATATCTGCCACCTCCATAGTTAAGCTACGTTTATGCAACTAGAACTACTTGGTTAAAGAAAAACTGTGTGTCAGTGTGGAAGAAAAGCTGTCTGTAGCTATATGATCCCTCTTCCGCGGCGTTGAAACGTCCTGTAACTCACAAACTGGCTCCAGATCCTGACTGAAAATTTGTTCTCTCTGCAGCTTTTTTGTTTCCTCCTCTCATCGCGCTGGCCATGTGTGAACGTCTCAGAGCTCAGACAAAGCAGTTATGACCAAACACTGCCTGTCAGCCTCACCGCCTCAAAAGAAAACCAGAGCAGCGAGTGTCACATCTGTCTTCTCCCCGATGTTGAAAATCATTATGATTGAGAGCGAAGATGAAGGAAATATTGTCAGAAACATATTTGTGGGTCATATTTAAACTGGGTTTGGGATGAAGGCGGCGCTGTATAAATCAGGACTGTGATGCTGATTTACGTTTTTCTACATTATTCATTAATATGGAGTGGGACCAAAATAATGCTAGGAATTCACCAAAGCATGGGGCTGGGCTGGATAATGAACCTCAATACTGCACCATGAAATGTGCAGCATCTAACATGTCTGTAACATTCAGTAAGAAAAATATTAAAAGCTGGCAAGAAAAGCTTGATCAGATTCGTATTCTTGTAACTCTGAATAGCAAAATGAGAAAATAGACGTTTGGCTTATTTTAATAAATGAATAAAGAGCTTTGTCGAAAAAACATGTCTGTCTTCTGCAAATTAGGGTTCTGGAAAAGATATTGTTTTGGTTTTTAAGTTGAAGCAGTTGCTGGAAGTGTTGAGTTTTGACATTGAGCAATGTTACTGTTCACTCAGACATTATGTAAATGTACAATTCTCATATTGTCATATTTTTTTTTAATGGTGAACAGATAAGTTTGGAACTTTCCTAGACAGGAAAGTTTTTTTTTTTTTACCGCTCAACAAAGTAGATCTGAAAATAGTTTGTCTCCTATATTTGAAGAAAGAAACCGGAGCTGTGCATTTGTATGACTCTTCCTGTTTGCAACTGACAAGTTCAAGTTCAGCTCGTCCTGAAAAGGTGCGATTGATTTTGTCTGTTGTGGTCAGACAGTGCATGGTCAAGTTCACTGGGAGCACTCTGAGGCCTTAATGTTCCTCCTAAACGATCTGCATCAAACAAGATAGCTTTGTGCCCTTCATCAAATAATTTATCACCGCGACCAAAGAATCATATCTTCATCAGTTATCGGTAATTGCTCCATTTGTGTCCAGAAATTCAGCGAGTGTAATCAGGGTTGGAAGTTTTGTGCCAAATAATTTCCGCTCGCCGTATCTCTCTTTCCATTATTTTCACTGACCACAATTATTTTAACACCTTGCTCGCTCCATCAAACGTGAATATTGACAATATACTTTCTTGTCTTTTTTTTTTTTTCCAGAGTGCGGCCGCTGCTCCCAGTCCAGTGATGGGCAACATGCCACCCAATGATGGCATGCCGGGAGGACCTATGCCCCCAGGCTTCTTTCAAGTAAGCACAATAACTTTCTCGCTCACTTCATCCCTCAGCCACCCTCGTCTTCACCCATCACACGCCCCCCCCGACAGCTCCCCTGCCCCTCCCATTGCCATCGCTAAGCCTATCCTTCTGTCTCCTCCTCCTTTTTTAGCCTCTTTAGCTGTCCTAATCCCCGTCCAGATGTGTTCCCTTCTCTGTCTCCCTGCCTCCGTCCCATATGTCCACGCTCGGCTTGTTAACTCCTGGTGCTCTGCGTGACGCTGTAGATACGACTAACTGACTCGTAAAGAGCTTTTGTGATTCGTTGTATCTGCCCTAATATGAAATGTCGCCTTGGTGAGCAAGTGAAAGTGCTGGTAGGGGTTTTCTTTGGTTGAGGAGAGGAGAGGAGAGGAGAGGAGGCTATTTTCTCTGGTTTGTGTTGCTTCACTAATTCCTCCTGTCATCACTGTTCTCTGAAGGCTGTCTCTGAGGCTGACGAGGTCACACACACACACACACACATTCTCTCTCTCTCTCTCTCTCTCTCTCTCTCTCTCTCTCTCTCTCTTTCTCTGTTTCCATCACTCTCTCCTGTCTTTCTCATACACGCACACACGCAAGCCCTGTTTGACACTTTGACACACATTAAACTAGTATCACTTAAAATATCTGTACACCCAAAGGTATGTACTGAACAGGCAGAGGTGACAAGAGACATGAAAAACTGTATTTGCTTAAAAATGCCTGGCTGTTTTAAGTAAATCTAGTGTTTAAGTGAAGCATTAGTTAAATCTGTGTCTTTTTTAAATGCTATCAGAAATCTTCTTTTCTTCTTCTATCTTTTGATTGTAAAGACTGTCGAATTGGTCTTAGCACAGAACCTTGTAGAACTCTGACTTTACCATGCATGGAGGATTCCTTGTTAACATGTACAAAATTAGATTGATCTGGTAAATAAGAATGAAATCAGTTAGTGCATTTCCTTTGTTGCCAATTAAATGTTCCATTCTCTCTAACAGGATGTGTTGGTCAGTGGTGTCGAATGCGACAGCAGCATCTAACAAGATGAGTGCAGAGACGAATCCTCTGTCTGATGCAATTAGAAGGTCATTCCTGACTTTCACCAGTGATATGATAGACTCTAAACACTGACTGAAAATCCTCAAATAGATAATTGTTATGTAGAAAGTCACAAAACTGATTGGTTCTTGAAGGATCTTGGAGAGAAAGTAAAGGTTATGTATAAGTTTATAGTTGACTAGAACCCCGCATCAAGAGTAGGTTTTTTAAGAAGAGGTTTGATTATGGCTACTTTAAAAGACTGTAGTGCATAACCTGATTGATCATATCTAGTAAAGAAGTGCTGACAAAGAGTAGAGTTGTGTAAGCAGTCTAGTTGGGAAAAGTTCTGAGAGACAGGTTGAGATGAAGAAATCATTGAAGTTACTTGAGAGTCGTATCCGTCTCTCATCTAACTGAAGAAATGCAAGCAGGCAAATCTATTTCCTATAATGTCCAAAACTCCTTTGATCGAGATGACAAACATTGCAGTCCTGACTCTCGAATTAAAAATCTAACTTGCTGAAATTATTAGTCTCTTCATCAGCGTACAGAAAATGGATCGTCAACTGTTCTGATAATTAATCTTTTTTTTAGTTTATTTATCCAGCAAGTGCCAAAGGTTTGTCAGTTCCACTTCTCAAATGTAAAGATTTGCGACTTTTAAGTGAATGCCGTGGTGGTTTTGACCCTTGGTTAGATGAAACAAATGATTTGAAGATGTCACCTTGGGCTCTGAGAAACTGTGCTGCACATATTTTACTTTGCATTGAAAACATCATCTACAGATTCATTGACAGTAATTGCAGCTCTAATAACTGTATGCATATTTGATGAAGGTCTGTTTTTGTTATCCTCTTGCAAGAATAACAAAATGTCCAGTGTTCCATAATGCTCCTCATATTATTAATGACGAAGCCTGTTTTACAAATTTGCTCCTATTGGGCGTTTATTATGCCTGATGTGTAAATACAGTGTAGAACTCTATAGCCATTTGCCTGCATTGTCTTGAGCTGGTTGATTGGCAGCATGTCGTGTGTTATGTGTGTGCGTATGTGTGTGTGTGTGTGTGTGTGTGCGTGCGTGCTGAGGTCGTGGAGAATGTTAATGATGTATGAGCAGCGAGCAGGCCAGGGAGAAGCTATCTGATGGTGTTGCATGAGTGACATTGCTTTCCATAAATAGACCCTGTGTGCATGGCAGGCAGACAGACAGACAGACAGACAGACAGGATGGGCAGAGGGGAGAGCAAGATTCACTCTCTCCTCTCCTCTTCTCTTTGCTTAGCTCAGCCAGACTGAGCAGCAAAGCAGGCAAAGGTAAAGAAAACACAAAATAAAAGTGTGAGAGGAGAGCCTGCACAAAAACACAGACAAAATGTTCTCTGCGTCGCTCCAAACTTAACATCAGCTTTCCGTTAATCAAGCAGCCGGCGTTGCCAGAACAGCAGCATATTTAAATGTGCTGTAGCGTGTCCATATGGCATCTCTCAACTTCAGCTCCAGCTAAAACCACACACACCGCTCAGGTAGCTGACATTCACTCCCTGGTGAACTAATGGTTGCGGTCGGCTCTGAAAGTGCAGGCTACTGAGTTTTTCTGCAGTTCATTTATTCATTCAGATGAAGGGGAAGCAAGGTTTTTTCTTCTTTCTCTCCTGCATATTGTTGAAATTTTACTCATATTCTCATCTCACTTCTCTCACTTACACTTGAGGTAAGGTCAGCCCACGTTTGCGGTGTTCGAGTGCATCAGACTCAAGACTCAAAAATTTTGTTTTTGATGTGGAATTGTGAATGGATTGTATCTGCTAAAACAGAATTTTCTTCCTGCTTTAGTCATTTCTCGTCTCTGCTCGGGGTCTCAACTTTCTCCCTCTCCTCTCTCCTTCGTACGCCCGGCATCCTTCTCCATGACATTTCCTCACTCTCTCCATTTCCCTTGTCTTTGAAACTGTTATTTTCTCGCTCTCGCACACACCGCTCCAGTGACACATGCTTACTCACCGACTCCTTTGTGTGTGAACTGTTCACGTGCACTCTGCGTGTGTGTTGCAGGAATTTTTCCCAGTTGCACTAGCGGGGTAATTAACATAGGTGACCCCAACACTGTTATTGGCTGTGGTCCTGGGAGAGAGGGATGAGGGGCAAAGGAGGGACAGTGGAGCAAAATGGAGGTGGAGGGAGGAGGAGGAGGGTGTCTGCTCCCGTGCTCCCTTAATCTCTAGCTGCAGGACGAGCTGGACATGAGAGACATGCTTAAGGATTGAGGGGAAAAGTGGCAAAAAATAACAAAGAGGCATGCTTTGCCGGAGTGAGGATGTCTATGCTATATAATATAATTCTCCTCTCCTATCAGCGAAAGTCCATCGCTGCTGCATCATGGCCCTCTGGGGAGGACAAGCAAAGGGGGAGATGACGGGGGGGAGGAGACAGAGGGAAGACAGGCTGCAAGGAGAGACAGAGTTAATGACAGGGAGGAGGAGGGAAAGAAAGGAGAGAGAGTGGAGGAGAGGAGAGGACACTGAGACGTCAGGAAAGTCTTTCAATTTTTTTTTTTATTGGACTTTAGAGATGTGTGATCACAAAAATGACAGCTGACAACAATAGTGGGCAGTTGATGGATTCACCTCCCATCTGCTGCTCCATAGATAGAAAGGAAATATATGAGGAAAGTGTTGAGATTCACTGCACAGTTTTCACAATGCGTACGAGCGTACAGCAGATGTATAGACAACTGGACTGAATAATGAGAAAGGGACACAAAATCTGGAAGGAACCGGCATAAATAAGAGCGACGGGCTTCTATCCAGGGAAAAGCAAATTAGATAAAATGTGCTCTGTAGAGATTTATATGGTCCATCTGTCAAATAATGCCCCAGAAATCCCTCTTTGTTGACCTTATTCTCTGATCTACACGTGGTACGTCAGGTACTCCAAAACTTAATGCGCCCCATTAAGTCTGTAAACCAGTTAGGGTGGGGCAGCCTCTTTCTCCCAAACTGGAATGGCTCCTCTTGCCAAAAAAAGGGATCCAAAGTCAAGGGCAGCGTGTTTTACTGCAGGTAATTGCGGCTCTTCAGGGACAACACCAAAAAGCACAACAAGAGGATTAGGTTTGATTACACATTTAAGAACGTGCAACCCAGGTATCAAAGACAAATTTTAAGAACCTGTTCAAAGCTGACACATGGCAGGCACATGGTGAATTAGGAAGACATCTGCTCTGGGTAATTTATTTATCAAAGGTAAGACTGATCTCGGAGTTCACTCTGGTCAGCCGTACTACAAAGATGCAGATAAATAAGGTGAAGTGCTTTAAAACGTGAATGGGAGACTGAAAATCTTGCAGAAGATGGTTTGAGAAATGGAGGCTCGGCCATTGTTTATCATCTGCACGGGTCGGATGTCAAATCTCAGTCTTTGGTTAGGGGCAGCGTCGGAGGATGTGGACCTGTTGGTTTAGATCCCGAGGGACAGGAAGATAGTCGCAAGGTTGTTAGGCAGCTTTTCATGCACACAAAGCAGCACACATGTCGCCCAGACTGCGCGAATCTAACAAAGTGTTCGACTTCTTTGACCGCTGGACAAAAGGCGGCAACAGATTGTGTGTAAAAAGCTGAAACATTTTAATCTCTTCTTCTTTCATATCTGAAATAGTGGTGAATAAAAGATTGAAAAAGACAGATGCTAAAGGACCAAGATGAGAGTGTGCAGGTAAAACTTTTCACTCTTACCTGAGCCGAAAACCCATTGAGGGGAGCAACCGTCTTTGACTCTTATCGTCGCGGCTTATCCTTGAGAGGACAGTGACAGAAATGATACCTAACAGTTCTCCTTGACATGACAGACACTTGGAAACGAGAGGCAAGTCCTCGGCGAACGTTTTCTCCGTCCATTGTCTGCCTGTAGCTACTGTTGGGCTTAGTTCAAACACGTTGATAACAGTCACTACAGTTAAACAGTGATTTCAATGTAGCCTTTGTCTCCGACTGTGCATGCGTCTTCCCTATCAGCAGCACATTTCCGATACGCTATGTTTTATCTGTTCAGAGACAGACGTGTGAACTCCTGTAAACTCACACACAAACACGTTTCCCTGTGTGTTGGTGAAACTTCGGCTGCGAGCTCCCGACGTCGCTCTCAGCTAAGGAGGCGATCACAGATGTATATAAATCATTTGGTGCCATCCTAACATGTTTAAACGGCTGTCAGCGTTTTCACGGCCGTCCTCTGGGAGAAAACACCCCTGATAGCGTGCTCCCATCTCGGAGCTGACGTGTTGCCATGCTATATACCATGAGCTAGCAGGAGACTACTGCTGCCACTGCCGCTCTCTCTGGAATGTTAGCAAGGAATGACAATGAGTGTGCACTCAGAGTGTGTGTGTGTGTGTGTGTGTGTGTGTGTGTGTGTGTGTGTGTGTGGTGCTGTTCCTCCTGGCTTTGTTTGTTGTGTTCAGTGATGCAGGCTGCTTTGTGTTCTCGCTCTCTGTTTGTGTGTGTGCGTGTGTGCGTGTGTGTCCAGTAGTTTGACGGCAGTTACACACTGCCCTCTAGTGTTAGCAGCTGTAAACGAGAAAAGAAAACTCCGATGACTGGTACTCTTCCATCTCTTTTTCTCTCTCCCCCTCTCTCTCTGTTAGTGGTCCATCAGGGGCAGCGGTGTGGGTCTTCCTTAAGCTGAAATGAGTGGTGGGGAGGTGAGGGGGTTGTGTTGATGGGTTTGTGGTACTGTGCCAAGCTGTTATCTCCTTAGCCGGGTAGAAAATGATTTTATTAATTGCTTCATTTAACGCTCCCCGTGTCCCCCCTCCTTCTTCCCCTCTCCGACACATATACACAAACAACACCACGCAAACACACTTGCACACACTCCAACCGAGCTACTTTTCAAACTCGCCCTGCGTACACCTCTGTGACAGTTGAAATGTTCTCTCTCTCTGCCTCTCTCTGCAGGGACCTGTAGAGAGAACAGTACGGCCATAAAGGCCATATGCTGGCCCATTCAGATGTATTAGCAGGAAGGCCCAGGGAGGCCCAGCCAGAGGAGCTATGCTCCATTATGGCACATTATAGAGAGGAACAAGAGAGTAGCACAGTGTGTGCGTGTGTGCGTGTGTGTGTGCGTGTGTGTGTGTGTGTGTGTGTGTGTGTGTATGTGTGTGTGTGTGTGTGTTTGAATGAGATTGTGTATTACCTACATTGTGGGGTCCAAAATGTTTTTACACAGCCACATTATGGGGACTCAACTCCCTGTTTGGGAACAAAAAGCTGGTCCCCACAAGATGAGCTGTTTCATCTTTAAGACTTAAGGTTTTTTTGGTGAAAGTATGTTATGCTACAGTAATGGCTGGTGTTAAGCACATAGAGGCTATGGTTACGGTTTGTGTAAGGCTCCAGGAAATTAATGTAAGCCAGTGCAATGTCCTCCTAAGTGACTAAAACTGGGTTGTGTGTGTGTGTGTGTAGAGGAAAAGCAGACTGCTGCAGCTGGATCAGTGCAGCCAGACCCCGCAGGGGTGTCTTGTTAGACACACACACACAAACACACACACACACACACTGGCACATCAACAACAATAACCTCTGAGGTCAGACAGAGCTAGCGCTGCATTAGCCCCAGTGTGAACCTGCTGAGAGACAGAGCGAGCCAGTACAGCTGGTGTTAACCACCCAAAACATACACACACAGAGTGGCAGAACAACCACAGTGGCACTGGTACAAACGTCATAACTGTGCCAGCACATCCAGAGTACACTGTATGTACAACTAGATAAACATTTCCAGATTGCTGGCATAGATTATTGGCCAGTTGTGTGTTGTGTAGCTGGTTAATAAGTGGCTTTATTGAAGATGTGACTGCTTCTCAGACGAGCCGGTCTCATGACAGTGAGACGAACCGAATCAATGCAGCAAGAAAAGTCGACTGCCATGTCTCAGAAGGATGGGAAGCACATGTCTCTAGATCCCTGCTGCTGCTGCTCAGCTCCACACTTGTGCCTTTTTAAAAATGATTGTGAGTCTATGAATAAGTGTTTCTGCTCATGAGCAATATTGTTTTTACTGCATGTACAAGCTCATCTCGCCTGCCAAAATCTGCACTCTTGTACAGTGTACCTGGCAGCAACATTGTATCTGAGCCTGTGGGAACGCACTTGTTTCAAGCTGTCAGTCAGGCATGTTTATTTTCCCAGTGTGGCAGCGGCCACAGGTTCCTGGTGCTCTGCTCTGTCGGCACTCCGCCGTCCCAGCCATGCCAGCAGAGCACTCACACAGGGAGGGCGGCGCAGTGGGCAGTGTGGGAAAGTGAGGGAGAGACAGCAGGAGGCGGGGAGGGAGAGACGGATGGGGAAGGAGAGACTTAAAGTATGTGTGCATGTGCGAGGCTTGAGAGATGCAGGTGTCTGTGCAGCTGCCTCCTTTAGGAAAAATGATGCACAGGTGAGGAGGCGCACAAGTCTAGACTAGTTATGCATCAGTGCCAAAACAATTAGTTGATTAATCAAAGTTGGTCAACAACAAATTACTGACGGCAATTGTGAGAGATGATTGACTGTTGAAGCCACTGTGGCGCCCTGTTGGTGATATCAAATAAGACGCTGTGGCCGACACTGACTCAGCTTGCATGGGAACACTTAGATGAATGTGATGAACGCAGCAGTTTTCAGCAGGACCGTCTCATTTTTCTCCAAACAAAACGTATGCCATCAATTTTAAAGATGTTATCATCCCATAAAAATTGTACAGGTAGTGGCTTTGAATCATTTATTAAGCCAGAATGCTAAGCTGGATCTAGCTTCTTTTCTAAGCTTTGTATCATTGTCGATTTAATATCTTCAGGTTTTGCTTCTGTTCATGAGACAAATGAGCAATTGGAAAGCTGTGGAAACATGGACGTGTGTTTTTATTCATTTGGACATTTTATAGTAAATAATTAGTCTAAATTACTAAATACTACTCACAGGATTAATCAAGGCTGCTTATTTATAAAGCACATACACACATTTACAAAAACAAATTGAAATAAAATCAATAAAGAAACAATCAGTTCTAGCCTGTCTGTGTGTACATGCATCTATTCCTGCATGAAAAAAATGTAAAATTATGTAAGCATGTCTATCAGAGCGTGTCTGAGTCTGTGTGTGTGTCTGTGTGTCTTTGTATGTGTATTTGAGTGTGTGTCTCAGGTTATATTGCACATGGGTAATCCCCTAATCCTTCAGCTTTTCACTGTGATGTTAGATATACACCTGTTGAAGTAGCGCACGCACACACACACACACACACACACACACACACGCACACACATACACACACACACACACACACACACACACACACACCTCAGCAGCCCCCATCAATACACATACTGTACATGCACACACATATTCAAGCCAATACACGTGCTGAGAGAAGAAGATCCTGCTCTCACCTGTGAAAAGGAGGTAGATCTCATATTCGTATCCATCAGGCCTCAGTTGCTGAGCTCACACACATACGCACACACACATACCTGTAATGTTACCTGATAGCAGTGTGCTTGACGGAGGCTCTGGCAGGATAGTAGATAAGCCTGGTTTGGCAGTGGGTGGTCCTCTTTCTGGGTATTGATGTTCAGGTGGTAACAGTTCTCTGCTGGAGCGGCTGCTGTTGCAGTCAGATGAGGTTATTGTAGGAAGAGACAACAAGGCCAAAGTTCACCCACTATTCACTTTAATGTACTTAACTCGGTGTTTGCTCTGAGAGATTAACTCGAGAAACGGTTCATTCTATCTCAAAATGCAAACTGCAGTTCACATACTAGTGATTGAGTCCAGAGTGGATTTAAGAGACTGGATAATTCCAGCTATTTTCAAGCAGGGACTCATTTTTCTCTGTTTTGCCATAATGATGTTTGATTGGGTTCAAATATTTGGCACTTGTCTGTAGAGTGAAAGTGAGAATCAAAATTGGATTTGCTTTGGCCCTTGACTGCCTACTGGACAGCAGCACCTCTCTGAAACTGGCATCTTCATGGCACAATTCAGGCAAATAACACTGTATTTGAAAAAACCCAAAATTATCCTTTGTAAAAACAACACGATTGTAAATGAGTGCTGATTAAAGTCCACCTCATGAATTGATCCATCTGACTTCATCCTGGCAATTAACAGTTCCTGTACATGAAAATCAATGTGGCCTTCTGCAAATGTCACTGACAAATCTTGTTTCATGCATTCCTTATTGATGAAGTAGAATAGATATGGTAGTGATACTGTAATTGTATTTACCTAAACTGAACACACTCTAATTACTCTCTGGTTGTGATGGCATTTAAAGCTGCATTAAGCAAACTTAACCACTAGGGGCACTCTAGATGTTGGGTTTCCAGCAATTTGATGCATATTAGTCAAATATTCACTTCTCTACTTGCTCTCTTTTGGTTCAACAACTCTACCTATGTGTCTCTTAGCTGTCAATCATTTATTTTGTCTCTCCACCATGTCATTCTGGGCATGTATCATACCACACCTATCTTGTCTTGAATTCAAGTGCTTGTGGCATGTTTCATGGTTTTATTTGTTTGGCTTAATTAAAGATGTAAAAATCCAGTCGCACAGACCAGGAAACCAAAACAATGATTTCAAAGTAGCTAAAAGGCAGCAACAATCTGCATTTTGAAGTTGATTCTCAGTGGGATTGACAGTGTCACATTCAACCATTTTAACAGTTATCACACCCACTTCCACTTCAGCATTACCAATATAAGAACTAATTTCAGCTTTTCTAAGACAGTCAGTACACCCAAATTTAAAAAGAATACTCCTACTTCTACTACTTGTACTACTTTTGCATATTTGTACAGTTTTTATGAAAATTGGTGACAGGGAAACTGTTTCTACAAAGATAGATAGCTATTGATTTTTTCTATTTTTTTTTTTTTTTTACTTAATTTAACTCCATTCAAATCCATTTTAATTGGGGGAGAACATCTCTGGACAGATGTCTTTAACTATGTGTAGAAAAAAGCCCGATGAAGATATTCCTCTAAATGGCTAAATACAACTCAAAGAAAGTGAGATCACGTCGTCCTTTCATTGAATTACTCCAGTGCTCACTCTGAAATGTAATGCAAGGTTGTTGAACATGATTTTTTTTTCCCCAGCAGGTTTGAATATCAGCAAAGACGTTATCATAGCACTTTATTGACATGTTTTTGATTTTTCTTCACCAGGGTCCTCCAGGATCTCAGCCTTCCCCTCACACACAGCCTCCCCCACACAACCCCAGTAATCCCATGATGGGACCTCACGGACAGGTAAGACGGAAACATTTACTCTTCTTCCTCCCACTCGTTCACTCACTCACTCATTCACTCACTCACAACAACAGCACACAAACAGCACGCAGGTCCCTTGTTGTGCTAACAGACAGGACGGGCCGCATCCACGATGGTGGGTTGGATGAATAATTTAGCGGTGTTGGCCCAGCTGTAAGGAGCGGAGGTGCATCTGGAGGGCCTTCTCTCTCCCTCAGCCCAGCACTCACCATCCCATAGTCCATCAATAGACCATTAATATTGCAGCAGAGCCTGACACGGTGCAGCTCTTCGTGCACAAACCCACCACAACATGGTCAGAGGAGGAGAGGGGAGGAGGTAAAGGTGGACAGGAAGGGGAAGGAGTAAGAGAGGAGGATGGAGGAAGCAGGGTGAAAAAGCATAGTAAGTCAGTCCTCGCCTAAAGGGCTAACTGGGATTATATAACTTGTCCTCCGCTTGCCCCACACACACACATATACACCGATGCACAAAACATACAGTGCATAATTACCATTGAAAGCCATCTCCTGTTGTTTTTGTGTTGTCTGCTCTTATCTCTGTGTGAAGACGATGATATGAACATTATTCTGCTGTTCATGCTCCGTGACCAAAACACACAACTCTTACCCGATCTGCATTCAGATCAGCATGTCTCCCCCTTGATACTCAAATTGTTGGATCGAGTTTGGAATTAATTCTCATCATGTGACGCCGAAATATGGCTCTCTGGATGTGGGTATTTGTAGTTGCAGCAGCGTACTCTCATAGGTAATTCTGAAAACCATCTGTCTGGGGTGCTTTACATTATTCACTAGCTGTGTATGTGAGTCTCGGGCCAGCCAGTTCTCGTCCCCTCTCTGCTGAAACATCTGTGTGGACGGTGTCTTCAGTCTATGAATCATGGCTCGTTTTTCTAGCGTCGGTGTCTGATGATAAAGACGTGGAGAGAAAATGTCCAGCGCGTGTGCAAGTTGCACCAAACAGGCAAACATTGAGATGTAGAACATTTCCTCCACCTTGTACGAATTCAGCCTCCCATCTGACTGTGTCATGTTCCTGTTTTTTTCTGCTCCACCTCCCTCTCTCTCTCTCTCTCTCTCTCTCTCTCTCTCTCTGTCATATTGTCTCTTCCAGTCCAAGTTTCTGTCCTGCATGTTTTCCCCTCCTCTCTTATCTGTCCTTCTTTACCTTTATCCTAATGGATTTTACCACCTGGGGTCTTACTTTACAAAAACTTAATGACAGGCCCCTCCTTCTTGGTAAATGTAACAAAACTACTACAGCACACTATTCGTCAACACAATAGCTCCCCCTGCTGTTTGCAAGGATAACACCTCAAAATGAGGCAGATTGGACACAGAGAGTCAGGTTTACTGAGCCTTTTGTGCCTTGTTTCACTGCCTACAAGTAAGAGTGTTATATACAGAGATGAAACCTTGTGATTAAAGTGTTTTATGTGAAAACCTTTCTGCAGATTTACTAAGAAAAAAGATGTTTAATTTAGGCTGTTTGCAATCATATTATTATCATATTATCAATGTTATTAATATTTCTTTAAGACTTGTGCTTAATCAGTTCAAACCCCCAAAATAACAGCATCCTAAAAGAAGAGAGAAGTAGAAAATGAACTCACCTGAAGTTGAACCTGACCTTCACTGAGCTGATAATCACATGTTCACAGCTGATGAGACACTGTGGTGTTTGTGTATTTTATAATTCATGCATTGCTTTATATCACTTCATCTCTACTCGTGTCCTGAAATCTGTTTAATTACCTCTGCTGCATTCATTTTACAAACCTACCTATAAAATAAATACCTGTGAGCATCTGACCCAAATTTCATTTTATTTTTTTTCGCTTGAGATTAGCAACTGTTGCAGAACACAGTGTCTTAATTAATTCTTCATGCCCCCTATCTTCAGAGAAAATCCTAACATTACCTTTTATGTTGTTTAATTCATTGATTTTAGCCACTGGCATGCTTTAGATGCTAGATTTTAAGCTAATTCAATGAAATGTTAACTTTGCCGTTGCGCGCGTTCTTGTGCATAATGCTGTCTTAGAGTGTTGGAATTGCACTCGATTAAAACAAGGTCAAGAGCAAACTTATTCTGGATATTTTAAAGCCCATCTGTCAAGAAGTATAACAAGTATTCCTCTCGTGATGATCCTGAAATAAAGTACTCATTGTCCTTCTCTCGTCCTTCCTGCAGCCATTCATGTCTCCGCGGTACCCAGGTGGCCCAAGGCCCTCCCTCCGTATGCCAAATCAGCCTCCTGGGAGCATCCCCGGGTCACAGCCTCTCTTGCCAAACAGCCTGGACCCCACCAGACCTCAAGGTATCGACGAATCACGTGGTGTTATTTCAGAGAGGCAGAATAATCTAATTCTGGCTTCTTAACGTTTTCTCCTCATTCATGGAATTATTGTTGATCATAACAGTGCTGCCATTCTCTAACGAGCTCTGTGTTTCACCACAGGACATCCAAACATGGGAGGCCCGATGAGAATGAATCCCCCTCGAGGGATGGGAGGCATGGGCCCACAGGTAGGCAGCACTTTTATTACCCAAACAGACACACAGAATGAAACACAAAGGGCTGCGTTGAGAAAGTCATGTCGGTGGATGGTGTCCTTCAGCACTACCAGCCCACTACACTCCCACTCTGCAGCTGCCACACACACAGATTTGGTGCATGGAGAGTTTATGAACAAACCCAATGTTTGGTTACCCTTCATTAAGAGCCGCCGTAAAAACAGCCATAATGTCAAAGCAGCAGCCTATAAAGAGCATGCAGATCATCTTTCTTCTCTGCTGAAGAGAATTTTTTTGGTTCTGCCAGCCTCGTAACTTTGCCTTTAAATGTCAGAAGCGCTCTGATGATTAGCTTGGCTCTGACCAAAGCTCACCCACTGCCAGCGTTAGTTTTACATGTTAAATCCTACTTGCCGACTCCCACCTAGGGAGGCGAACAGAGGCGGAGTACTCTGCTCTGAGCAAGCCGCCACCAACACGTTTTGACCAAAAATGGTGCCGGGGTTTTGGCACCGTCGATTTCCTTTTTATCACTTAAATTTTTGTGGATGTGATTCAGTGTAATACATAAGATGCTTAAACAACAGTGTCCTTTTGAATTACCATTACCAGACAGCTGCTTCATTCTGCACCCAACCACCTCCAGCTCCAACATCACCTCACACAAAGACACACACACACACACTCTCTCCCCGTGCCCCTCGGCCCCTCTCTGTGCCACCCTGGCTCGGTGACTTTGGCAGTGAGCGTACCAGCAGCTGGTGTGGCATCTGCTCGACAAGTGTAATCGTCTGCTGAACAAAACTCTTCCTCTGAGTGGAGCTGCTCTCTGGCCTGCCCCCATAGTCTCTCTCTCTTTGTATCTGTCTCATTCACACACACACACACACACATACATACACACACACACACACACACACACACACACACACACACACACACATACATACACACAAGCACACACACGTAGTGGCAGCCAAACCGCCCGCTGGGCCGCCATGAAAACATACATGCAAACACACAGAGGGGAGCATGGACACATAGAGATGCATACACAGAGACACACAACATACAGGCAGACACAAACACACTCACCCACAGCTGTCCACTCTCACACACGGCTCATACATCACATAATTAAACACTAGTTAGTGGGAGACATGATCGTCGCTGACCTTCATTAAGATTCAAACCTTTAGACAGAGCAGGTGTGAGACGCTGACTGTGTGCTCATCTCTTTGTGCAGAACTACGGCGGCGGGATGAGGCCTCCTCCAAACTCCATGGGGCCAGGGATGCCGGGCATGAACATGTTAGTAGATTGAAAATAAAATGTTTTGAAATGTTTGTGGATTCTGCTGCCAGAGAAAAGCCTGATTTACAGTTTGTTTTTTTTTGTTTTTTTACAGCTTAGCTCTTTGTGTTGTCTTTACCATTTTTGCGAGCACTTATGTGAACAGTTTTCTGCCGAGATGTGGCATCAGTTAGGGTGGTGTGTCAAACTTGGTTAATAACTAGAGCGTGTGCTTTTGTTCTCTCCTCCATTTACTGCTTGTGCTTCTACCCTTTTTCGACTCAATTGGCCCCTGATCTCTTAACATATGTGAGAAAAGAACATCACTATCAACGACAGGTTGTGAAAATCTTACATTTACTTTAAAAAAATTCAGGTAAATTAGGTTAGGTAAATTAACTCTATTGCATCATTGAAAGTGCAATATATCACAATGCAAAAATTGTCCTGGTTTACTGACAAAACTCTTTATTGTATTAGTGATACTTGTGAATGTGTGAAGTGTTATATTACCACACTTACAATGTACATTTTATCATGTGAAGTCGCCTCTTGTTGCCAAGAATTCTGTTGAGTTTTTCAAAGTGGATGCCCCACTCAAATCCTTTATTAAGTCCATTTTAACCTCTTCCTTGAATTCTTGGGAACCTCACAATGCAAAAATCACTATTCCGACATTGTTAAAGTAGCGAAATAATTGGCACACAGCAGCTTTATTTAGCAGATATCTGTGACAGTTTTGTGGAAGGCATGGTCGATCCTGGCCAGTTCTCTCTTGAAAGGGTTTGCTCTTCTCCCTTCTGGGCGGACATGCAGGTCCCACAGGGTTAAGAGCAATAGGTTTCAATTTTCCTTTGTTCCAAGTGCAATAAATGAGCTTAAGCACTTTATTATTGCTACTGTTCCAATATTTTTATTCTTCTAGCCAACAGATCAATGTCCCAGTTCCCCTTTTACATGTTGTATGTTGTGTTTGTCTTTTTGCTCTCTAGTGTAAATCACATTTCCCCTCAAAGGGACAGTACAGAAATGAACCTATATGTGCAAAATATTTATGCTCTTAAGATATCACTAATTAGACACCATTGCACGTGACAAAGACCTCCTGTGAAGCATGCAACTTTGATGTGTGCCAGAAATCTTCTATTAAATTTCTTCATCTTTTCCTCTGTTTGCTTCCGCAGGGGTCCTGGGGGAAGGGGTCCATGGCCAAACCCCAACACCAACTCAGTGAGTCACATTCTCTTACATCTCCTGCATGACTGAGTGTGTTTACAATAACTGTGTCTCATGTTTTGTTTCACCTCGGGTCTACTCTCTCTGCAGATAGCTTATTCATCTTCATCTCCAGGCAACTATGTGGTAAGTGTCCCGTCATGGACTCGTGTTCGACCACGGGCCATAAATTACCTGTCATGCAGTGATATCTAACAGGCACGCTGCCATCCAGATGCACTCAGCGCTCATTTCTCTCTCTCCCTCTCGCTTTTTCACCCCTCAGGGCCCTCCAGGGGGAGGCGGCCCACCAGGAACTCCCATCATGCCTAGCCCCGGAGGTGAGTTACACACTTCAGTTTCCCTTCTGATTTCTACTTTTATCCGGTGTTCACTGAACAAGGGCTCTGTCTAAGAGACATCAAACCTGCTCTCTGTGTGATACACGTCTCTCTTTGGGAGAGACAGGCAGTAATAGGACTCTAAATACTTGAGGAACTGAGCCTTTAGGAGCAGTTTTGCAAGTGTAAAAGCACTGAAAATGGTAAAAACATTTCACATTACACTGAGCCGATGTTGGTATTATATGTGGCACATGCATGATAAATAAATATGGCCATTTGTTGTCAGTATTCTGTTAGTTGTGTTTTCTCATTGTGGAGACAGTTGTATAAAAGGGAGGCAGAAGAATGTCGGTCTGCAATCAAATGAGTGATCCATCTCAGCTTTGACCCATCAATCTAGCGTCTCTGTGGAGGATTAGCAGAGAACAAAACACTGTTGGCTGATATCCTGTAGATGTTCTGTTTCTGCTGGCCTGTGGAGAGCTTCTTTTTGTCTCCACTATTTATTATTTATATACGTACCTCTATTGTGATACGTTGCTTGGGCAACCTTTTTGCACAAAACACTCCTGCTCACACGTACACCGGGAGGGAAAACATATTTCCACTGCAGTCGCCAAGACTGTGCACACACACACACACACACACGCATACACACACACAAACCTCCCACAAAAATGCACACCTCCCACTCAGTATTGCCCCCCTCCTCCAGTCACGACAACACAAGCTAGATTCAGGGACACTCTCAGGCAAGATTTCTCCACCACTTTGCACATACTGTATCCGTCTCCTCCCCTGTCTTTTAATCTGTTATTCTTATTTTTTTTTTATCCTGCTTTTCTTAGTCTTCTACTCACAACTTTCTGCCTGCAATGTCAGATCAAGGTCACCTCATCCTTCTGAATCTTTTCAGGACAGACAGGCACACGAGGAGCGACACAGCATGTACTGGTTGTTGCTAAGTTGCCAGGGCACTCTATTAAAAAAAACTTGGTTTAATCTCCTGATTTCTCGAATAAGAGATAATGGGTTTCTTTTATTGCACATTGCAGGGAGCAGTGTGTAGATTGATTGACAGACAGATTTCACTGTCACTATGTAGGAGCACTTTAAGTAACATTTGGGAAGCCTTTGTCCTGTTCTGCAGAAATAAGAACATGCCTGAGCTGCGGCTGAATGTGTCGAACAAGTGGCTAAATTAAACTGAAGCAATGTCAAATACAGTGAACGACAGCGCTACTGCAGCCGTTTCTGTGCGGCTTAGCTCGTTGTTTTCCGTTCATTACCCAAATCCACCGTATTTTTTGACCTCTTCTTGAACAATTGGATATTGGATGTGAAAACTGACAAAGATAACAGCGCTTATCTGCAAGCATTTCTGTGAGTCCAGGGGGCTTTTACAGTATTCTGATTTTGAATATCCAACTTTACTCATAGATTCAACAAACTCAAGTGAAAACATCTACACGATGATGAACCCCATTGGCCCTGGTGGAAACAGACCTAATGTAAGTAATAGTCATTTTGGATCACAATACAAAGCTTCAGTGTTTCTACATTTCAAGATTTATTTTTATGCTTCTGTCTAATCTACTGACCTGCTCCCCAAGCATGCAAAGAACAGGATAAATGACAAAATGTTGTACATTTTATTTGCTATTTTTCTTTAGTTCCCAATGGGACCGGGTCCTGATGGGCCCATGGGTGGAATGGGTGCGATGGAGCAGCATCATATGAACGGATCGCTAGGTGAGGAGCCAAAAATAATGAGCAGTGTATGTAGCAGGTACTTGCTATAAGCTCCCAAGTGTATTGAGTGAAACCTGTTACTTTCCATGATCAAAGGCCTTTAGAAGGGAGATTCTGCCCTCTTATGGCTCGTCGAGGAAGTGCTCTCTCCTCCTGGTATTGACCGAAGCTAAAACAGATTAGTGGGGCAGTGAGCAGGCCAATTGATCCTGTAGATGGGTGAGACGTGATCAGTGAAGCCAGTGAGTTGGTGCTCATCTGTAGCTGAAACAAATAGCTTAATTACAGGCCATTATGTGTGAGAGGGCAGGCTGTTTCTACTTGTACTGGATATCCTGAACTCATGTCGAATTAGCAGCAGGATGCTGAGGATCACTTAACAGTTGCATCATAATGATTCGGGTTTCTCCTTTTTCCATTTCTGATCACAGGCTCTGGTGACATGGATGGGTTGCCAAAGGTAAGACTGACTCTCTCTCTATCTGTCTGTCTGTACTTCTGTTTGTAAGTCTGTCAGGAGTTATTTATTCTTATTGCTTCTTTTCATCCTTGTTGCAGAATTCTCCCAACAACATGGCAGGCATGAACAATCCTCCCGGCACTCCGCGGGACGACGGCGAGATGGCAGGCAACTTTTTAAACCCATTCCAAAGTGAAAGTGTGAGTACCAAAGGAGACAACATACTTCTTAAGCTGGGAACAAACTAGAAGACTTTTTAAAATCCTACTCAACTGTGACAAGAATCACATGTTTTATCTGCTCAAAACTGCACTAGAAACTCAAACAACAGCATCACATTTAGAGTTATCCAGGCACACAACATTGATAATTTTGATACAATTATGATTGCTCCGTGTTGTCTGAGATTCAATTACAAGCAAGGAATTAAAATTCTAAACTCCTGTACACGAGACGATTGTGTGTGCGGTCCATGCAGAGCTCTGGACGGTTTCACAAAGAGACTTTGACATGAATCAAACTAATAGTCAGACTTCATAAAGCCATCTAGTTCTTGTTAGTCTCAAGTAGGACCGGTTTCCCATGAATTGTGAGTAAATTAATATGTTTTTTTGAAACCTAAAAAACATGGCTACCATGTCACGCCAGCTGACAATTGTTTGCATTCTGGAGAAATTCAACAAGGTTCCAAGGACAGAAAAAATTCATGGAAGAGTCCTGTGGACCACCTTTGCTTCGGCTAACTCAGTTCAGGGACAGTTTCCTTGCACAAATGAAAATGCCTGATGATGCCTCATTGCTTTATATTTCCCACTATGGTCAATAAGGTCTATAAAAACACTTTCCCTTCTCATTGCTTGTCTCACAACACTGTAGACAAATTATGAGCTGTGTTTTCTTCTTGTTTTGTCGTTCGGTGCCACTGAGCTTGAGTTTTGAAATACGTTAGACTTTATTTTTGTGAAACTCTCTAACTTGCACCAGACTAATCTAAAAGAAAAAATAAGACACTGCAGATGAGTCTCAAGTGTCTTTGTGAAGCTGGCCCGTGCTCTGTTTAGCACACACTCCCAAAAATCTCACTGACCTTGAAAACAGTCCTCAGGGCTAAATCGAGCTGATAATCAGTCCTTTATCTTGTGCCCAGTTTTCCCAGCTTTACCCAACACACGTACACAGCATGCACCAACACGAGCATGAAAAAGAAGCACATGATATGCTTTCTCTGATGCATGGAGAGATTGTCATATAGTGATTAATGTGAGACTGACAACTACATTTTGCCACAGTATCTTCACTGTGATCTGAAATTCCCTAACATTTTCTCCTTGGGCTGGACTCTGCTTTGCTTGCTGCTGGTTTACTGACATAGAAAGTACATTAGAAAGGGTTAATTGTTATGAGTAATGTATGCTGGCCGGTGTACTGAACATGGCATTTAGTTTAGTTAGTTAATACTTTCATCTTGTTCTGGGTAGTAGAAGAAGTTTAATATAGTTTTGGCTTATCTTTTCTCCCCTCCCTCTCTTTTTTCTCTCTTTACAGTATTCACCCAACATGACGATGAGTGTGTGATTTTTTTATTTTATTTTATCTTTTATTTTATTTTATTTCTTTTTCATCTCCCCTTATCCCAATCTCCCTTTCCCACCCACCCCGGTGCGTCTTGCATTACCCTCCTCCCTCCCTCCCCACCTCCTCCTCCTCGTGGATGGTGTGCTGTGCCACACAGCCCCTGGGGATGCCCCTGGAAAGCAGGACTCCCCTCAAGGTCCCCCATCCCAACGCCTGTAAAATGGGTGTAAGAACATGAAAAAGGCCTACAAGCAACAGGATGGGTCTCTTCTTCGCTTCTCCTCGCCTGCCGGGCCTTCACACGGTCCCTGGGACAGTAAGAGCCCGAAACTGCTCCAAGCCTGCCTCTCCCAAACCCAAAATCTGCCCTTATGGGTAGCGATCTGCATCTGCCAATCCATTATATCACGCTGATCATAACTTATGAGGGCACGCAGTTGTTGACTGTCAGAGGCTGAAAACTCTCATTCAAAAACTCCTGTGCTCCCATAGCAGGAATGATAAAACAAAACAAAAAAAAGAACTGATAATGTTATTTTAGGGCAAGAATGGTTTTCATTAAATGTTTGTATTTTTTGTTGTTGATGGTAATATTATTGTTATGATTTTCATAATTGATATTATTCTACTAATGTAGTTATGATTTCCTGTAAAGGGCACATTTTATCTCAGCAGCAGCATCAACAATGACGGAATAAGCACACACTCGAAAAATGCACAATGATTTTCTGTTTACATGATTTTTAGGTTATTTGATGTCTGTTTTGTTTTTGTTTTTTTGTCACACTCGGTTTCACTTCACATACCTCTCCTTAAAACTTCTTCTGAACTTGTAGCTCGAGTCCTTGCCACCTATATGTCTGTAGCACCATTCGCATAAACTTTCAAAGTAAGAGAGGTCGGGTTAGTTGGTTTGTGCCGAGGTGTTAGCATCCTGGCTCAAACTGTCCGTACAGTTAAAACAGGGGCGCTCTCATTGCTGTTTTCTGGTACAAGTGTCTGCTGATGCACTTGAATGATCATATGTCTATCTTGTCTTAATAAGCACCCCGTCTCACAAGTTACTGTTTTTACTGCATTGGAATCTGGCACTGATGAAATCCTGAGATGATTTTCAGGACAGGTGCCACTTCTCATTCAGTGACAGACAGAGTGAGTCTTTTCAATGGATTTGTCTGTAAATACAACATATTTAGCTTGTATTGTGGTTGTTTTATTATTTGTTATTTACAAGTTGTCTGTGAATCCTAAAACGTGGTTCCTCCCCTTCATGCTCCCCGTCATCGCTTTGTTTGATTTCAACCTCACTGACTGTGGACGCCAAGCGGCACTGTTTTCCTCCCAGGATTCATTCTGATGTCTGCTCTTGGACTGGGAGGTATTGCGGGACCTCAGATACACTCATGACGCCTGCTTTGGGTTTGGGTTGAACTCACAGATCCCGTATGATCCACTTTCTTACCCAGACAAGACGGGCTAAATAACTGTGTCCTCGGAGCTCCCATCGACCAGTTCCCAACAAGTCCCATATGTACGGGATAATGGATTTTTGGGAGGCTGTAGCAGCGCTGATGATGGGAGCAGAGTGATGCACCTTGGGGTTAACAGATCATGCAGCCAGGTTGAAAGAAGAGGAATAATGGGATACTTTTGTAATGGATATATTTCCATTTTTGTGGATTGTTTTCAGCAGATTGTTTTTATTTTAAATGTATTCAACTGAAAAAAATGAAAGCCCGTAGAATCTGCACACAAAGAAAAAGCATAGTTACATATCACGCTATTTAATTTCTTTCTGTATGTTATGTATTCTTGGCCTGATCAACTCTCCGTCACTGTTTCAAAGGGATAAATGATATCTCATGGCATCACACTGCAGCACTTGCGTCATGGCTGTGTTCAAACCAACAATAACTAAACAACCACTGTAGCCTCTATGGGTGATGGTGACGTACTTATCAATTTTCTGATATCAATGTGAACAGATTGTACCCAGACTTCCAACAGGGACATCTCCAGGATTTGGCTACCGGTGGCCTGGGAAGCACTCTCTCCAGTGTTCCTTCAGCGTAGTGACACACACCCTCCCTTCTTTCCTCCAATCCCACCCCTCATCCCCAACCCCCAACCTTCTTTCTCTTTAATTTCCTTTTTTGTAAATACTGTATAATGCATTTTGATATCATTGACATGTTTTGATATGTCAGTCACTACCAATGAATACAGCTGAAAGTAAATTATAAATAAAACTGTCCATGTTTTTCATAGAGAACGGATGCGCTGACTATTTGGCTCATGTGGCTAAATTTCCATAAAAATGTATAGAATACAGTAACACAATAAATGCAGACTGTATGCTAAAGACTTGTATGGTGGGGAGGATAGGACAGAGAGAGGACAGGACAGAGAGAAGCAAACAAGCTCATGGCGTCCTCACTCTGCCCTTGTCTCCTTATGTTTCAGTTAAATGTTACGTATTGGCTTTGAATAATCATTTTGAATAATTTTTTCCAAAGGGCATCTTCTCACAAAAAAAAACATGTGACCTCTTATTGCAGTTTTTAATATGAAGGATTTTTATCAATTTAAGAAAACTTTTAAAAAGGTAAAAATACTTATGAGAACCTCATTTTAAATTAAGAATAGATCAAAAGGTAACTGTGTCCTTTGCTATCCGCTCCTGTTATAGCATTGTATAGATTGAAGCTCTCTCACTGATCCTCTCTCAGTCCTCTGTGTATATCGATCGTTGGCCATCTCTGTACTTCTATTGTGATGTATAATACTGTACCATTAGGAAGATTTGCTGGTCGGATGGGGTGGTTATGTTGAGTCGGGGAGGGGTGGGGGATTCAAGGGAAGGGGATATGAATGATTCTCCTGTACCGTTCATGGTCCTTTCTGATGACACGGCAGTATTCAATATGAAGCAGTCTGTCTCTTGGGTTTGCTTTGTATTTACATGGTAGGATAGTTCAGAATCTTGTCTTAGGGACTTAGGTGTCTTGTGTAGGTAATAAAGATGTTCTTTGTATGTTTCTTTATATTGTAAAGTTTCTTTAGACTGAAAGGAAAAACAGATAATTTGCTTATCAAAAAAGAAACAATGCATCAATAATAAATGTCATTTGATTTTTCCTTGTTGTTTGAATCTCTTCCTCTGAGCTCTCGTTTAGCTTCAACCACCAGTGTATAAAGAGAAGTTATCTACAGTGCTAGAAAGAAGCACTTAAGTCTTTTTAGTAAGTCATGTTGATCTTTGAAAAACATATTTTCAGTGGTGGCTCCCTCTTCCTCATTTTGAATATTACTTAACTATAATGTAATTTATATATCTGCATGATATTTAAAATGACCAGTTCTGGACTTCCCGCACCCAAATGGTTGTAAATGATTGGAGTGCCCCCTAGATCTGAACTTCATATAGTAATACATAGATTTCTGTTTATACGATAATGACTATGGTTGTACTTTAATAATCCCTCTTCTCTGACATTACATAGTATGAAAGAAGAACGGGTTAAAAAGAAAACAATGTAAGCAATGTAATACAATACACCATTAGACATGATTGGAAAAAACAATTAGTAAGAAGTTCATCCCAGGTGTTAGTGAACTTGTTACTGAATTACTTTCTGAATGGCAGGAAATTGATCTAATAAATCAAATTTTGAGTTTTTTCTTAGAGGGATTCCACCACCAATTGTGAGTTTGAACATGACAGAACACAGCTCCAAATAAACAAGAAATTACTAAGGACTGTATAGTTAAAATCCTGCTGTGCTGTATAGTTTTACATCTGTACCTTTTCTGAATTATCTCATGAATCCTCAGTGGATATAGTCATAATATGGAAAATGCATTTTGCATCATATGCTGGATATTTACCTTAGCAGCGCTTTATCGGTAAAGATGTGGACTGATTTCTATATTATAAACTATAATTGCAGTCCTCCTGATGTCTGTGAGGTCAAACATTAATATGCATGAAAAGGTCCAATAGAAGTGAAGGAGCTCAAGGTTAACAGGAAGCAGCTTGGTGGGACGAGCCCGAAGTCAGTTTGATGTTGTATGATCAGCAGCTCGTAGACGTCCCACTGCGGCGGTGTTCCCAACGGCAAACTGACTTCACCACTGTGAGCTGGAGGAGAGATTGTCCAGGACCAAAACAAGCCTCTTCATTGATACAAAGAGTGTTTGAAGGTAAAGTCCTCTTTATTTTGATAAATGGGTTTATCATATATGATGTACTGACTGACTCACTCTATCTGAGGTCGATATTAGCAGCGGTTCATTGCAAGACAAGATTAAAAACAGCCACTTTAACATTAGCTAGCTAGAGATTACAGCTAATGCTAGGTTGCTATTGTCAACTTCGGCTAACGACTGTTAGCAGAAGCCTGTTAGCCTGTTAGCTTAAACGACGTTAGGACACTTGTCAGAAACTTCTGGAAACGTGTGCCTAGCTTGGGTACTATTTATCAAAATACAGTCTCGTTGCAAAAAAAAGTTACAGGTAAGTTGTAATTGTAATCATGTGATAAATGTGTTGATTAATATTAATAAATCAGGACTTGGCTATGAATGATTTTGAATAGCAGTTGTTTTCACTATAGATGCTACTTATGTTAGCATATAAGCACTAAGCTCACTGACAATATAATAGAGGAATCTTAAAATTTGGATTTTAATTGGGACTTGGTTTGAAACAGCGACAGAAGCCCATAAGCTTGATTGTTTTTAAGTTGTTAACCTTTTCTGCCAGAGCACTAATGACTGAAAAAGAGGAGACTATGGACACATCTGACAGCTATGACAGTCCGTCATCTGCCAAGAAGAATGGACGAACCTCGTTGCTGGACAGCGGGGAGGACTTTGAGGTTTTGGACGATGAAGACATTGACGACGACCCCCCTCCTCTGGAAGATGCCGGTGGTGGGAAGGGGAAATCCACAGATGAGAAGGAAAAGAAAAATTCAGATCCAGACCCTCCAGGTCAAGTGGAAGAATGGTTGGATGTATTAGGTATGTAGCAAAAGCATCATGTCAGATTGTTGCAGAATAATTGTTCCAGTAGTTTAAGTTTATACTGAGAGAGTCCAAGATGTTGTGATTCTTTTGAGCATGACTTCTGACTTGTGATTGCTCCACAGTCACTGTACAGTGATCAGTGCATAACTGACAGAAAACAATGTGATTGTGTTTGTCTCCAGGGAATGACCAGCTGAAGAAGAAAGTCCTTGAGACAGGGGAAGGGCGAGACAGTCGGCCACAGAAAGGACAGAATGTAAAGATTAATCTTAAAACATACCTGAAGGATGGGACACTTGTAGAGGAGCAGCTTGACCTCTCTTTCACTCTTGGAGATGGAGACGTCATCCAAGTAAGACACTTATTAAATGGGAAAGACTATATAGAAAGATTTCATAGTCTTGCATGGGGTTATGCATAGTTTGCATTATGCTACTAACAGTAGTGCGAATTTCCCCATGGGGATGAATAAAGTATCTACCTACCTACTTACCTTAGTTTTTTACATGGAATATATCAGTATCTTACTACGATGAGATTGTTCTTCTTTCAGGCTCTGGATCTTACAGTGCAGCTCATGGAAATGAGAGAGAAGGCCCTCATTCAGACTGACGCAAAATATGCATATGGTGCCCGGGGGAGGTAGGGATGTTTTAATCTAACTGTTAACAGATTTAAATTCATTTTCTTTCATTAGAACAGTGTGGTTTTCATTGATCTACAATCTGTATTATGTGTTTCTTGGATGTTCTGAACCCTTCTGTGTCACAATTTCATTGGAGCATGTGACATTTATCTCTTAGTTCTTCAACTCCAGAACGTGTCTGTATTTTTCATGTTTCAAGTCTTGAACCTGAGGTTCCCCCCAGTGCCGAGCTGTCCCTGGAAGTGGAACTGCTAGAAGCTACTGATGCCCCAGACCTGGAGCTGCTGCCTCCTAGGGAAAAGATTGCCCTTGCCAGCCATAAGCGAGAGAGAGGCAATGTTCATTATCAGCGTGGGGACTATGCTTTTGCTGTCAACTCGTATGGCATTGCCCTGCAGATAACAGAGTCTAGTTCTAAAGGTGAGGGGTCACTCAGCATTGGGCTAATGGGTGAGGAGCATGGAGGAGCTGATGCTTACTTTGATTATGTATGGAAAGAGGGGACCTTTCCCCAACATATTTTACTATTTTACATTATAAATATTACATTTATTTTTAAGATTCTGTTCCTCTGTTTTTTACTGATTTTGAAATTTTGTTTATGCTTTGGTCTGTGTTGCTGCAGTTGACATCAGTCCTGAGGAGGAGAATGAGCTTGTGGATGTAAAAGTGAAGTGTTTAAACAACATGGCAGCGTCACAGCTGAAACTCGACCACAGTGATGCAGCACTTAAATCTTGTGTCGCAGCACTGGCACACCAGCCAGACAACATAAAAGCACTTTTCCGCATGGGGAAGGTACGTGTCGCTCTTGTTCTTTCACATTTTTTCCTTGGTAGTCTGTGATAGTTTGTTCTATTAATTGTTTATTTTCACTCAAGGTTCTAGCCTTGCAAGGTGAATACACGGAAGCCATTCAAACCTTGAGGAAGGCACTGAAGTTGGAGCCAAGCAACAAGGTACTTTTGGCCTCTTCACATTCATTTCTGGTAAAAACACAACTTTTAGTATGGAGAAAATGCAGTTCTTCTTTATGGCCAGTAGATGGTGCCATAAGGTAAATTATAAACTTAGTTTGTAGTGCAAGGTCAGGTGGACCTGCTGATTCATCATGTCAGAGGATCTGTTTTCATGTTGTTGCTGTAAATAGGTTTGCCCTGCACCCCAGCCATGTCTGATACCTAGCCACTGTTTCTGTTCTCCTGCCTGTGCAGTCAGTTTAATGTGATTCTTTGGCTACACAATTTGACAGAACTCAGCTCAGTGCGTGGGCTTCTTGGATCAGCTGTGAGCTGCAGCAGCATGGTACTCATGCCCAGAATCCCCCACTTGAGTCCTACACCAATCTGTCAAACAGCACATGGCTTGGCCTACACTTAAGCTTTTCATCCCATCATTTACATTACATTTTGCAGTAGTACATTGTATATGGATTACTGTTTTAATGGGGCCTGTGTACAGCTGGGAATCCTTTCATATATGTATATATAAATGCATGATGTAGACTGTATGCATTAGCAGTTTCTTTTGCCTGGCAGAGTTGTGCTAATATATTCCTGTCCACCGTTTGTATATCTGCAATATATCTATATTTCAACACACGTTTTAAACCAGATGCAAGATTAGCTGTTTTAATATTAAAACAGACTTGCTTCTTCATGCTAAAATAATGAAAAGAGTCCCAAAATAACATCATTTTCTTCGTGCAAGACAAGTGGGTGTGCTTGAGTGACAATACCAGGACACTGCCATTATAATCAATGAGGCGGGCTTAAACAGGCGGAGGCATCATGGAGTGACAGGGTGACGTGTTGGCGCTCTATTCTCCAGGCTCTGACAGACATGATGCGTACATTTTTTTATACTGGTGTCAGCTATTCCCGCCCTTTATCTTCATCTCAAATGGATGAGAGGAGATTTATTTGTCTGTGGTTTTTTGACATGACATGCAGACTTGACAGTTCCGGTTTAGACAGCCTCATACTATCTCAGCACAGTATTTGGACACACAGATGCTGTAGGACAGGACCTTACTTGTTTGTTTAGCCTACTTTAACTTTCCCTGGGTACAAGTCAGTGTCATTTTTGTCATTTTGGTGGGTAGCTGATTGCACAATAGGGATGTGAAGTTGCCATTGGTGTCCTGCTGAAATACTGTGCTGTAGATGTACTTACTCTTAGCATTAGATGGGAACAGACACATCCTCAGGGTAGAGACTTGTACAGGCACTCGCACTGACTCTCCACTCCCTGCAATTGTCTTTAAATGTAGACTGCGCTCAAATATAAGATTACTATTAAGTGAACATCGCTGTTAACTCTATGTAATGGTGCTCAATCAGTCTTTATGAAACACATTTACACAGCATAAACATTTGTGTAGTCTCTTAAAGCATTGGTTTGCTTAGTCACTCACCAGCTTTAAGAGCAGTAAAGTGACTCAGATCTGAGACAGTGTTGGAACAATAACTGAACCCATATCCTGGAATTGTGTGGACATGTGGGCAGAATGGCAGACTAATTCTGTGATGCAAGCCTGTGATTTCTTGTAAGACCACAAAGAACAGTTTTACCAGTATTTATATATAGTCAATTTTGAAACGATGCTTCATCCATCTGTCATGATCATAGAAAAATGGTCTGTCATATCCCTTTTGAAAATCCTTGTGGTGTCATTTTTCATGCTTTCCAGACCACTTGGTTACCACTTGTGTCTGTTGATGTAAGGGTATTGTCATCCTGACACATCCCATTAACCAGGAAATCAGTATTTTGGTTGTTATACAGTTGCAGTTTGACTCATATTGGGATAGCTGGTAGAGAGAAGAGCTAAGAGGTGTTTGGGTGTTGAACCAGAACCTGCAGCACCTATTTATCTTGTCTCTTTTTTTGCAGACTATCCATGCAGAACTCTCAAAGCTGGTGAAGAAGCACTCGGAGCAGAGAGGAGCTGAGCAGGCCATGTATAAGAAGATGCTGGGTAACCCCACCAGCAGCAGCAGCGCACAGAAACACCGGGCCAAGTCCTCATGGGTGAGACATTCTGTGTTCAGACTTTTGGGTTTGAACACAGTTTGAATCTCTGTCCATTATCACATCATGCTTATGCACTTTCATCAGGTTTTTTTGGAGTGATAAACAGAGAGCATCACTTCTGTATCAAGATTTTCAGTAATGAATATATTGCTTTGAGCATTTCACTGTGTCATGACATTATTCAACCTACTTAACACCCACTCTCTTTTGTTCCTCTTATTTCCCCAGGGTCTCAGCTGGAAGTGGCTATTCGGTGCCACTGCAGTAGCCATTGGCGGCGTAGCATTATCTGTTGTCATAGCTGCTAGAAATTGAACCAAGCCTGTAGTGATGGCCTGACCAAGCCACTGCGATGTGAGTGCCTAAACACAGAAGCACATCTAGCAGTGCCTTCTGACCTTCGGTCAAAGGGGCTGGAGATGCCAGTCGGTCAGTCGCCTCTTCACTGTCACTCTCCTTTCTCTGCTATGTTTGAGAACTATATGTGACAAATAATAAATAATAACATCAATATTTGTAAATGGGAGATGTATTTCCAACCTTGCAATGTGTAGGTTTGAGCATATCTGTCACATTGCCAGACACTGTTTTTTTGTTTTGTTTTGGGTTTTTTTGCTGCCATTGTTTTTGTCTTTGGTAGTTAGTGTTGGAAATGTATTATTTGAGAATCAAAATAAAAATATATTTACCATAGATTCAGATAGGAGCTATTTAAAAATATAATTCCCATTTAAAAATAGCTATTGTGATATGGCCCTATGTTATGCTATAGTTAATTTGTCGGATTGTGCAGGTTCTGTCCGAGAGTATGTGGTTTCACTTTAATTACAATACAATATTTCATGTTGACTGGTGTAATGCAGATACTCTGTTATTTTATGTCCACATGATGGCAAGGTAGCTGGCTTGTGTGCCAGCTCTCAGACCCTTTCTTCAGACTCTACTCATACATGAAGTGACCAGAAAAATAGAAACACCTGTACAATGTGATGCAATGAACAGTCAGTTTTTACTTTAGATGTTTGTATGTACGTTCTATGGTGTGCATTGACACTGGAGTTTATTGTGCTTTTATACTGGAAGGTGTTTCTAAAATTGTATCCACCTCATTAACATAGAGCAGCAAAATATAAAGAAGCACCACAGAACACAATGCAGTTAAAAAAATGTGAAACTGCAGCTTCAAAAAGTACAATGGATTTGGATCAGCACCTATAGGACAGTGTCAAAAGTAAAGTTTCACAAAGGTGGTTTATACTTATACATGACTGTGTATTGGATTGCAGTGAAATGCTCCAGGGTATGTATATTTTCTGGTCACTTTTACATATATATATATACACTGTACATTGAGGTGCAGTTATTACCTTTAAGGCGAGGACAGAGAATGGTACGTAGAGTTTCTCAATGACGTTCTTATGAATTATTCCGAAGGAGAGTTTATTTTTATTAATCAATTTCAGTCAATTATACCTCAATTTTTGATGATGAAGACCAAATGTCGAAGGATGACCCTTCAAGTACAATGTTGCATGTGTATGGGTTTTTTCTCAGTCCCTACATTTTTTGCCTGTGAAGTTTCCTTTAATTATCTTCCTGTAGTTGTTTTATTTATTCCACTGTTGCTGATCCTTGCTCTCTTACATAAACCTAATGTGACACAACTGAATCTGTGGCTTCTTCGGTGTAGATGGTAGGCCTACAGAGCCAAACGTTACATAATCTCTTTAACAGCTGGTGACAAATGAAAAGGTTCCTGGCATTCCCTGCATTTGTTAATTTTATATTCATCATAATAAAATGTGTCTGTTATCAAAGCAGTCTCCTTTTTGTATCAGGATGTCTGCCAGTATAAGATAAGATAAGTTTAGATAAGAAAGGGTAAGTTTAGTGACATGTTATCCAGTGATTTCAAGTTCTGTTCCTGGTCCACTGGCAGTTATACCTCATAAAACTGGCCTTGGGTGATTGAGCAATATCACTATACCGTAGACAGACACATATTCTGTTAATATGTATGCAGTCATATTTGCAACTGTATGCAAACAATCATCTTTTTATTCCAAGTTTCTCTTGTTTTAGTTGCTTACAGCCACACATCTTTTTAAGACATTGATGTTTTGCTGATGTAATCAGATGACATATCTTTCTAAGGCTGATGTAAGATGCCAGTTCTCAATAGTGTGAGGAATATATATTTTGTCAGACATTATGAACTTTAAAATTTAATTACATAAAAAATAAAATTGATTTTCTGATGTGATCCCCAAATTTGTTGTAAATTCAGAAAAAGTGGATGATTGATAGTAACTGACAATTCAACAGAAATTCATTATGTCAATTATGTTGAATCATTTTGATATCACTTTTTAAATAGAAGTATGACTATATAGGGCTTCATCAAGGCTCAGTGACTTCAGTCGTTGTACATCTTCGATTAAAATGTATACAATCATCATTTTAAGAGAAAGGGATGATTCATTGAAATGCCTTAAATGTTCAGTATTATATGTAAGATTATCTTGTTTTGTTTATTTACAGCTACACATGACGAAATTTTGTGGATTTTCCCAAATTGGGTGTTTTTTTCCCCAGACATCGACGTTTCGCTGACGTAATCTGATGACATATCTTCCTAAGTATTACTGATGTAAAATGTTTCTTTTTTAACAATGTGAAGAAAATATATTGGTCCCATTAATAACTATACAATTGAATTGCAAAATAAAAATCATAAACCAATTGTTTTTCTTATTCGCGTAAATTAAGTTGTAAATTCAGTAAAAGTCGATAATTAATATTACCAATATCGCAACAACAATTTATAATATGTCTGTTTTTGTTGATGTATGACATGTTTTCCGTAATGTGAATGCATGTCTGTCATATTACAAGCGTGACTTCATCAGTGTCCGCTCATTGAATATTCATTGAAAATCAACCGGAGTTTTCGGTTTACGACAGAGCGCGTCCGTCCGTGCGCGTGGTGGGAACGGTGGCAAGATGGCGGCGCTGAAGGAGGAGCGGTGCTACGGACTGTCCTGTGGAAGAGTGAGCAACGGCAGCAATGTCTCCGTCTTCCACGTTAAACTCACTGACAGCGCGCTGAGGGCGTTTGAGGGCTACCAGAGCAGCAAGGTAAACGGGCCCTTTTCGTGACTGTGACATGTTGGTTCGCGTTTGAAGTCCGCCCGGGCGGCTGTGACAGGCGGACTGAGGTCGGTCGGTCCCCCCCTCCCCTCGGCTGTCTGCCGCCGCTGCCGTACACAGGCTGGTGGAGGCTAGTTTGGCTTGTTAAGTGTCCGGTTTAACCATCAACAGCTCCCGACTGACCGGGCTGACTAACACGGATGTTAGCTAGCTTTCATAGCTACACCCAGACTCACTCCACACCGACTGTTGAGCACCGTCCTCGGTCATTTATCAAGCTCGCAGCTCGGTGCTACTGGAGACTGAAGCCTGGTAGTTATTTCATTGTATTAATTGTTTGTTTAGTTGGAGTAAATAACTGTTTTAACTGGTTGTTAAGTTACCAGAATGTTTATGACAAAATATAAGAATTTAAACAGAAAACATGGAGCAACTTCTGCCTTGAATACAGATGTTTCCAGAAAGTTTGTTAAGCTGTCAAAAAAACCATTGCTAGCTTAACTAGCCAGCAGCTGCCCACACATAAAGGTAAAGGCTACTGTTGTGCTAAATATAATCCCTGTCCTCTCCCTCAATTTGGTTCTCTTTTGTTGTTAACTGGAGGAAACCTTCGCCTTGGTTGAGTATCTAATGACAACATGGTGAATAATTTGGAAAAGTACCCAGTATTCATGAGAAAGATGGCCATCTCCTCTCCCAACCCCCTCACTGCCACTACAGGCTCATGTTCACTTGATAGCCTCACAAGTGCGTCAAAGTTATTAAAAGGTTGGATTCACCACATTTTCTTGTCGATGGTCGTTTTAAAATAAGAGGTGGATTTCAAGGTCTGGTCCCTGGAACGACTCTGCTTGCTTGCTTTGCTTCTTGTGTGGAGAGAGCTATAAGTCTGATGATGGCCATCTAACGTTTCAGCTTCTATAAATATTTGACAGGGAAAACCTGGCAGCACAGGAGGAAAGGGCCTTATCTCCAGCTTCGGTGGCTGTGTGCAGCAGGACTGCAGCTGATAAAGCCAGAGCAATACAACCGTGATAGGTAATTGGGGGACTACTAGTTGTAGGAAGAGTGTTTATGAAGCCACAGAAGAAAATATCAATATAGGGTGATCTGTCAACTTTTATTGTAGCTGCAGTCGTTATATTGGCAAAGAACTTTTAGAGAGTTTATAAAGGGCCTTTGTGTTTTAAAGATCCTGACTGTTCTTGCATTTGGTTGATTGAACATTTTTGCAACCATAAGCATTTTTTTAAGTTGGGATTTTTGTGTTTTGTACTTTCGAATAATCAGAAAAAGAGGTAGTTTTTTTGACTGAAACATCTAACTTATTAGACAAAGCAGATACAGTAAGTTTCAGCTTCCAGGGCTAATGTCAGCTAAAACTGGATTCTTATTTAGACTAAAACATGGAAAAGCATATACAGCCGTAGGGATTTGTACCACTCATTTTCATTTATGTTGCTCATGATTTAGAATAGGTTGTTATTTTTCACAAGGGGACAGGACGATACCAGTGTGATTGTCATTGAGCAGTTGAAATTGGCAAGACTTTCCTTGAAGAGTAGCATAACACTATTCGTATTCATAAAGTCATGCTAAATGCATCTTCTCATGCAGGAATTATGTCTGCTGGGCATTTTGTGGTTTATACACAAAGTGACAAAGGAGGCAAGTTGGAATCATGTTTTAACAGTTTAAAGATGTATCTTTTTATTGAGAATTGCCTCGTGCACAGACTTGCAGACTCACAATCCATTAAAGCTGGTTTGCTCACTGTATGTTTACTGTCTCACCTTTTCCTTGTTATGTGAGTAAAAACCATTACTCTCTGTTTGACCAGATCAGAGCTATTTAGTAATCAAATGTCTCTGTGGTTTAGTAGTGGGCGCTTGGGTTGTGGTGAAGGTTCAGAGCAAGAGGGGAATATAAACGTGTGCTACACCATTTTGGCACAAACGTTCAAATCACATTTTGGCTGTCCGTACTGTTTTGGCTTTATGCATTTACACAGATATATTAGTGGCATATGACAAAGCAGTGCACTTTCTCTTTTATCAGAGGCTCATAAGGACCACACTTGCCTATAGAAACTGTTAGCATGACTGTTAACAGCTTCTGTGACAGCCCATTCACAGCACCTTCACAAGATCACAGATGATGAGCATACATCAAACCGCCCATCTGACACGCAGTAATCAGGCATAAGTATGTCACGTGACTAAATTAATTACATTATATGTGTATGTACATTACATTATGTCAGTTTACATAAGAGGAGTCTCCTCAGTCTGCCACACAGGTGAGTGCTCAAAGCCATGTATCAAAGACAACAATGAGCCCAACAATATGACCATGGAACAGTGCAAATATATTAAGTTCCTCAGCTAACACAGACCACATGTGCATGAACACAGTTTGAGAAAAGATATCTTCTCCTTGTTTACACAGAAAAAAAATGGTCAGGTGTTTGTTGCATGACAAATTAACAGTAATATGAACTTTGTGTTTCTTATTAGTTTGTGTTGGTGTTTTTCTTAGAGAGTTATTTCGCTTCTCTTATGTCGCAGTGGTTGAAATGTCATTTAATATATTAATAAGATTAAGGGCTAATTACTATCGCACACACCACCGACCCAAACTTGAGCTCTTATTGCTTTCAGTGTGGCTTTTAGGGGAGCTGAGCCCCTTGGGCTTCCTCATAATTCAAACACTGGCTGGCACCCAACAACAGGAGTTAGCTGGAAACTCGGTGAAGGAAGAGGAAGAGCAACAGAATGACACATGCTTTTCAGTATAAAGTTTGTGGCGTTATCATGGATGTAATCAGACAAAGCTGATCATGTTTATGAATCCAGTTTTGCCATTGTTTCACTGTAAAAATATGGAATATCTCTGGAAGGCACCTGCTTTTATAAGGAAGCTAAAAGCCAGGCCAGTATACAGCATAATCACTTCACTAAATCATAACCTAAACAACAGTTAAACTCTTATTCGTGTCATTGTAAAGTCACTACATTTTGAAAGAACAAGACATTGTTACAGGCCTGTTTATCATTCCAGTGCAAACTAACCAGATGCTAAATGTAGGCCCAGAATGCAAAGCTGATTCAGTTAGGCTGCCCAGTCATCAATGTTTTTGTACTAACAATCTTGTGATGAGCTGTATTTGTTACTGTGTGTCTTTACGCACATTGTGCAACACCAGTCATCAAGTAGCAATAGTTGAGTGTATTGAGCACTTCCTGTATGAGACGTGACTGTCAGCTGGTTCCTCCATTGGTGTGTCTGAGGACAGAGTGAACTGGAGCTCCTGCTGCGGGACCGGCAGCCCAGAAACGCACTCTGTCTTTTTTTACTGGCTGTGACATAAGCAAGGAAATGAGTAAGGCTACTCGAGCGTCATCAAGCTGAAGGTTATGGAGAGTCAAGATAAAAGTTTATAATTATGTCTCTGGATGACTGTTGTTACAGCACAGTAATGGAAAACACATTGTTAAAATCAGAAGTACTCAGTTTTCTTTTCTTTTTGCAAAAAATGCAGCAGAATTCTCAAAATAAAAAAAATGTAAGCTTTCGCATTGAACTGAAATTTTAAGCTTGTCTCAAATATACAATCAGCATTGATAGGCAGTACATGAGAGCTTGCATATGAAGTGACAATAAATCTCATGTGTTGGCACTACAGTGTTATACTGGTGAGAGATGAGCAGTCCCATTTGAATGTTAAAACCCTTTGTTGGCCCAGCTCACATCTTTTGTCTGGTGCTGAGGTAATGGATTGGTCATTATAAGATGGGGGTATGAATTTTACATTCTTAAGGACTTACATCAGAATAAGAGCACCCTTCTTGCAGTTGGCAGTTTATACTGCTTTGCATTTACATTTTAAGATCTCAAATGGATTCTAAGAAACTGTAATGAATATAATGATTCATTTTGTTATTTAATCTTAAGTGTGTTTCTTTTTTTTTACTAAGAAGCTTAATGAAATGAAACCTGATGGTTGGATGGCAGACAAAATACCTGCTGTGGTTGTTGCATAATGAGTAGACCAGGTAAACAAAGCAACAATTACCATGTCATGCCTGTCAAATGATGGCCTGATAGAGCAAGAATAGAGAATTGTTGAGTTGTTTAACAGTGTTCTCAGGAAAATATCGCTTGCTCTTTGGCTTCGTCACCAGGTAAACAATTTGACTCTTTTACTGGAATTTACGCTCTCCAAAATTTGGATTACAGTTTATTTTTTCAGTCAGATGCCAGAGATTTTTGTGCAGATGAAGATCAATCCTCAGTTAAGTAGCCTACTTGTCGGTGACAGGCTATAGGCTTCAGTGAGGAGGTCAGTTTACACCAAGTCAGTTTTGCTCTTGTGCTCGGCTGCAATCTACCTCCTGTCTCGACCCCTATGGGGATGGTATGGGAAGTAATGGAGACTGTGAGGGGATTTTGTTTCTTCACGCTGGTCAGACTGTGCCAGTGCTATGGTTATTTAAGGAATGCTGACTCCCAAGTTTCAGCAGATCACGGGACGCTGCAAGAGATGACCATAACCACTAAGGCCAAATATGACTTTAAATGTCATGGTGCTCCTCTGTCCTGTGGCAGGGTTGCCACAAGTGACCGTGTCAACCTAGTGTCACTGCACACAGAGCAGGCTCTCTGACCTGCTATGTCTTTTTCAACAGATTAGTCAGTGCAGTGTTTGGTCTTTGCTCCATGGTCCGCAAACATGCTTTGTGCCTGTGGTTTGTGACCAGTATTCAAGCAGTTTGATGGTTTAAAAACAGGTACAAGTGTAAAATTTTAACTGGAGCCAGAGGAACAAGCTTATGCATGTACAAGTTTTGTTATATCACTCAGTCGGGGAGTAACAATAATGAATGAATACCCAGACTTAATGTCTGAAAGATTTCTGCATCAATTCAGAAACCTTGAATTAGAACAAACCTTGAAGGAATCTCTGCTGAATAAATGCAGGCTTCTCCGTTTTTGAAAAGAGTGATTTATGAAAGGAGATTCCTCTTTTTATTTTCGAATAATGCAATCTCTCCTTGTGTGCCTCTTTCAAAGTGTTTATTTTTGTCAGTGTTGTCAGTCCAATTTTACATGCTAATTGCACTTCTAAAACTTCCTATGTTCAGAGAGACTGTGTTTTTAATCTAGTATACGAATATGAGAGGACATACTGTACACCTGTAATTCACAGATATCTCTATAACCACCCATAGATCGATTAGTAGGACAACCTGATAGACGCCAGGCCAACAAAAAGGTTAAGTTAAGCAGCAATCACATATTCAGGTAGCAGTACTGAGGTAATGACCCAGAGAGACCGTTGCCTGTCTTCACCTGAAGGCAGTGGTAACACCAGTAATGAAAATGGTCTTCCATGCTTGGCTTGTCTGCAGTTCTTTGCCATGAAAATGAATGCAGTCTGAGCAGGTTTTTTATAAGCACAGAAGCAAGGCATCTTAAATCTACACTGGCCTATTGAAAAGATTATTTTCAGTTGATTAATTTCCCTTTGTAACACCAGGAAATTAGATTAAAAAAAGATGGTTTTACACTCATTAAAATGTTAAGGAGGATTTTCAATGTAGTTATATCTTTGTTTATTACACATAATTGATTTTATACCAAAACATACTTACCTCTAGTTGCCACTGGGAGAGGCACAAATGACATAAAATGGCTCTTTTTGTAACACGTCCATCAAAACATAATTGAACTCCACGCATTTTTGTGACCCCTCTGAGGTTCCAATCAAGCTGGTGTGATACTAAAAGGCTGAGTGGAAACACTGCAGACAACTGACTGATCAGAGAATCATCACTAGAATCGTGACGGTCATGACACAGAGCAGCCGACGCCTTGCTATTCCACTTCTTATGAACTTTATGATGTGAATGGTTGTAAAGACCACTATGAATGAACTTAACAATTATTTTTTTAATTCGTTCTATATTGAAATTTCGACTAATCTCTCAAGTCGAGAAAAGAGCCTTTCCATCTCTCTGCTCTCCTGTGCTTTCCTTTCCTCTGCATCTCTTTGCAGCCTCATATCTTCAATTATGAGTTGAAGAAGCTCATCGTCTCTCGTTCCTTCTCCTAATTGGGACTGGCTACATTCCCTCCTCCTCTTCCTGGTCATCCTCTGCTCTACTCTGCCCTGGTGTGTCCTCAGGGATGGAGGCAATTAGGACAGGAGAGGTGGTGGAATCAATGCCTCTGTCCCAACACCTCATCCATGAGGACAAACCATGGCCAAGTTAAGCAGCCGGTTTCCTGCTCACTCCCTCTCCTGACCTATCCTAAGGCAGAATAATTCAGTCATTGCAGTTAACAACAGCAACCTCAAAACAAATTTCCCCAAAAGTGTGTTAAACTGAGAACAAATTAAAACAAATATAATCTCTATAAAAAATTTTTTTTTTAACATATTTTGAATTTTAAAAAATTGTCTAGCAGGCCCATTTTCTTTAAATCCAGTGTCTCATCTACTGGTTGTCTTATTATTTACTTACTTATTACTTTAAATTTGGCAAATTCTTGTAAACTACTGACTGAAATGGCATACCCCTCTAAACCAGCCCCTTCTCCTCCCTTAAACCCAGGGAAAACCCCCGACACAGTTTTGATTCATTTCCAGACTGGGTTTCCTTCCTTCCAGTTGTTCAGTTGTTTTTATTCACTTCAGTTGTAGTTTGTTTGTATTTCAGAATATGGGGGGATTTTGTCAGGGACAAGTTTTAAGAAGTTCAGAATAGGTATTACAATTCAAACACACACTTTTTAAAGGCAACTGACTCACAGTCGTGTAGAAACCCATTCTCTCGAAACGTAGCCACCAATGCCTTTTCTTTCTTGTTGTGTCAACCAGTTTGACCAAATTGACAACGACTGAACCTAAAGACATTTCCTGTGTTTTTATATTTTATTTTAGTTTTGTAAGTGTACAGTATCATCGTACAGTTAGTTTTCCAACTATAATAACCTTAATCAGAATACCGTACATCTGACATACTACTGTACCCTAGGGAGCTTAAGTCAAATTGAAGCGTTCAAGATTGTAAGAGGTTCATAAGAATGTTAAGATTCTTTCAGATTAGCTGGGGAAGTAACTGTTTTCTCTTCTTATCTTTAGGCTTTTTGTTTGCTCTCTTTTCAAGTCTGCTATGACTGCCTGCTGAGTCATCACTTTCACATCACTTTTGTCAAGGCCCCCAGATTACTAGAAGACGACAGTTGTTTGAACTTTTAGTGAAACCTGAAAGCAGTTTTGTTTACTATGTTGGGGAAGAAGTGATGCTCACATCAAGTTTCTGCTAAACGACTCTTATGTGATGAGGCTGGTGTGCATTTGATACTGTATGAATGCAATATTCAAATTTTGTAATCGTTTTTTGTGTTGTCGCTAGTGGTCAAGAGAGGTTCAGTAGTGATACACTTAAGTCAAAGTATAATGCTATGTTCACACTAAGTTTCTGTGTGGTCACTTATTTTTGGTGCGTAGTAGTCAATTGCTTTGTACAACTGTTGCCAATCTGTATTCATGTTTATATTGTGAGACCAATGTACAAGCATTATATAGTGAGTTTTGATCTCAGTGCAACAGCAACATAATTTTGCACTAAATGACATTTGTAAGGACATTTTATTATGGGTGGAAACTTTTTGAAAATAAAATAGCCTGAAATAATTTTCAAATGTAAAGTTCACTTTTCATATTTCCCCACCCATTAAGCAGTGTGGCTTAAGTATGGATGTCAGGCCAACACAATGCTGCTTTTGAAACTGGTTTTGGGAGCGAACTTTCCTGCTGATTATTTATAAAGATAGTATAGTGTCTGTGTAGAGTATGTCAGACTCTACATGTACTGATTCTACCCCCACAACAAAGAAATGGTGCACATGAGAAATTTGCATTGCCATTTCAAACACGAGATCAAAGGTAACTCAGCACTCATGAGACGTAGAACACTAAAAGCATCAAAGGGTTTCTCTCTAGCAGTGAAGAGCCAGTTACAGTAAATACACCAACAAGTAGGTCCAATTAAGCCTGTGTGGTAGTGTGTTACTTCAAACACTCATCTGACACTCTTCCGTCAGAGATTTTAAAGGAGTAGGCTGGTGTACTACATTGTTACGCACAGGACACACTCAGCAGTGATGCATGCACACTGAGCATTGCGTGGAGGGACCATTTCTCCCTCGCAGATTGTGTGGCACAAAGTGCTCTTTCCACCTCTGAAATCCTAAGCCACATTTCCACTGCATGGCACAGCTCAACACACTACTCATTCTTGGTACCAGGTACTTTTCTCCTACCTAGATTTCCACTGCAGATAGTAACCCCTCAATGTGGCTGGGCTTCTTAGCTGATCATCATGGCAGCACCGCATCCCCTCCATTTATTCAGCAATTGGGGAAACAAAACAGAATCTTTACTTTGGTCTTGAAACTGCTGCCTTTATTCACTGACAAACTGTAACCTGCACTGTACATTTACTGCCAGATTGACAACTTATACTCAAGGGATGGTGTACCAGATAGCTGAGCCGTACAATGCAATACAAATCCAACTCTTGACATTTGGAACATCTCGTCAGTGTGACAGTGATGCAACAAAACACCTGGCAATTTGGGTGACACAGCCATGCCCGTAGGGATTTAAACATGGCTATTCCTGTGTGCATCTACTACAAAAACAAAGAAATCCTTTGGCAGTGCAACCTGAGAGGCAGTCAAGCTTTACACTCACATGTGAGGATATAATTCGTGTTAGCTTAGACTTTATATCTGTAGTCTGTATGAAGAGACAGGTCATTTTTCTTTGAATTGTGCCCAGTTCATTGAATAAACAAACTCCTAGCTTGTATATTAATGCATTTTAAAAAGCGAATTCAAACTCTGCCAACATATATACTGTTATTCTCAATTCACTGAAGAATATATTGGATTGGATTCTATGTAAAATATGTTAAGGTCCATGTTGCTGTAATTTTTTGATTTTCGCTTTACTGCGAGGAAACGTGCAGTCCGAATGCAAACATTTATATTGTAGTGTGAAGTAGAGTTGAACAACGTTGTCATCATATCAGATTTATTACAGACTGATCATCATGCCATTGCTGGTTGACAGTGTGTGGGAACATCCACAGCCTTGTCATCGATCCATGGTCAGGACCCGTACTCTGTCCCTAAGGTTAGCTCTGTGGAACATTCTGGGCTCAGGTCCCAGAGAATAGTGACATGTCAGCAGCCCATTCAAATGAACAGGCTGAGGGTAGCACTATGTTAGCAGTGCTGGGATGGGGGAGGGGGAGGGCTTAGGGTGGGAGTGCTAAAACTGGTGTTGTGTTAAACATTACAGGGAGCGTGGCTCCATGAAAGGTCTGGTGTTCCTGGATAGGCTGAGTGTTTGGAGCTCAGGACAAAGTGACACAATATTGTACTGTTGACAAGATAAATGAGACAGGGCTTCTTCTTTTATCTGCTAATTTTATGTGTTGAGGCCAAAAAAGGTTAAGTCAGGTCGATTGCTGTTAACTGTGTCTTGTTTACATTGTAAGATAAGATATTTCTTTATTTGTCCCACAACAGGGAAAATTCCAAATTAACATAACATTTGCTAATAACAAAGTACAGATGAGAGTGATGGGAATGTCATTAGTGTAAATTGTTCAGGTGTTACACAAAAATGGAATAGTTGTAGTGACGATGTGGTACCAATTGAAACTTTTTGTTACTCTTGGTTTAGAATTTAGTGAAGGGGAGTGGATGATGAGTGTGTAATTGTGGTTGAAGGGAGGCATATATACAAATGTAAATAGCGTTTTACTACTTCAGATTGTGTCAATAATGTCTAGTCCAGCATTTCCAGCTAAGCCAGTAGAACATATGTCAAATAAATCTTGCAACAGACTTGGCAAGTAAGATGTTGTCAAGTTAGTGGCACTAATTTCACTAGGGTTTGCAAAACTAGTTGCAACCTCTACAGCTCTGGTGGTAAGATTTAAGCAGGGTTTGCACACTTTCCTCATCTCTGACATGAACAAAACTCCTTTGCTCCTTTACTAGTTTGAAATGCAGTTTTCACCAAACAGCTGTACTCAAAAAGTGTGGCACATCTACACAATGTCACAGAGTTCAGAGTCCAAGTTGCCTGTTTTAACCTAGTGGACTCTATCTTGAGTTGAAATAAAACCAAACACTGATTTGGACTTAAAGTGAAAAAAATTGAAAGTGATGGTGTAAGTGAGGACAGAAGCTCAATTGCCTTTGTATTCATGCTCCATATCTCTGGGTCAGGATCAGGTGGGAATACAAACACATTGTGTCTTTAATAGGCTTGCTCTTCCTTAAACTTTAAGCTTTGCTGCTCGCTGAAGTAAGCTGGAATCAGATTTAACCATGTCTTTTGGTTCTGGTTTTGGTTACCTCGTTTGGCAACACTTTTAACTGCATTTTTAAAAAATCCTCCTGTATTATTAGACTGTAGATTCTAAGTTTAGGAGAATGAAAGTGCTGCTGTCCTTCCCATTTACTCCATTTGAGATGGTGAAACTGATACTAGATGTGGAGTTATAAGGAATCAAATGATAAACCGATAGCACAGAGAAAACCCCAGGACTGTGGATCTGATACTGAAACAGCTGAATAAAAATGAAAGGGAAGTACAAAGCCTGTTCAGCTCTTCCTCTTTCCCTTCATCTCCAAAACCGACATAACTTGCAGAAGGTCGTTATTGTGCTTAATTTACTTTATTAAATTTCAGTAACACTGGATATAGCATTTCTGGACAACAACAATAACTCTACCATGTCCTAATGAAAACCAAGACTGCAAATTATGATTATTTTAATTCTTGATTAATCTGTCAAATATTTCTTGATAATCATTTAGTATAATATATATAATTTGCAGACATTGTCAAATGTCATTTGTCCAATCAGCAGTCCAAAACCCAAAGCCAATCTGCAAATCCTCAAGATTGAAAAGCTGCAACTGGGAGATTTTGATCATATTTGCTTTATGAACATGTTTAAACCATAGCAATTTTGTCATAATGACTACATTACTCCATTGCATGATGACCAGACTATTTGAGCCTTATTTAGAGGCTTCTGTGTCTGAAAATATTTGAAAAATGTCAGTAGCGAGCCCTAGCTATGGGCTATGGGATACAGGGGTCATGACCCCCGCAAAAATCAGATCCAGCCAATATAACCCCCTGAATATAATCACATCATTCTGATTTAATAAAAATATGCATTATCTTACAAGAATATCTTGTTGATTTTCTTTATTTATATCATTTGCCAGCAAAACTAGCATGTTTAATCATCCGGTAATGTAAGCGAGTGACAGTGACAGAGAAGGGATAGAAGTGTAGAGCGACTTCATGTCGTGAATCTTGACAAGCTTTGGGAAATACCTGAAATGTATTTCCTTAAATTCTGCTTTGACGTCACTTGTCATTTTCAATCGGGCTGTTACCATTGGAACATTAACTAAGCCTTTTTTATATCAGGTTCAAGAATGTGATTGCCGAACAGGTGACCAAAGAGAAGGAAATGACCAAGGAGGCACAGGTCATGCGAGAGAGACAGGTGACCAGAGAGGGAGACAAGGAGGCACAGATGAGGACAGAGAGAGAGAGAGAGAAGGAGGTGACAGTGGAGGTGCAGCAATTAGAAGGAGAGAGAGAAGGAGGTGACAGAGGAAGTGCAGGCGATGGAGGATCAGGTGACCACAGAGAGGGAGAGAGAGCACAGAGAAGCAGGAGGCACAGATGACCAGGTAACAGACCTTAAAAAACAAAATGGTAGACCCAAAGTTACGCCCTTGGCTATGGATGACTGACTGGACAACAGCACACACAATCACTCTCTGTTTTTGTCAGATGATAGCAGACATGCTAACTGGTTTGACTTGAAGAGAAAATTAATTGAAGGTGATGGCTGCACATTCCAGTCCTTAGATTGTCATATTTATGAGAATCTAATTATTTCATATGAGTATGTCTCATAAATGTAAGAAAGTTCTGATGTATTCTTGAATGGGACTTAACAAATTAACCAAAACTTGCCTTGGATTTTGATAATAATATAAATAATAAAATAATAAAAGCAAATAGTTCTTGGTAGTAGGCTCACCCTGTAGAAATACGGTATACGCAGTACTAAAATGATGGAGCATTTGACTTCATGGTGTGACTTAAGCTAATGCAAATTTGAAATTGTAATCTCCTGGCTTTAAATACAGTTCAATTCATTTCAATATTAAAATTATCTGTGTCTAAGATTACCTTCAAACAAAGATTTTTATGTAAACGCTTAGATAGTAAAAGTACCCGGTTTTCTTCCACAAAGCTGAAAACAAAGGAAGATAAAAGAATTTGATCAACTCATAAATTACAGTGAGTTTAACACATAACCATTTATAAATTGATATTGCAGCACTTAAAAGCTAATGTAATGCCTTAATTTGTAAGCAGTAATTTATGCTTGAATGCTCGTACTTAAACACATACACAGTAAAAGCAGTTCATAATGGGAACCTATAAAATCTTGTCTGTAAATTTGCCTGAATGAAACCTTTTAATGTGCTTACCATGACATTTATTTAACAGTGCTGTTATTTGTCTTTTTCTAGGTCCTGTCATCGCGACCATTGATCAGGTTTAATGGAAACCAAGGGGTAAGAACAAATGTCTCTCTCTCTCCCCTTCACTGTGTCTTCCAATCCAATGCATACAGTTTTATTTCTTAATAGAAATAAGAAAAACAATAGAAAGCGTGTTGTTTTTTTATTTTAGAGTATTCTTACAGATATCCTGCTGAATCATCACAGTTAGCTGCTAACAACTGTTTCAAAATTCAGTTGTCAGAGCCAGAAATGGATTCATCATGACTTGGAACACAGAAATACTGATTTTCAAGTATTTTGAAGCTTAAACGCCAACTGACACACACACACACACACACACACACACACACACACACANTAGGCCTGATGTTTATTACCAGACACGACAACATGCCTGGCATTGTTTTCACCTTGTGTGTGTGATCATAATGACAAAATGTGGTTCTGGATACGCAGAAGTAGTTCTGAGCAGTTTTTGCTGCTCTAATTAGACGGGTATGGTCTGAGCCATGATTTACCTACTGAGAACTCATGTAACGTGTAGTGACGACACTGAGTACTCATGGGTCAGAACATCAACATGTTTATGGGCAGCTGGTGTGATCCCCTCACAAGATGTTCTCTAGTTATCTGATGTTTTTATCCTGTTGAAGTACTGAAGTAATGCATGTCTTTTACTGATGCAGCAGGCTCACCATGGAGGAAAATCTGTTAGTGTTGAGATCAGAATGCTAGTCAGAAGTGTGAAAGTGGCTAAATTACAGAGCAGATGGCCTGGCTGTCACGATGAGATCCCATTTTCATTGACTCATATTCATTCATCTTGTACAGCTCTCCCTGAGCTCCGATGAAGTGCACACACACATAACAAGTTTCTTGCATATTTTCGAAAGGGAAGACTTTAAAGACTAAAAATGCATGAAAGATGCAAATAATCTGTATCATACATACATGTATGATACAGAAAAACAACAAAGCCTGAAATCTCTCTGGTGTTGTTTCTTCTGCCGATGCAATTTTTTGTTGTTGCTGTTGAAGTGTTTGTATTTTTTGTGTACTTCTTTTCTTTATTACCACTGAATATGTGCCCTATGGCGACGAGTGTATGGAGATGTTCTATCCTTGTTCTGTCTTACACTCCATCCTCCCTGTGTCTCTCTAAATTTCTGTTTGTTTCAGATCCACTTTCAACAAACAAACAAACCGAAATGACAGTTGTCAGCCATTGTTGAGCATATGTGGCTAAATATCGGTCATAGAATTTTTCTTTTCTTTTTTTTTTTGGTGCATCAAGCACCACTGACTTTAGTCGACCCTTATCCACAGGTTTTTGCCCATTTAGAATGTAAAATGGGAGGCAGAGGCGGTCCAAGAGAGAGCTCACAAAATGGCTTTTCAGTCTAGCAAATCAGCAGTGTCACTCATTTTATTTAAGAAAAAGAAATACAGCAAAACATAGTGGAACAAATGATTGGACACCTTTGCGTCATACATGCAGTATGCACTGATGGAAATACAAGTCAGTTCATACAATAACAGATCAGTAATCATCTTGTGAGGTCTTGTCTTACTTTTCTTCTCATTTTCTCTTTTTGTCTTTCTCAAGCCAAAGACCACTGACTGACAAAGCCAGTTCAAAGCAAAGCAAAGCTATTCAATGCCAGCTGCAATTTCGTAAAATTGGTGTAAAATTCTAGTTTGTATTCTTAATCCCAAAATGATTGTGGAAAGACAAAGAAAAACAGACTCCTGACTAGTCATGCAGGAGCAGACGCTACATACACGTGAGGGGTCCACTGGCCATTGGTTGTTGTCGTGTTTACAGATGTGGTGACTTGAGGCGACATGGAGCAAAGCACTTGAAAAGTCAGCAATTTTCATCATCTTTGATGTCGCCTTTGTGTGTCAGGCCTCTATCACTGTCTGATTTGTTTTCTGCTGCTTTGCCCCGTCTCTCTCCCCTGGCCTTGGAGAGAGGACCAGACAAAGTGCGTGGGGGTCGGTCCTCTCCAACGACCCCAACCTGAAAAGAGCCATTGTTTGCTTGATGCCATGCAGAATGAGAAGATGAGGCTAGCTGCAGGCAGAACAAGAGGGGGTGGTTGGACAACCTGTTTAAAATCCACTTCCACCCTCAGAAAACATTGTGTAAAGGGGATTATTACTTGTAGAGATGGTGTGTTTCATTGCCAGTCCCTGCCCTTCATCCAGTGTTTAAGTAATCTCTCCAGGCTCTTTAATGTGTGCTCTTCAGCTTTTTTCCATTGCTCTGTTTTGTCTAGGTTTTGTGGAAACAGTAGGCTAAAGCTCTTGAAGCTTTGATAAAGACTTAAACAGATGCCATTGCCTGCAGGATTTTTAATTTGCAAGTTAAACTGATTTTAACAAAGGGTTTTTTTCATTTTTCCAAGAAGACATCAGTTAGGTTTACCAAAGAATGTTAGCTTGAAGTTACAGTATCTACAGCTAGATTATCCCTCTTGTTCAGTGCTTGGCATTATATTCAGCTTGTAGTTTTTTCATTACATTCAGCTACATGCTCACAGATGAAGTACGAGCAATATGCTGAGTAATCTTTCACATTTGTGAGTGATTGCCCTGCCATAAAAATTAATAATACTTGCAAAATAACATTGGTTAAACAAGGCTTATAGTGAAGAGACTTGAACTACTCCTCCCAAAGTCAGGGTGAAGCCACTAACCAGCTGTACGGGTGGGTGTTATCGCCTCTGTTCTTTATCATTCAAGAATTGATTTTTTTAAATTGTGATTTTCAAAATTAATAACTATGTTACTGTATTAGAATTGATTTATATTTAATATATTACTAAATATTGTTTCTGGAGCTGAAACAGTGAAGTTTACAACAGCAAAGTCACTGCAGACATTCTAATCTCATACTGGATACAAATCTGAGATGTCAGTAGAATAAATAATATTCCTGATATCAAAACACTCAGTGAAGTTGATAAAGAATGAAGAACACAGACATCAGTCAGTATCAGTCCTTCCTCCTGTCCTCTGTCCTCCTCCCTCTGCTGCTGTTATTCACTGGCTGCAGGTAACGCTGGTACAGAGAAGAGAGGCTGGATTGGAGGGGCGAATGCTGTGTCAGCCAGTACTTTACAAGAATTAGCCAAATTTTTAGATCAATAACAAAATAACAAACTTTTTTTTTTTTACTCTAGTTGTCGTCAAAAGTTACCTTCGCTTCACCTAATTCACTATCTTCACTGTGGCCTCTGCTTTTCTCTCTACTGTAGACAACTCTCAGCATATTTTCTTTTCATTCGGCTAAGGCGCTGTGAACACACACCCAGCCGCACAAGTGTTACAATGGTAGGGATAACCCTGCACATGCATATCACACATCCCATTAGAATCAAACATACCTTATATACGCATATAACTTTGCAATTAAGTAGCTTGTCAACAACACCCAGTCTCAAACTGCAAAAAGAGACTTGTGTAGTCTAGATGCACATTAAAGACAAACTGGAGAAAAGACCAACTCACTAGCAACAAATTAGGCAGTGTCAGCTTTCACCCTAATGCTGACCCATTTTCTTTAAACTCTTCTTTCCTGGATGAGAAAAATGATGTATGCACATCATGGTTGCAACACTCACAAGTTTGTTGAACCAGAGCCTGAGCCATTTGGTGTGGAGGAGCCTCTCTCATCTGCAACGATGTGAGTCAGTGAGTCATCTGAGTCACTCCCTGGTGCCTTGCCTTTCAGTCAGTTCCTCTGCCTCTTCATCATTTCTGGATTCACACACTCAAACTATATCCTCTGTGTTTCAGCAAGGACATGAGTGTCGACAGTAATAAGATTTTACCAGATGTAGATGCAGATGTTTTTCAACACCACGGAACAGTATGACAAACCCTCATACAACAAATATTAAATTGTAAGAGTTTTAATGATCTTGGAGCAAGCTATTTAAAAAAAATAGTAAATGTACACGTGCTTGTGACAGCTTGTGACTGCTGTAATGCACAAGTTAAAGCAGTGACGCTAGTGAATATGTGGGTAATGTTGTCATGACTGGGCTATCCAGAACTATTTTGCTGGCAGTGGCAGCACTGGCTGGTTAATGTCCGTAGCTTAGACGTAGCTTTAAACAAAATGTAGGACTTAGTGAAGGATTCTGATCAGGTTTAGTCGTCTGTTTGGCAAGAGACCGAGACAGAGCAGCAGTCCATATAAAGAGCTAGAACATTCAGAACTTATAATGTTAATATATCTTGTTATCCAGAGGCAGGTCAATTCATCCCAAATGTTTCGGGACCAACCTATGTGATTGCGTTTAGGTTGGTCTTTTTTTTTTCCACCTCTGCTACCAAAAATTTCTCCACCTCCACCTCCTGCCATGACGAATGTGTACTTATTAGCATACAGTAGTATCCAGTCCACAACCCTGTGGTGTAGGAGGTCTTCATCCTGTTACTTGTTGGTAGTGGGTATAATGATGCTAATAAAAAGCAAAACCATACTAATAATAATTTGGATATTCAAATGATATCAGTTATTGATTTATCTTAAAAAGGAACAAAGTAGCAGAGGCAGTGGGTGTTATGTGTTATGGTAGTGGAGCATTATTGATAATTGAGAGCACAGGAGGGCAAATAAAGGACATTATATTTATTTATAGTTGGCCACCTGCAGCCTTCACACGTGTCGAGACCTTCGGTAAACAGAGCTGAGCTGCCCACAGTCAGACCGCATGTCAGCCCCAGCAGTGAGTCACTGGCTGAGCCTCTGATCTAGGCTAGGTCACTGGAAATGAGCTGCTCACTGGTCAAGAGGAGCTGCACAGGAGTACTAATCTAATTGGTAACTTCAGATATCTTTTGTTACCCTGGCTGAGCTTGACGTGCAGTCCTTAGCTGTGACACCACTTGAATTCATGCTCAGGAAAACAGAGCTGAGCAGGGGGTCAGCCTGTCAGGCCCTCCTGGAAACACAACCCTCTGCCTGCTCTTACCGTGAGTCAGAAACTGCTTTAACTGGAGCTTTTCTCCACAAGACATCTCAAATTATTTCACTCTCAACTACACATCCTAATAACATAGTGTTAAAACTATTTCAATGTGTAATCGGGTAGACTTGAGTGGCAAGGCAGGGTTTCACTGTCACCCTGTGCTTTCTCTGCTCTGTTTTTCATTTCTCTCTAAGAAGATTAGTGACTACTGCATTAAAAATGTTCCAAATGTACCGTTTTCACCTTACGTCTAACTGTAATAGTGCCAGGTGTATTTTTAAGCAAAAATGTATCCTCTGCATCCCAGTTGTCACTTATGAAATTATTTTCTCCATTTAAACACAGCGGCTTGCTGGTGATTAGACATTTGCAGAGGTGTGGAGCACTGGTGGTGAACCCCACTTCCTCGGTAGTCTTCCAAAAGTAACACCTGTAGTGTAGGAGGATGGAAATTCTGGGGTTGTGTTGAAGGCCACAGACTGCAGAAATGCCTGTCATAGTTGGTCTGTTATAGTAATTTACCTGTGGTTCCTCCAATCATACACTGGGAACACAATTAGGAAACAGCCTGAACTGCATAGAATGTCTTTGTAGAAATAAGCTGGGAGAAAAGGCAGCAGATTTTGAGTTGCGTCTTGTGAGGTTTACAGTGTTTTTGAAGCCAGCAAGAAAATGCCTCAGGCTTATTCAAAGATTTGCTCGTCTGAGCCAGGCTTTCCAGGTACACAGCACTGGTATTTGTTTATAGTACTGAATACATCAGAAAGAAACATAAGTGTTTAAGTCTAGTTAGTCATCTTTTTTTTGGTGCTCATCTAAAAAGTATCTCACTGATATTGAGACTGTTAACTGTGTCTTTAGATTTATTAAGAGTAAGTAGGACCTTGGAGGCCTTGTTCTGATGCGAGACAATTTAGAACACGGACATCTCATGTTGAATTCATATGTTCATTTTTTTTCTTTTTTTTGTCTTCAACAGAAAATTTCAATACCACGGTCAGAAAATTCCAGTGAACTACAAACGTTTACTTTCTACCTGTCGAATGTGGGCAGAGATAACCCCCAGGGCAGCTTCGACTGCATCCAGCAGTACATCACCAGGTGAAAGCAAACGCTAGATCTTACTCACTCTTCTTCTTCTCTGTTTTTTCAATTCTTCTTTTGCAGAAACACAAGTTCACTAACTGTAAGCAACATTTACTGTCTTTGAGTTCTGTTTCCTAATGGGTGTTGCCAGGCAGACAATTTGTCCATTTAACATAGTTAGGACCTGAGGTACATCATAAAAATTCAGTTTTCCCCATCACTCATAATTGGGACTAGACTAAATGGACTAGATGTAGAATATGGTCATGCAGAATAATGCATTAATAAGTGATTATGATAATATTAGCTTTGGCTATGCTGTGTTCTCAGTGTAAAGATAAAATTAAGTGTTTTGACACTTTTCACCTTTTAATAAAACTTCCTCCTACTGCAAGTCTTGTCTGTTTGTGTAGTCACAGTTGGAATGACACAAGGCCTGCTTATGATGTGGGTCCATCCCTTCCTATGCAATAAAGCCCAGTAAACTCATTCTGCACACTTTCTCCAGCCAACAAATGCAAAAAAAATAAAAAGAATATGTTGCCTGAATCAATTGAATAGAGCCAGATGTCTGTGTTGAAGGGGAAGGAAGTTGAGAAACAGAATGGGGAACAACAAGAGCCTTCTGCTTCTCTGACTGTCAAGTTTCTGACCCTGTTATACTGAAAATATTTTTAACAAGTGGGTCAGATGGAGTTCATCTGCATCTCTGACTGGATCCTAATCAACCTCAAGTTCCAATCTAAAACCCAAATGACAGAGCTCAGCCTCCACCGACTGCGGCAGCACCATCTCATTTTCTGCCAAATCCTCATCAAAGTGGAGGGGAATCAAAGAGAGCCGTAAAGTCAGGAAAGAATGGGATTTGATGCGGCAGTGAGTCGTAGTGTGGGAACCCACAGTTGGATGGAAATTGAAAAAATAATCGTTGTGTCCTCAGGGTGTGATGATGGATCTCATCTGGGCAGGAATGCACAGTGAAGGGATGGGTTATTACAAATAGTGAGAGTTGTAAGGTGGTGGTGATTTATGTAAAGTATTTTAAGGTAACACCCTCTAAAATATAACAAGATATTTGTTTGTTTCCTGTCTCTCTCTGTCTCTCTATCTGTCTCCCTCTCTCATCATCTCCTCTTTGTTTTGGCAGTGAAGGGAGCATTCAGCTGGATTGTTTGGGTGGAATCCAGGACAAGATTACAGTATGTGCCACAGACGACTCCTACCAGAAGGCCAGGGAAAGCATGGCCCAGGTTGAGGAGGAGACTCGCAGTAGGAGTGCCATTGTCATCAAGCCTGGGGGGAGATTCGTAGGTGAGAAGACACGGTGCAGGCGCATGTAGGCCACCCAGCATGCCCCCATTCAGTTAGACATCTTCTCAGTCATGGATGTGCAAAGACCTGCATTTAATATCTCCGCTTTTGGTTGATGGGAAACAGATATTTCCGTAAAGGTGTTGGGAGTTAACAGTCATGAAGAGACTGGAAGAATTTCTGTACCCTGCAAACATCCAAATGGCCCATGTGTTTGTGTAGCCTTTCTCCACTGGTGAATGGGTTCACATTGCACCAGACAGATTGTTTGGGTCTGGGGCAGAATGGCAGAGGTCCAGCGCACTGCCAGCATGCCTCATCTGTAACCAGGACTTTATTGAATTTGATGGCGGTTGCTTCCTCTGTGGCCAAACATATAATGTGCCACATGCACGCTGATCCTCTTTTCTCCCTAACCCCATGAATGTAATTTAAACACACAGAGGCAGAAATGTCCCCAGGCATAACAAATCAACTGTCTGACTTTTTGTTTTGGTCTCTGACCTGAACTATAAAACACATCAGGCTACAGTTGCAGTAGAAAACCACAGCAGGCACTGCCGTGAAGCCTGAAAAGAAATAAATCCAGCCTATTCACTGTTGAGCAGTGAGTCAAAAAATGTTTAGTCCATGTGTGCTGTGTAGCCAAAGACTGTTTCAGTCTCAGTAGGGGGCAACACAGGATTCATCTGTATCTGAATCACCTAAAAAATGGTCTCAGTGGGAGAAGGTGATAATGGCTGATGCTTGTAATGGAAGGTAAGTTTGGGTGGACGTGGCAGTGGTAAAGATCAGTGAATGATACATCTTTTGTGAGTCATCTGCAAGTTCTCAGTCATTATCACTCACTGAGTTAAAAGCTGTTGACAGAAATAAATGCGTTCTAAATGCGAGATTATTGTTATTTTGTGTTCTAACTAAGAAATGGACTGTGAAATAAATTGTTCAATCTATTTTTTTATATATATATATAGTTAATGCCCAGAAGTGTAACCCTACATTGACTATTCCTTATCCAACTTCACTATTGTCAAACTCTTGCATTACTTCTGTTATTCCTCTACACCTCAGGTAAGAAGGTTCAGATCCGGAAACCGGCACCTGGCCTCTCAGATATGGCCCCGTTACGGAAGACATCTCGACCTGTCATCATCTCTAGCAGTACACTAAAGAAGGGCACAGCTCAGCACAGGCCGCTCCGAGAGCGCCTTGTACACCTGTTGGCCCTCAAGCCTTACAAGAAGCCTGAGCTGATCCTGAGGTTGCAGAAAGATGGCCTCCTGCCATTAGACAAGGACTCCCTGGATAGCCACCTGCAACAGGTTACACACACTTACTGCCTCAGTATTTTCACCTTGAGTTACTCACAGTGAGGCTATCTCTTGTGATTATACTGCAGTCAGGCAAGTAGACTCACCCATGACTCTTTTCTTATTTCCTAGGTGGCGAACCTGAATGGGAAAGACAACACCTTCACATTGAAGGACTTTTTGTATAAGGAAATTCAGAAGGACTGGCCAGGCTATACAGAAGGAGACCAGCAGCTTCTCAAGAGAATCCTGTTTAGGTACGTCAGAGATGTGGATTACTCTCTCACTTGAAACCCACACACCCTATTCTGATCAGCCATAAATGTGGAGCAGCTGAACAGTTATGTTAAACTGTGAGAAACATGTTAAGTGACATATTTTGCAGTGAAGTGCATGTCAATTTTTATATATTTTTAGGTTGGTGTAATGTCATTGTTTGCTGTAGTCATGCTTCAGTCTACTGATATATGGTCAGTGCTTTTTTTTGTTTTGTTTTACTAAGCACTGATGATGTTATGAGTCAGTGTGAAGGGAGTTCATTTTGCAATGTTTGAATAGGCCCTATGTGATGTAGCATACCAGCAGTCTAAGGTCCCTTAGCTGCTCAATAACAATAGCTGATTCTGTAGCAGTGAATTGCATGTGTGAAGTTTAACTTTGTATATCTATTATTCGGTATATGTGATATTTTTAGATAAATTATGTAGATCTTTCTCAAGTTACAATTCAGGGTGGTGTCGACTGTAAATTCATGACACAGAAACTGCACCTTGTTTTGTCATTTGTGTTGACTCTCTGGCAAGAATGAGGCCACAGGGTGATGGCTCTGGTATGTAGGAATTATAGAGCTGCCAAGCATTGTAGAGAAATGTCCTTCTAGAAAGGCCTGTATACTTGCAAAATCTTTCTCTTCTAATATCTTAGTGTGGAACCAATTAGGTATATGAGACATGATTGGGATCAGAGGTATATAGCGCTATTTGTGTAAGTACTGGGGCATACCCATGACACATGCACGTGCACAGTTAAGCTATGACTTGTATCGACAACTATGTAACCACTGCACTACATACATGAATCACCTATAACTGACCTCATGATCAAATGTTAGACTGACTTTATGAATAGTCATTGAGTTGAGAATATTACACAGCAGTAGGGCTGCTCCATTATGGCAAAATCACATTTTACTAGTTAATGTTTCGAAGCTATAGATTTGAGAAAAATATAATTTAATTCACTGTGCTTCTCAAAGGCTTCAGGATACCTACCAGCAACTTTTAAGGTGGAATGTTTTTATTTGCATGTTACTCAATATGTGAGTTGATGTTGTGAATTAACCAACATACCTTAGGTGTTGTTTGACAAGTTTGGCCATTCCATTTGTTTTTATTGGCTCTCTTGTATGACATACGCTTTTGTGATGATTGAATCTACAAGCACTTAAAAAAATTGAATTTCAACCAGGTTATGTGAGGAAAAAAGTGGCATAGCATTGTTTCAGTTGATGGATTATGGTTGTTTTAAAACCCACTTTTTGTATTTTCTAGAATGGCAGGTGTGCCTTGTGTGAAATTGTTGACAGCATGAGCTGCTGGCTGTCTTCCCAGTGGAAAAATCTGGTTTCTCAGGATCTGGGACACTAAGGAAAAGCAAGCTCCCAGCTAGCTATATATAGACCAGGCAGCAATGCTCGGTCCTCAGTTTGTGTTTACGTAGTGGACTCAAGAATTGCTCCTATTCATGATAAGCTTAGTTTTACCCGTGGTGCAACTCTGAAGGCAGAGTGTTAACACTGAGTCACCAAAAGAATAAAGCTCCAACATAGAGTTTACTGCCTTACAGCTGAGAATGCCACTGACATCACTTTATGGTATGTTTTGTGTTGTGTTTGGCTTTTGAATGGTGTTTCTGGTATGTTGGGGTTTGTCCAAAACTCTCTCCAAAAATTAAAATACTTTGTTGACTCTCAAAATATAAAAATTAAAAAGCCACTTAATCACACCAATTGAAAGCATTAAGATAAGATAAACCTTTATTCGTCCTTCAGTGGGGAAATTTGCATTGCACAGCAGCAAGACGATAGAACCGGTTGAATAGTAATAAAGAACAATATAAACAAGCTTTTTTTTTTTTAGCTTGTTTATATTGTTAATTTTTACTATTTAACTTGTTCTTATTCACCAATTTAACAAATTTATTTCTGCATAAAACTTGGGCCCCTTTGGTTTACATGTCTAATCCGTGACGCACTCCATGGTGGCCTCTGCTGTCAGGCTTCCTTGGATAGAGTCCAGTGTGTATCTGTTTTTACTGTACTTTGAGCTCTGTTTGTGAGTTTATCAGCTGACTAACAACCACAGCCTCCCACCTAACACCGCCTCCCCCTCCCCTGCTCCTCCAGAGTTTTGAGCTAATGCAGTCAGTCACGCAGGAGTAGCACAGCAACATGATTGGAACGCACATGATGCAACAGTGTTCCAGCACATGCTGATCCGTGTGTGAGGTGGCACCGGTCCAAGGTTCAGCCATATCGGGCGGCCTGCTGTCTCACTCGTAGCTCCTGCCTGTGTATCTGACTGTCTCCACCACAGACACATCCACACAAACACACCCTGAATGAAGAGGGTAGGGCATTGACAGGACTTGGTGTACCTAACTGCCCCCTTCTGATAATGTCATCAGCTGTGGCAGCAGCATCTCTGCAATGTGTACAGTGTTCCTTTACATTTCAGATTATAATGTTTGTTAAGCGCTGGGTATCTTAGTTGGAAAGCCATATATTGGCAGAGCCCCTTTGTTTTGACACTTGTGCTGTACAGATTAATCTGGTACAAAATGAGGTCAGAGTGTAGTGCATATAATCAGTCTGAGGCTCTGTTCACACCTGGCATTAAGATGGTTCGTGGCTGACGTGATCACAAGTGGACTATTCTAAATACGGTTGGGTATACTACACAGATACTGAAGCCTCTTGTGTACGTGGTCAGAGACAGAGTAGTGTGAAAACGCATTGTCCGCAAATCTGCATTGTAGTGTGCATATTGTCTGATAATCAACATCTATACCCAAAGTGAGCTGCAAATTCGTATTATCTCTCTCTTTCTTTCTCTTTGTCACTATAGAGGGTTTTTTTTTGCCACTTTCTCATTTGTCTTGATCTAGCAGCCAAAATAGTTCAGCCAGTAAAAAAAAGCATGCAGCAATGTGAAATTATACTTCTTTTGTGGACAAGAAAATACAGCAGAATTATGTATTTCAAAAAACTGAAGATTGTTTAAGTGGTTGAAAACTTGCAAACTGTTTTAATGATTGAAATTTTGCCCTGTCCATTTTTTGAAATGAATTGTTTGGTTATGATAAATTGCTGCTCTGTCAAGTAGGTCCTCCTTTGCTCTGTTGTCATAGCTACTGAAGAAATGGCAGCTACAGAGTTTGTATTTTTACTTGGGTTATATGTCTTGAGATACTATTTTCAAGCTGCAAATACATTTGTAAAAAAAAAAAAGCATGATGGCTTTAGCCTTGTGTGTCTAGTCAAACAAGTTAGCGACACACACTAGAGGGACTATCAGATCTAGTTTGAAACCTCACATTGACACATTAACACAGATGGAAATGCTGTGTCACCTCAACAGGTACTTGGATAGATAATGTAGTCTTCTTGTTGTCTTGGTATGCAGTTTACAATTAAGATCCTGCAGAAATTATATCAAGCTTTTCTGTGTTTGTGTTTGTGTGTGTTGCATGTATTAACTCTCTTAGGAAACAGAACAGCTCTGCCCCGCCGCTGGAGAGCCCGCCCAAAGAGCTGGCCAGCAACTCGCCATCTCAGGTGAGCTTCCTGTTCCCTGCTCTACCTGTCCCTCACTGCCACATACTTCTCTGTCCCTAGACTTCCACTCTGCTTTCCCACTTGTACAGTAACTCCTCCTCCCATGTGATGGATGACAACAGTTAACTATATACACCTGAGTAAACAGATTTTTCACATTATTTTCTTCAAATAAAATAACCTTCTCTGAGAGCCTGTTTTTTTCCTTGGGAATTCAACAGTGCTCTGATTTCATCATTTTTATTTATTTCTAGGCAGAATCTTGAGACTCAAACTTCTGAATGTTACTTTAGTAGAGTCTAAATACACTCTGCATAGCTAATCTTTAGCCAGAGCTTGTTTACCTACAACTTTTTCAGCTGATCCAGTAGAAATGGTAGAATCAAAACAAAGCTGTGTATTGGATTATTTTCCCCACATTTCCACCAGTTTACCAAGCAGCCTCCTAACTGGGTTGTCCCTGAGGTCTGGGGGTTTCTGCTATTTCCCAGGGAGGTTTTTTTTCTAAGAAATCTGGCTCCCATCAAATTGATCTGTGGTCTCCTCAGTGAATTTCAGAAGTGCATTTACAGCACATTTCCTCAATTGGTTCCAGTTGACCAATCTTACTAACTAATGATTGTTATGAATTCTTCAAGAACCTTGAACTATGCATTGTTTGCATGACAACCAAAGCTTTGTTTTTACACCACATGTCATGGGCACCTAGTGAAACTCTTATCCATCCTCATTGCTTAATTCATTTTTTTCATATTCCTTGTCCAGCTGCTCTCTTTTTAGGTCAGTCCAGACTCCAGAGTTTACCCATTGTTTACACTTCCATTCGGTAGAAGGAGGAGGAGCTGCTCTGCTATATTAATAGCTCCTTCCTCTCAGATTCTTCTCACCTCAGACACCTACTGTATGCCCCTTCCTTTCCGCTCCCTCCCTCAGTAAACACAGTGCGCAAACACACAAGCAAACAGTACCCCAGGCACTTTTTTCGATTCATTGGTATAAAACGAGAGCATCACAGCAGGTAAAGTTGTGCGTAAACCTCACATAGGTGAGGAGTACATTGGGCAAACAGTGTGAGACCATGTCCACACATAGATGGATAAATCTGGAATTAATTTCCGTCCCTAGTCATATTCAGAAAGATTTCAGTTTACACTGGAATATAGGAACAGAAGGTAAAATGTCTCCATCTTCATCTTTTGGTAGGGAGACAAATAAAATAATGCATTAAAAAGTTCATTAAAGCCATCATTTGAAGTGGGACTGGCTCTCAGTCGCACTTCAGATGTTTTGTCATGCTCTCATGATCACAGAAATTTGGCTGCCTGACAGTACTGCTACACAGCACCCCCTGTTTTCATATAGCAGTTTTTTGGGTGTAAAAACAAACAAATTAGCGTGGATGGCTTGCCAAAACAAAGAGGGAAATATTTTCAGAATTGGTTCATGTGGTAATACTCCAAAGAGCCTTTCAGGCACAAACGGAGCTCCACACAGTGACTGGGTCAGCCTCCCTCAAAGACCTTAGGCTTGGTCAATCAGGGGATGTAATGTAATGTAATTCCTGGTATCGTGAACAAACAACATCATAATCTCATTCCTACTGAGAATCCAGATCCTGTAATACTCTTTCTCTGTCCTCTTCCTTCTTCCTTTGTGTGGCCTTCTCCATCCATCTGCTTGTACTAGATGCGCTCCTCTGCACTCCCTTCACAGACCATGTTTGTTTGCTCTGACCTGAACTGTTCATCTCGCTCACACTGAGGTGAATTGAATTCAGATTGAGCCCTATCTTTGGTTCTGCCACTAAAACTGCTATTTTTCTGCCAGAAACGGCCTGCTGCTGACTTCATCGACCCCCTTGTCAACAAAAAGCCCAGGATATCACACCTCGCCAGCAAGGCTGCAACAGCCCCGGTCAATGGCAAGCTCAGCTCCTCCAATGGGAGAGGAGAAGCAGGCGGAGCGCAGGCAGCAGTGGCCGTTTCCATGTCAGATGGCGGCATGACGTCCAGCTCCCAGCAGCTCCCTGTGTTGGACATCCCTCGTCCTTTCGAAGCGCTGTCGGACGTCAGCAACGACTCCAGCCACAACGGGAGAGACTGTGACTCTCAGGAAACAGCAGTGTCCGAGAGGCTCAGCCAACCTCCATCGCTATTCCCGGGCTCAACGGTGCTCACCGCGCCCAGCATTGGCACATCATCTCCTGGACACACAGTCCTGGAGGGCCCTCGGGACAAGAGTCCTCCATCCTGCAACAACAAGTCCAGGAAGAAGTCAAAAAAGCATAAAGACAAGGAGAAGAGCAAAGACAGGGAGAGGGTGAGGGAAAAGGCGCAAGAGAAGGAGGAGAGGAAGAGTCGTGTGCTTGAGCCTAGCAGAGCCTGTGAGATGAGCCCAGGAAACCTCAAAAGCAACAGTATTCCACACAAAAGCACAGGTGGGAGCAACACAGACACACACACACACACACACCATCTTTTTTCTTCTCCACAAAATGACTTTTTAGCTAAATTCAGTTTCACAGCTCTTGCGTCAGATAAGAGATTTCTGAATAAGAGTAGGACTTCGTATGTGGCTGGACACCACTTAGTCATCACTGTGAGTAGGTGCTGCGTCATGTGACCAGTATGTGACTCACTGATTGAATGGAGACCCCTGCTGTTCAGTTTAATAACCTCAAATACACACCTGTGAATCCAACTGGCAGATAGCATCTTTAGAGGATGACACATTGAAGAGATGAATGATGTGAGCAGTAACTAATCAGAAATAAAGATCTTTTTGTGTTATCACATTTCCAGTTGCACCATTGTAGGTTTTCATGCAAAGCTGAAATTTTTAGATTAATGCCATTTTTAAACTGTGGTCTTGTTTCAGATCTGAATGGAATGTGCAACAGTACCAGTATTCCTTCATCATCACCTGAGGTGGCAGAGTATTTATTGTGAGTATTTAACAATTTTAGATCTCTATGGATTATATCATTTCAGTGCTTCAGTGTAGTTAGTTATCATAATTTGGTCCACACACGTTGGGTGATGGTAGTTGTTGGGGAAGTGCAAATCTCTTGATTTTGTCTGAAGGAGCCCACAGTGTTAGACTTGGAATTCATTAGGTAAACTGATTTGAGTTATTACCCCTCATTAACTCTCCCTCTTTTTACCAGTGTTCCTCTCACTTGAGCTAAATGCCTGAAGAGAATTTTCTGTATCCATTTTCTGATTTTATCTCAAAAAACCTCTGCTTTTCCCTCTCAGGAAGTACACAGTGATCGGCTCTCCAGAGCAGCGTCAGAGGTATAAAAACGATTTCAACGCAGAGTACAGTGAGTACCGAGGTCTGCATGCTCGGATAGAGGGCATCACCCGGCAGTTCACTGTGCTTGACAATGAGCTCAAACAGCTCCAACAAGGCACAGACAAGTACAAGGTAGATTCTCTAAAGGACACACACACATCTGCTGTTTGTGTTAGAAAATATCTTAATTTAGTAAAAGAAATGACCTATTTAATGTTACTTATTCATTATAAATCAGTATTATTCATACTCCTTATCATTCTGTGTGTCTTCTCTTTGCAGACAATCCACAATCAGATACTTGAAGAGTATCATAAAATAAAAAAGGTAAGTTTAAGTCCCACTACAACAGATTTGATGACATAAAGTGTCTGAGTACATTATCAGATTATGACTATTTGCCTTCTCATGTCCCTTGCAGACTAATCCAAACTATAGTCAAGAGAAGAACCGCTGTGAATATCTACACAACAAACTGGCACATATAAAGAGACTTATTGCCGAGTATGATCAACAGCAACTTTAAAAGTAGTTATTAGACATTGTTTCCCTTCTCTGGAAACCAAGCAAATAAAGGAAAACTCTGGATTCCGCTTGTGCTAAAATGTTTTCTCATGAAAGATGCCATGAAGGGAGTATTCCCCTCATCTGGGCCAAAGGCTCTGGGTGAGGACTAAGCAGGACACACAATCTTTTTTTTTTTATGTCTCTCTTTTTTGTTTTCTTTTTCTTTTTTTTTGGAAGATGGGTTTGTGCCTCACGTGGCCAGGTCTATCTGTGTAGTTACAATGCATCCAGAAAAAAAAGGTTCTGTGTGGCTTTGTTTTTCTTATCAGCCCACTCCACTAATAGTGCAGAGAGGTCTGAAAGAGTCAAACATGGAAACTTTCTTGGGAGATATCCAAAAAGTCCTTTGGGGACACTGAGATGAAAACTGCGGATTGTACGCCAAATGCATTTAATTTGTTTTTGAGTAAAGAAAACTTAAGTGAATTTCCCCGTATAGTGGATCGAATGGTTGTGACGTTGAATTTATCTCTCAGTTTTTCTTTTATTTATTTTTTTGACACTTAACTGGGGGGAACTGAGTCTGTTTTACACTCCTCAATATCAGTACTTAAAGCTGTCTCTCTTATTTTCGGTCCTCGCATCTTGAATGTCAGCCAGTATTTTATTCAGAAGCTGCCTTGCCCATCTAATTGTTAATCTGTTGGCGTTAATTATTTTTTCTCTCTCTTTTAAAGAGATGCAGATATTACTGTTGATCAAATCAAAACGATGCCTCTAAATGCACAGAGTCAGATGCAGGTTTGTGTGCTCGGCTTCTCTTTTCTAAAATCACATGCAGATGTCTTAACGGAGGGGGACGTGTGTGAAAGTTTCCAGTCGATCTCAAGCTGTAGATTTTCTTCAAATACGGCCTCCTCACTCAGTCATGACGAGCTGCAGTGCTTGTTCATCGGTTACAGCAGTGGTTCACCATATTGTATCAGTGGAAAAACTAGATTTAGCTCTTAATTGGTTGTCTTTCCATGTTAGGTCATGACGGCTTTTGTAGCATCAGAATGATTTAAAGAAGAGTTTGATCCCGGTGGTACTCTTCATCATGCTTCAGAAGATCCTCTAATTGTAAGATGATGCAGACAGGGGATGTGGATCTGAAGGCTTTTTTATTTTTTCATCTTCAAAAATATTCATTTAGGTTGAGCCCCAGATGCGATATCTTCAAGTTACCACTGTCACCTTTTTAGTTGTGTTAAAATAGTGTTTACAGCGTCTTTAAGAAGATCAAATTCTTTGTTCTGTCTTCTCATCGACCCCCATGATAGTCCACCGAGACGACTGTTAAGATGAAGCCATTCTCGATCATCTTCCAGGTTGGAGGCCTCTCGGAGAGGGAGGGCTCACCTGCGACCAGTTTTTGCCTTTTTCCAATGTGATGTCAGATATTCACAGAGGTTGACCTGAAATGTATTTCCCAGATCGGCTCCTAATCTCTGAGAAGTCCAGACGGATCTGCTCGATGGATCTGCAGACAAATTAGAATTGCTGTATCAGAACTTAACCCGATGAACGAACGAGTCAAGTTTAGTCAGCGGATGCATTTCTTATATTGACCTTTTTATGTGAATACGAAAAATCAGCACTTTTTCCTCCTGATCTTGCTGTTACCTGGGAGTTTTGTCCAAATGACTTTTCTCTTTGTCCATCAGAGTGCATGCTTTATGAATGTGTTACTATGAACAGTCTTTGTATCTTGGAAAAAGAACTGCCCAAGGATATCAAAATCCAAGCAAAGGCCTCGTCCAACTGAATTAGTATGTAATCAATTCGACATGGCTCTGACCAGCATGTATACCAAAGTGCTTACCGAGTGGGATGAAACAAAATGCTCTACCAAATGTTGGCAAAGGAACATGTCACAGTATTCTCTACTTCCTGTTATTGTCATGTCTTTTGTCATAATTTGTCATCCAGTGGAAATTTTCTCAGTGTTTTCTTGTGAGAAGTCAGAGGAGGCTCCTTTGCTCCAGATGGGATTTTGCATGACTGGGCTCCAGTGTTTCAATGTAATGCCAGATTTCAGATTATATCCCTCTCTTAATGCAAACACTACATCAAGGCCGATGCTCCAAGACTCATCAGATCGATGCTGCAGGGTTTGGACTAAGGCTGAATCTGGGACTTGATGATGTCTGGGCGAGGGGATGTAAAAGTTTGTGAAGGTGAATGTCTTTTAACCAGAATCAACACTCTGCATCGCCCAGTACTGCAACCTTTCACAAGAAAGACACTTTTCACCATTCTTACTGTATCTTGTTTTCCAGAAGCATTCTGACATGATTACTGTATCACACTTCTATTACGGTCAAAATCCATTGTGAATGAGTTCATCAGTAAACACGTTTTGCTCTGAAGGAGAGCAAAGTGTGTGAAAGTAACAATATGCCAGCACAGTAGTACTGTTGTATGAGTTGATTGTGCCAAAATGACCTGTTGTATAGGTTTTTTTTTTTTCTTTTCTGTGAGTATATACATGCTGCTGTATAAGCAAAGAGGGCTTTGGAGGAGAGTCATGAAATGTTGGCGCTAAAACCCAAAGCACGCTTTTTGAAAACCATAAGGGACTGGGACTGAAATTGATCTTTGTTTCAATAAAATTCTTTAAAATCCTTATTTGTGAAATTCTGAACCAGTTGTCGCTGTCTGTTATTGTAATGCAGTTGAGTATTAGTATTAGTTGCTGCATGTAAGGCAGTAAGATTTGAAATTAATTCTATATTCTACGACAAATGTAATGATTCAATATATTGTTATGGAAAATAACTATTTTGTTGAACATGGATACTGATGCCTGAAAGCAGCATACACAGTTTGTGTTTGTTTTGTTTTTGATAGATACACAATCAGATTTTGTATTGGATCATATTTTGACATTTTGGCTTTGACTTAAGTCAAAAGATGTAACATTTTCCTTTGGAAAGTCCATAGAGCATCCATTTTAGCCCCAAAAAACAGGTTTTTGGAAACACTGAGACGTCAAGTCTGAACACACCATTCCATAAAACTTTTATAAATGAGAAACTGATGTATTTGATGGGATTTTCCTTTTTGATCTCTGTTTAATGGACTTGTCAGTTTTTTCTAACATTTGTTTACAATTACTGAGACCTGTAGTCAAGAGGATGTCCTGTAGATGGCAGCAGTTTTACACTGTTTGCATATCCTCCACACAGCTCTGGCAAACAAGCTTTTTAAGAAAAGGAACAAATGTAATAGAAACATTTGGATCCCTTTCGATTCTTTCCCCTGTTATGTTCAGTCAGTGACATCCTCAGGAATGATGGAAAAGGTTAGTTAAAGCACTCCTATTGTATTCAGTGTGCAGTCTGTAGTATTCTATATGTGTTGCCTGTGTCAAATGCGTATCCTCTTGTGACCCGTGAATGTGTGTCATTTAGTGCCAAGTCTGTGCCTCACACTGAAACGTGGATCCAAAAAGCCCTGGCATGACAGCATGGGCAGAAGATGCTCCTGCGAGGCAACAGAGACGACAGGGCTCGCTGTAATCTGACACACTGTGAAAGATCCCAGAAATCTACATAGCGACTGTGTTCCAGTTGGCTGGGCTGAGCTGTGCCTGAGCCTCGCTATGCTGCTACTGGCTCCCATCCCAATGTTGGCCTCAGTGCTGCTCAGGGAGCTGGAGAGGGGGGCCCGGTCAACGAGTTCACCGTGGCAGGCTGCCATCTCTCCCCCTCCTCAACATACAGCAGCATATACACTGACATGTTTACACACACAGCAAGGAGACTGAACACCCCCACCCCAAGTCTGTGCTACAAAGTTTTTACTAGTCAGACGGGATTTAACTTGTCTGGGATTTCAGCGCTGAAATGCAGAGAGGGGTCTACTTCTGTTTAGATTCTCTGCTGACAGTGGGTCAGTGCTTTAATGTAAAAATGTAGGCCATGGTTGAAATAAAGGTCAGTCAATTATTTGAGGTAATTGACATGTATATTAGACATGAGGGCAAGTCATAACAGAGTGGAATGGTCTGTTTTTCTATGCAGCCTGCACATCTCTACATCCAGAACAGCTAATACATGGAGGTTGGTCTGCCAAGAGGAAAACATTTGTGACTCCTGGCACCTGAATGGTGGCCAGCTTGACAACCTGTGATGAGCACATGAAAGACCAAAGTACAAGGACACACAATTGTGCCAGAGAAACAGCCCTTATATAGTCACAGTTAAAGAATATGATCCGTCAATTGAAGGGCCTAAAGGTTAGAGAAGCGAAGTCGTGGCCCTAAGGTTGTCGGCCCTTGGCAGGGCAGGATGAATGGGTGGGGAAAGTGAGATCAATGAGGTGCCATTGAGCAAGGCCCTTAACCTGAAGCTGCTCATGACCAACAGATCAGATTGTGGTTCCAGTTGAGGATTTTTATATTGTGAATGTGATCAGACTGAAAAAGAAAGCATTGCTCTGAGTGAAAGTCCCCTCAGAAATTGACATTGTACTCGTATATGACAGCGCAGTGCAACAATAAGATTCACAATTGCTCTTGTTCTTCTGCTGTTTCTCTGAGTTTTATTAATCTTATACTCATGAGCTGTGCTGAGGAATGAACAGTAGTCGTGCACACTTGTGTCCACAGCTGAAAGCTCAGAGCAATAACCAGATCTGCTGATTTATGGCCAAAATCAGCTAATAATCTAGAGGACAAACATTTAAGTTTTTCATTTTGAATACCTCTTGTTCATACTTCAGTGTCTGCATCTTGTCCTCTGTTATGAATCCTGTATCTCTGCGTGATACAGTGAGTGCTTCAGCCTCATGTTATGACCTTCAGTGTCACTTTTAACAGGAGGAGGATTGTTTCCCTTCGCCTCTGATCTTGTTGCTGACGTCCTCATCTGATTCTAAATCACAAAGCGGAAACGCACAAAAGGTCTAGATGAAGACAAAAAAGTATGTGTGCTCCAATATTACTTTTTTGTCGTTACAAACTGAGCAAGTCAGGTGGTGTCTGCTGGTCGTACAGTTCAATAAAACTGGTATGAGTTTTTAACTAATTTAATTTCATGGTTGATGGTCAAGCTTTTCAACTGTAATCTCAGGCCTCATTCAGTCTGCACATGACTAAACCTCCTTCTAAACAATGCTGGCTCTGTTGTAGATTGCCACGTTCAATCAGCCAACTTTTCTGTGAATGAGCTGAGGACATTCTCTGTCTACACATCATTGTGTAGTGACACGTATCCACTCATTCCTCCATTTAAATTCTTGCTCTGTCAAGAAAAACACTCTAATAATGTAACAAGTTTTTTTTTTTTTGCATTTTATGTTCCAAAGCGATGCAGCTCATCTGTTTCTTCTATCAGCATTCTGAGGCAATTTATTTCAACATCCAGCTTTTGCAGTATTTCATGTAACCTTCTAGCTTTTGCAGCAATGCATTTCAGCCCTCAGCCTCTTTAAGTAATGCAGGTCAGCTTCTGCAGTTCTGCCAGTTTTACATTTCAGCTTCCAGCTTTTCTTGCAGCAATGCAGTGTCATGAATTTGAGCTTTCAGATTTTCAGTATTCACACGCATTTTCTACATGAACAGCATTTTTAGTTTAAGTAGACATGCTTCGGTCCGAATTCAGAATCTATTGTTCTTTCTCACGGGCTTTGCACACACACACACACACACACACACACACACACTTTTACGATGTTCTCACCATGTTAAAAATGCATTGGTCTGCCCACTCGCCCCCTTTTTTTAGAGCGCTGTGTTAGTGTTTCATTATCAAATCAATTTTGTTCGGTTGTTGAAAGAACCAAATCAAATCAATGAAATACCACGTCATGTTTCACTGCTACCTTTCACCCAGGCTGATTCTGAAATGCATTTTTAACCAAAAAGTCTAGCTATTCTGATGTTGTCTTGATGGATTTGCTCACTCAGTCCTTAAACCATTGCCGCTTATGAATTCAAGACTAATACTTTTCAAGAAAGGTGGCAGATTCGTCTTATTTTGATGCTTTTTTGTAATGAAATCTTGCCCTGAAAATTTTCAAACAAAGCCAGCAAGATAACTGGTTAACAATATAATGTAGCTTCGAGACTCAGGCCTCAGGTCCTGCTGATTCTAGTGGTAGAAATGATTTGAAGATGAACGTATAGTTGACTGGAGAATGCATAGCTGCACTTTGACAGCAGTTGTCCTCTCCACTTTATTAACTGATCTGATAACATTAAAGAAATTCATTCAGATATTGCATGCACGCTTAAAAAGATCAAGTTTAAATGAGGATGAGTGCTTATTATTAAAGATGGAATGAATTTGCCATCAAGTCACTGTCTGTACTTTTAGCAGTTTACTATCTTTAAATGTGTGATCTGGGGCCAACCACTGCCTCTAGATGAAATTACAAAATGTACCCATCTTTTTTTCCCCTCATACTACTAAAGCGAGATAACAGTCTTAAATTATCTATTAAAAGTCACCAGAACATAGGAAATTACATCTGCATCCCAGACCTCCTGTTAGATTCTCCTACCCACATTTTCAATACGTCATACTTCCTCTGACAGCGAATGCTAACAAAGAAACTCAATTTGAAAGGCTTTCATTTATCAATATCTGAAACTGATACAGAGAGAAGTTTGCTGTGAGCCGCTGTGCAACCCATATACTGTATCTTTCTCCCAGATGACATTTGTACTTATCACATGCAAGTGTAATCAATATGTGCATTCCATATATGCATGCCAGTTCTAGGACCCAGGTGTTGTGCTGACTGGCCCACACTGCTGTCTGTTACATTACACTAAAGGTCCGGTATGGCAGAGAAAGACATGGAAAAATATATGTGTTTCGGGGGAATTATTGAACATGCAATGAATAATTCAGCCCTCACTACTGATTTTTCTGAAGCAGGAAAACAGAAACAAGACAAATATACTCCAAGTTCTGACTATATGTGTTGATCATTTGCAACAACCTGCTTTGCAATATCCTGCAGCATATGCAGCCATTTACCCAGAACTTTATATTATTTCATAGGATATTATTATTGCAAATTTCCCTACTGAGGGACGAATAAAGATTTATCTTATCTTATCTTATCTTATATTACAATATAAAGTATAATCAAATGTCTACAAATGTGTATGATGTGCCCTGATTGTATGTGCGAAGACTTAGAGTGAAAGTCAGTATTGGGTGAATTCATGATTAACAGTTTTGATAATGTTCAATCAATAATAGAAAGTTTAATAAATATTAAATCTAATATTAATAATAAACATTAAATCTGATATTTATTAAACGTTGGTTAGTCTGAGTGATTGTTTTGATTGGGAATTTTCTTTTACTAAGTCCTTTCATCAGGGCTTAAAATAGAAGTTATAAATATATAATGTTATCATCCAGCTCAGTATATTTCTGTGTTGAGCAGAAAAAGAACTGAGCTCACGTCTGTGTTCCCTCTGCTGCCCCCTGCAGGCAGCAGAGTCATATTCATGCCGGGCAAGATGGCGGCGATACGGACGAGGTGTTATTGCCAGTGGACATAAACAGGCATTTTATTCAAAATAGAAAACCGAGGCGGATCCGTTTACATACTCGGCCGTTTTGTGTGTGTGTTTACCGCGCAGCGAGCGTCGACTTCTTTTTTATTCCCCGACTTTCAACGTTTTTTTTCTCTCAAAATGTTCACGTTGTAGCTCGCTCGCTAACCGACCAGCTGGCTAACAGAGAGCAGTTACTAGCTAGCTAGCTATCCATCACAGCCAAGCCGCCGTGAAGTGTAGGATGGGAGAAAAGCTGGAGCTCAAGCTCAAATCGCCGGTTGGAGCAGAACCTGCTGGCTATCCGTGGCCATTACCAGTATACGTAAGTGTTACGCCTGAAAACTCAACGGGTACAATTTTAGATTTTGCTCTCTTGTGTTTGTCTTTGTTAGCTAGCTCTGTGCTAACGTTGGCTAGCTTGAAGGGGAGCCATGGCACGCTCGTCCGGAGAATCAGGTCATACTGGTCCAGATGGTGACAGACCTGGTGTATCAGCCAGCAACGATTATTGATCAGATATTTAACTTGTTTTTTTACCTGTACTAACATGAGTGATTCCTAGAAACCAGTAACATATAGACTATGGTTTATTTGAGTAGAGTAACGTTGACGTTACTTGGCAGCTTTGAGTACAACTAACCCCGATTTTGACACTACTTAGAAGAAAGAGTTTTGAATTGAAGCCAGCATCATGTCAACCTCACTTAGTTTTTGGCCAAAGTGTCTCTGTTATTCTCCTTTGTGAAAAACATGTAAGTGTAACTCAAGTCGTACTTGTAACTTACCAATTTTCTCTGCTCACATCCACCATTTGACACAAGTAAACATTTGCACCGGACGCATAGTGACGAAGAGATTATATAAAAGGTGTGTTTTGTATGTGCTTTGTTTGTCTGTGTTTCTCGATGCCACATGCATTCCTCGAGTGCTTTCTGTGTTTTGTTATCTCATGACATCCCTATGATTGAGGCCAGCTGGTTGTATTTGGTAGTTTGAACTCCATACATCATCCATTTGATCCCCGGTCTGTCTGTTATCAAGGCAGTAATAATGGTCATGCTTGCCAAGAAAGAGACTTCTTTTCCCCCGGCTTGTATTTCCATGAAACATGCTGTCAACACCATGCTGTCTGTGGGTGATTGCAGTTGACTCATTAGAGAAACGGAAAGGGAAGCGGTTGCATGTTCTGCGGTTCTTTTCAGTGGTGTATATAGTTAACTTAAACTGTGTTTCTCATTTATAGTAATTGCGGTGAGACAGTCAGCTCTGACTGAAAAAAAAAAAGCTGAATTTCTCAGAATGTCTCAGTGGGGTCTTTTGGTACATCTCCTCTCCACCCACACTGCCAGCCTGGTGATTTCAGTTCCATCATTTAGTTTGTTTACTCCATCATCACAATATGAACTGAATGAGTTTCAAGTCACTGAGTCAGAGTTACTTGCTGATGTAATCAATTCCTCTCTGCTTTGGCTGACAGAGTTGACCCTCCCTTCACACTCGGCCAGAGTCTGATAACACTCGCAGTTCCACCCTCCCGGGTTTATTGCCTCGTCCATTTCCTTCCTATGGCCTGTAGGCATAAACACAAGAACAAGCATATCAGGAATTTACACTGTTGAATATACTGTTGACCTGCGTGTTTAGCTATTTATACTGGGACTGCCACTCCTGTATTGAATTAGAAACAGCTGATGGTCCTGCATGTGGAGTTCTGCAATATGGAGCCTATTCACGCAGTGCTCGCCTCCTGTTTTCAAAGGGGAAAGACTTCCTCTCTCTTCTCCCCTCCTCTCATGTCCATATGGTCAACTCAACAGGGAGGACGATTGAAGAGACTGCTCCTATTCAGCAATGTTATATTAATAGAATTTAAAAACACATGCCAGTTTCTGTGCTCAAGTGTTTTGTTTTGTTTTTGCAGTCACGTTTCATGATGAGTTTTTACCCTTGTTGAACTGCTGCTGGTAGCAACAGATCCCACTCCATGTAGATTCATTCTTCACTCCCACAGAGCATTAAGATTGCTTATCTCACCCACAGAGCACGAACACAGTGCTGTCTGTGTTGTGATGCACACACAACATGGTTGTTGTACAGGCTGTTGCAGTATAAGGCGTGTTACTCTAATCTCGCACAGAGAATGAAGCCCATAAAAATACCCTTTCTTTCTTTTGCTTTGTGTTGCTCCCTGTCTCTCACTAAATCCCCACATCTGTGCATCTATAAATGCTTCCATATGAAGAGCACCTCTGGTGGGGTGCAGCTTTTTGTCCATCTGGATCTGGGTGTAGGCACTAATCAGGCCTACAGGGCATTTAAGAGACACACTGCTGTTCAAGTACTGCTGAGCATCTTTGGTTTGGTGCTCACCTGTGTACAAGGGAGATTATTTACATTATCGATTAATCTGCTACTTATTTTCATTTTACTAAAAAATTAAAATTCCATTGTCAGATTAGTTGAATATTTCTTTTTTTGATCGAGTGATCAATTAGCCAACTAATTGTTGCTCTACTGTGAATGTCACGTATTATTTACCAGGCTGAAATTACTGTAGTAGAATCAACAGTGCCTGAGTTCTTAGGATTAATGTGTTGTTACAGCTCCGAAATGTTAAAACAAAAGTCAATGGTGATATTTGCAGTTTGATATAGTGGTTATAGAAATGACTTGAAACTGCACAGTGTTTCTTTGTTGGAGCCAGCCAGCCAGCTACTACAGGTCAGTTGATTTGCAATGTCATCAACATGTGACCTGCTGTGTTTCCCTGTCCAGATAAACAAATGATCATGTCAAGACAGCTGATGCCCTGTTAGTTAGTTTGCCACCAAGCGAATGAGTTGTATTTCGTGATGAGCAAGAAGAGTACAAGAGTGTAAGTGTCACGCCTGCCTTAGTCATTTGTTCTCGTGGGCTGCTGAGGTGTGCGTAGTGGAGCAGGGTGTAACGTAAAACCCCATACACCCACGATGCGTCATACTGATGTTAGGAGAGATTGACTGAAGAGGAGGAGTCGTACATGCGTCAGTATACCCACAGCGGGGAGAGAGGAGGGTCTCCTCTTCTTTTTGTCTGACTCTCGCTTTCAGACTGTGTTTATTTTTAGCAGCAGCCCTCTGCTGGTGTTGCTTTGTGCTGTCTTTGTGTGAGCAGGTGACCCCCCTCCCTTTTTCGGCATCTCATTAGCTCGCTCACACAGTCTCTTTCATACCCTCACACACCTTGAATACATTCCCAATTTAGCAGAACGCAGTGTGTCAAATCTGTTAAGCTCGTGTATTTTGAAGAAGATTTGCAGCTCGTGCTGCTCATTAGCAACACAGCTAGCAGCTGGGTTGATAATATAGCTGTAAGCGGAACATTGTGCTGACAGAAATAGTGGGAGATTTCCTGTGTTACCATACATATTTGAATGCGTGCGCATGCATGTTTGAGCTTTGGCGGAAGTTTGCGTAGTAGTGGCGGGCAGTATTGAGCGGGAAGCTGGGAGCTCCAGGCAGTGAGCTGTTAGCTGCGGCTGCTGTGCCAGGCCTCAAACAGCTGACAAATACCAGGCTTCCCCTCCTCTCTCTGGCCCCCTCGCTCTCCACGGTCTCTAGCTCCTCTCGCTTTCACTTTCCTTCCTTTTTACCCTCTGAATTCTCCTCCTCTCTTAGTTTTCCCTCTTTTCTTTCCCTCCACCAGAGGCTCTCCTTGGCAGTGGCTGGAGCAGGAGACAGAAAGTGGGTCAGTGGGTCAGCTCAGGCAACAGGCTCAGGCTGGCTGCGCTCTGGATGTAACTTGAGTCCTATTACTCCCACAGAGCTGCTCAGCACACTGCAGCTAAGTCTGCTAACTATAGATTCCCTGCATGGGAGCAATACAATTTCTCTACTAAAGTGTATTTTTCAACCAGATTAACGTAAACTGGTTTTCCCGGACGTGCATTGGAAAAGTCTGATTAAGCTGATTCGTAATGCACACTTAAAATTTTCATCTTTAAGTAGAGAAAGCAATTTCTGAAAGACCTTTCTGAACAATTTGTGGATGTTGAAGAGCTGACTCTGACCTGCACTGCTGGCTTTAAAAGTTGAGTAATATGAAGAATGTATACAAGATGTGGTATATTTTAAATTGTTATGAAAAGCTGATTTTGCTGGATTTTATTTATATGGAGATGTAGCTGAAGGAGTATGAAGAGTTGGAAAAGAGGTAAAGGTTCTAATGACTATGAACGGGACTGACACGTTGAACAAATCTCATAATGTTTGAAAGACATAGAACATATTAAGGTTTGAAATGAGTTTATGGCTTGAAGTATGAATAAGTAGATAAGGCTTGAAAAAGTGAGTGTGTGTATGTGTGTGTCAAACTGCACTAATTAGCAAGCCCACATCAGCTGTGTTTCCCCAGCTGGTAAGATCAGTTTGACTCCTGGCTCAGAGTTCACTGTTAGAGATTTTACCTCACATACTCCTGCTTCTACCTCAAAGACAGTTACTCCTATCACCTGTACGCTGATATTGTGAGAAATAGGAGACCATGCTGAGCACACTGTGGGGGTTTTTTTGTTTGGCTTCGCACATTATTTGTTAAATGTTGCCTATATCAGATTCCAGGGGAAACTAGTCATTGTCCTCAACTGGCCTGACTTTCAAAGCTAGTGCAGTTACGATACAACCCCTCGAGTTTTGCCTGTCCAAAAGTGTCACCCCAAATACTAAAGAGGTCTCACTGTTCTGGTATGACTGTTGAGACTGAGGTTGCAATACAAAAAACTGATTACACATATCAAAGAGGCCCAAATCAGAATTTCAAAGATCAAATACCATGTCATTTGTGCCGCTCAGACTCTCATGAAAAACAGATCATGACAGTCACAGATGAACAAAAAATTGATTTTGGCTAGTCTGAATATGGCTTATTTGAATGTCTGATTGAGTGGGAAGAAGGTAAAGATGAGTGTGTTTGAAGGGTTTTCCAATTGACTTTCATTGTAACTGAACTTCAAAGAAAGTTTAATATTTTCCAAGGTTTCTATCAAATTTGAAAGTTGAATAAAACCAAAAGTGTATGAAAGATGTGGAACATTTGAAAGTCTTAATGGAGTTTCTAGCTGAAAGAACGACCGAATAGATACATGAAAACCTGTGAAAATGTATTTTGAACAGTCATACAAAAAGTCACGTACATTTGAGTGCTATCTAAACACACTGCTTTGACACTCAGACTGACAGCTCTGTGAATGTATGGGATTACACAGTATAATAGACTGTTAAGGTTAAGAGCGTCCTTCATTCAGAGTGTATAGTACAGTACATGTTGTAAACACTGACAGAGTTCCTCAGTAGTCCAAACAGCATTCAGTGATGGTGAGGCTGCACTGGCTGTTATGTCTGACAGATGTCAGTGAGGGGATGAATCGTAATGATGGTACACAATAGTTCTTGAGGTCATTGCACTGTGGTAATATGAAGATGTAAAGAAGTTATTTCAGTGTGCAATGTTTTTTAGTAATACATACTTTACATTTATCTCAACTTTAGTCAAATGATATGCACATCCAGGAAAATTTCTCAAATGCTTTGGCTCATGATGCGATATCGGGGATGTCCGGGTACCAGTTTCGAGACATCCCACGCACTCTACAATGTGGCATTAACCTCTCATTAGGTGTAGGAGGAGCAACGTCAGTAGTTTCCCACTCTGACTCAAATGTCACGCAGATACCTCTTCACACCATGTGGTAGTGTTGGAAAGTGAAAGGCTGTTTAGCTCAGTGTCACATGTTGGTGATGAAAACAGAAAAGGGATCACAGCTGATGATTCTTAGAAGTTTCTTTTCATCAAAAAGAGCCTGCCTCTAGCTTCTCCGAAACAGGCTTAGTCCTCACAGACAGCACTAACATATGCTAACATGCTGTATCATTTCAATTGTTCTGCTACAGTTGTGTGTTGTGTGGTACAGAAATCAACTTAATGTGTTACAGGTTACACTTATGTGAGATGTGTGGCAGTGCCATGTTTGTTATCATGAGTACTCATGTCGGCAAGTCCCCAAATTTAAGTAGTTGATCTGAAAAAAGTGGGATCAGTGCACCCCTATATGATATGGTGGACATTTCTGCTATGATACCAGTAGATTTTAAGATGGCTTTTATTTTTAAAATGCTGATGTAAAAGGTAAACTTAAATGACATATACATCAAACTGTACATCTTTTGAAAGTAGAATCAGACAGATGTGCATGGCCTTTTTAGTAGTGGCATTCATTATTTTCTGCATTGTGCTACCTGGCTTGTAGAGTATCTTTCATTTTATGGAAGCTACACAGACTTTTTTGGACTCTAAACAATCAGTTCCCTGTTTAATAGGTGCACCTATCTTAAACCAAGGCAGTGTGATAAAACAGTTCAGCAATAAATCCTGCTGTCATGGTGGTTTTAATGTTCAGTTTTTGCTGAGACGGTTTTTGAGAGGTGATGATTACACTTTATGGTCGTTTTGGAGGCTGTAGTTTGTGGTGCTGTTGAATTTAATGGGTCACACTGAGAGGTGTTTTATATTTTGTCACCCCCTTCCCTCCCTCTCTGTTTCAGGATAAACACCATGATGCTGCTCATGAAATTATCGAGACCATTCGGTAAGTGGTCTATCCTTTCTCCGATTCATCTCCCACATTTACACTCCCACATTCACACAGACAGTAAGTGACTGTGTCAGGTGTATCATCTAGTGACAGTTTTGAGTGCGTGCTTTCTCTAGGTGGGTGTGTGAGGAGATTCCAGACCTCAAACTGGCAATGGAAAACTACGTGCTCATTGACTACGACACCAAGAGGTGAGCTGAGGGTCATGTCAAAATCTGGTTATGTCACCGAAACTGAAAACATGCTAAAAGAACTTGAAGATTGAAGATTATGATACAGTTTTAAAAACCTTCAGCAGTGTCAGCACCTTTACCCAGTCAGTAGTAATCTTTTTTTTCTTGAGGCCTTTTCATGTCACTATTAACACATATTTGTAAGCTGAGTATTTTCAGTTACAGTAAAATGAAAATTATTCTTGGCAAGTCAATAGTACAACAAAAAGGACTTGGCCTGGGAAGTTTAATTTCATCTTGTGCAAAATGATTATTGACTTTATGAATTGTTATTCTCACAGCTTCGAGAGTATGCAGAGGCTTTGTGACAAGTACAACAGGGCCATCGACAGCATTCACCAGCTGGTGAGTTTATATTTGTGAAGTTTTATAGAGTCGTGTAGGTGAAATGAATGTGAAAACAGTAGCCACTAAAAGTCAGCAACACTAACCGTGTACTGTGAATATACACAACTGTGTACTCCTAGTGGTTCCTAAGGTTCAATGTACAGTATGTATTTATAATTATCTTTACTTCTAGTTATTGATCAAGATCTTCTTATAAGCAAAATTAATATCCAGTCTAAAATTCTCAAAAACACTTATTTATGGAGTTTGTTCACAAATATGCAGCCTTTGAAAGGCCAACACCACTTGATGATATCTACACACTCAAGTCTGGAGCATTACGCCTTCATTTGAGTGTTTTTTTTGTCTCATTAAAAATATATTCCCATTTTACAGTGGAAGGGGACCACCCAGCCCATGAAACTGAACAAGCGTCCTTCCAACGGGCTGCTGAGACACATCCTACAGCAGGTGTACAACCACTCAGTGACAGACCCGGAGAAGCTGAACAACTATGAGCCCTTCTCCCCTGAGGTGTACGGAGAGACCTCTTTTGACCTGGTGTCTCAGATCATTGACGAGATGGAAATGATGGAAGATGACACCTTTGTTGACCTCGGCAGTGGTTAGTCAGCTGTTATTTTGGGACGTCTGAGTTTCAGAAAGAATTGATCCAAGATAGCTCTGCCATAACACCAATTCTACTGTACAAAGTCAAATACCACAGAGTAGGGAAACAGGAAAAAAGCCAATTAGTAGATTATCCCCAGACCTTTTAAAGTTATTGTTAGTAGTTTACTAGTAATGCAGAGGCAACAATTCTTGATAAAAAAAAAATCAAAATAAAGAATGAATGTTTTGTTTTTTAATGGACGTTTAGCATTGTTGGAGGAGGACAGGATGTCAGTGTCAGGTAGCTACATTGACACTCTAAGTGTTTTTGTCTGTTTGGTGTAAGACGTGAACCAACTGTCTCTTTTTTTGCAGGTGTGGGGCAGGTAGTGCTGCAGGTTGCAGCAGCAACCAACTGTAAACACTACTACGGGGTAGAGAAAGCAGACATTCCAGCTACCTATGCAGAGGTAACTACATAAATATCTCACAAGATACAACACCCACACCAGCATGGACCCTTACATTGTGCCACGACGCTATTCTTAGTCTAAATATGTCCTGACTTCATTTAATCGAACCAGCTGCAAATCAACTCAAAAGCTCCGTTTGTTATCGTAGGAAAAGATTTTTCATTATCACTTTGTTTGGATATTAATGTTCACATTCTGTCTTTCAGACCATGGATAAAGAGTTTAAAAAGTGGATGAAATGGTATGGAAAGAAACATGGGGAGTACACAGTAAGTTGGCATTTACTCTTAATGCACACATGAAATTTTGAGTATTGGATGATCCAGGTTTATTTAGATTTTTACCCTTGCTCTGATTGGTTTCTTTCAGCTGGAGAGAGGTGACTTTCTGTCTGAAGAATGGAAGGAAAGGATCGCCAACACAAGGTGGTATACCAAGCCTGGCCACAGTAACAATTTCTATTTACTTCCAACGAGACCATTTATAAATTGAATTTATACATCAAAGGTTCAGAACTATGATAAATGCTACCATTATGAAACTTATAATTGTAATTGCTATTGACACTGTGTGCTATGTATAGGTGTAATGAGCATCATGTGCATGACTTCTGTATGAAAGATTTAGAAGAATGCTAATAATCCTTTTATTAAACGTGTCCTCAGAACTTTGCTAAAACATATTCCTCCCTCAAAACATGACTTTTAAGGTAAATATTTTTTACTGCAAACTGTAGTTCTAAAATGCTTCTTTGTCTGTCTTCCAGTATTATTTTTGTGAATAACTTTGCCTTTGGTCCAGAAGTAGATCACCAGCTGAAGGAGCGCTTTGCTAACATGAAGGAAGGTTAGTATTTCTCAGCTCAATTGTTTTTGTGATTTACCGACTGTGTATTAGAGCCATAGGCAGCCCAAGTGTAAGTAATTGTAATATTTGTCAAAGTGGCTCGCAGCCAGCAGGCCATGGCGTGACAGCCTTTGAGACATTGCATTTAGTTAAGGGAGTTGCTTGAAAGCTGATAATGTCCACAAGACTGACTTGTTGTAACTTAACATAAGCAAGCTTTTCCTTAATGTTGCGATGAGATACAAGTATCGGATTCTCATTCCACGGGTCCTTTAATCTCCCCAGTGAGCCATGTGTTCATTTGTCATTTGAAATTTAATGAATTGACTCATATGGCAGAGCAGTTGGTTGATGATCTGCAACAAATTGAGACATTTTATGAGGCCCCAGGAGTAAATTGATCAATGATTGACAAATACGGCTTTTAATAGCAGGTGCTAATAGCCTTTCCTTATGACAGCAGACCTTGTAGTTTGTGTAGACATCAGGGCTTTGTGTTGGTAGCTCTGGAAGTGACACTTTGTCTCAGTGGAAAGGATATTTATTCAGCTGTTCTCATTACAATAACAATGGCTGATGGTATCCAGTAGCCACTGTGTCAACACTTGGCACTTGAACTTCGACCTTGCGGCCCCCACTTTCATGCCTTTTTGACTCTCATGGCCTGTTTACATTTGACATTAACATGCCTCTTGGGTGATCCGATCACAGGTGGACAGCTCCAAGTTCATGAGGTCACACCTGGCGTCTCACTTCCCCGCTCTATATGTAAATAAACACATACATAATTTTCTTTTGCCAAAACAAAATGCGTTGTTGTTTTTAACCACTGCCAATGTGCTGGGACAAACGGACATTTTGTTTTACACACAAGTAATAGATTCATGTATAATGTGCCGAATTTACAAGAATAATTAAGAATTTGTCACAGACGGTATTTCAAAAGGTTAATAAAGTTCCTAACATAGTAAGGCACAAAATTACACAATTTGAATTTGTATTACAGTGAACCGAATGGAAATCAAGTGTTTTATGTGGAGGTTACTTACACACAGAGCTGCTGTTGAGTAGGTTGTCCTTCAAAGTGGCTCAGGACACGTTTGCATACACACCTTTACTGAATGTGGTCATATGCATCCCAAACCATCTCTGAATGGGTGAGTGCTGATGAGTGGTCGGATGTCAATACGTTCTTAAAGCCTATTAGGTGCATTCACGTCTGTGCTTGGCGCTGTCCACTTGTGATCAGATCATCCAAGACACATATTAATGCCATGTGTAAACGGGGCCTCAGTTTTACAATATGATGAATGTGTCTATGGATTACTGCCTTTAATTGATGAAGAATTTATCAGAAGAAAACACATTTAATAGATATAATTTTCTCTTTTGTTGTTTTTACTTCCAGGTGGAAAAATTGTATCCTCCAAACCTTTTGCACCTTTAAATTTTAGAATAAACAGTCGAAACTTGAGTGGTAAGTAACACAGTTAATGAAAAAGCAGATTTCAGTTTCTCATGCTTCCTTTGATTTGTGTCTAACATGCAGTTCCATGTTCCTCTCTGTCCCACAGATATTGGCACAATAATGCGTGTGGTGGAGCTTTCTCCACTTAGGGGCTCCGTGTCCTGGACTGGAAAGCCAGTTTCCTACTACCTGCATACAATAGACCGCACCATAGTAAGCACTGAGGCCTCAAATGCAGAGAGTAGAATTTCTGTTAGACGAGAGTAGCAGTATAAACACATTATACATTAGAGACAAAGAGAAAGCTAAACTCAAGAGATAGGCTGCCATAATAACAGCTGGTATTGTCTTAATGAGGAGTCAGTCCCAGGAGTAAGCATCTAAGGAGTGTTGTACTGGGTAACACATGTGCATTTTATAACACTGATGTATGCCACTTTCTCGTAATTAGTAAAAGTAATCTTTCGTTACCAGTGGGAATCCCAGTGAGCTGGCAGGCTGCCCAGTGACAGGGTGCCAGTGACTGTCTTGTTCTGTGTTACCATCTGAAGTAAATGTGGCTGCTCTCTCCTTACTCTTTAGCGCTAGTGGCATATATGCAAGGGTGGGTGGTGTCACATCTTTCTATGTCCCCAAAACAGAAATAGTGTGCATTTCTGTTTTAGATTATGTATTTGTATGGTTAAGCAAGGGTAAGTGAATACAGTAAATCAACCTCAAAGAACAAGCAGGTACAAAGGGTGACTGATCAAAAGCTGTGCAGCCTCTCAGTTCTTCAGCTGATCACATGCATGTAGCTGTTGTGACAGCAATTAAGCAAATGACTGGTCTGTAATCTGTGTTAATAATCCAGAAACATCACAGAAAGACAAATAAAATGAGCTAGTCTGAAATTTTCATCACCATTTTCATGCCACTGTATTTGTGTTAAAATTATTTTTTACAGGTTCCAGTCGAAAGTGAATAACAAGATTTTTTAAAGTTGATGTAAACACTGATTTTTTTAGCCAATGGAATGTAAACTCTGTAAAAGTAATGAGAACAATATTCTCCATTTTTCTTGTCTTTCAGCTTGAAAACTATTTTGCTAGTCTCAAAAATCCTAAACTCAGGGTAAGTCTTGTTATTTTTCCTCAGTGCATTGACAGTGTCATTGTACTCTGTATTTTCTGTGTCACACAATTAAATTGATCCATCTTATATCAGGAAGAGCAAGAGGCAGCTAGGCGACGTCAGCAGAAGGATACAAAGGACAGTAAAAGCAATAGCACCACGCCTACTAAACCTAAAGAACAAAACAAGGTAGGATATGCACAGATTTATAAGACTTACAAGATGGAGATTAAGCATGAGCATCAACTTTAAGTATGTTACCTTTGGCTATAATTTGTACCATTACATCACTGAAATGTTTCTCTCTTGCTTTATATACACTTCAACATCACACAACAAAGCAAGCTCTCTGTGCTCTTTGAATGAACATGTATGTGCGGGTTTGTTCATGCGTATTACAGCAGGACTCCTGTGGTGAGGAAGAGCGTCCCAGCTTGGTGACAGTGGTCAAGGCCTCTGCCAAACCTCGAAGAGCCCGACTCCTGTCAAAAGGTCGCAAGCTGAACAACAAGAAACGTGGTCGACCCAAGAAAGCTGCCCCGGCTACAGAGAAGAAAAACAAAAAGAATCAGAGCGCTTTGGATCTGCTGCACGCCAAGACCCTTTCTGCAGCACCCCCTCAGGGTCAGAGGGCACACACACACAGAATATGCCAGATATTACCTTCAGGCATTAAAACAATACACATTTGCTTTTTCTGAATGGGAACATCATGAAACAGTCATGGAAAATCTGACACTGCCTCATATTTTAACCTATATATGCTTCGTGTGTACAGATGCATACCGGCCACCTCAGAGTCCCTTCTACCAGCTACCTCCCAAGGTTCAGCACTATCCCTCTAGTCAACTGCTGTTGAGCCCGACTCCTCCTGGTCTGCAACAACTGCTAGGTGAGCTGATGAAGAATTCAAAAATAGAGAATTTTTCTCTCTTTGGTCTCTATGAAAGCTTAATTTAATAGATACTAGAACATGACTGAAGAGTCTAGACTAAGATATTGAGAAGAGCATATTCTACAAATGAGAGGTCAAAGGTGTCTGAGCTCCATTTTCCTAAACAACATAACCTATAAAGCTAACAAATATATCCTTTGTGTTTCCTCTCTTGCTCTCTTGCTCCTTCTTGCTCCTTCTGTGTCCCCAAACTATATCTTTTTCACAGATAACATCAAAGTTCAATACCTCCAGTTTATGGCCTACATGAAAACTCCTCAGTACCGCTCCAACCTGCAGCAGCTTTTAGAGCAGGAGAAGGTAATTACAGACATTACTGATTTGCTATTGCTGCAATTGTCTGAACTTACATGTTAACGTCATAAAAAATAATCTTTAATGATGAACTGTCATACTTTTATGCTCAACCTCTTCCCAATATTCTTGTTTGCCTTTCTGTCTCTAGCAAAAGCACAGGGACCTGTCAGGGCAGGCGGAGCAGCTCCACTCTGTCTGTCAGACTCACAAGGACAAGATCAAAGGTCTCTTTCAGACCAAACTAGATGAGGTGGGAAGTGCTACTTTATTGATCTCTAGATCACAGTTGTAAAGACACAAGCAGCATATTACCACAAAGCCTTTTCTTTTGTCCCTTGTCAGTGCTTATACAGTTATTTTATTTTGAATTAATTAAGTATACACAGACATCCATATTTCTTTGCATTACCAATTACATTATAAGCTATTTGACTGACTACCTGACTAGTTTATATCTTCTTCCAGTTATATCCAGTTTGCAGATGAACATGGTTTAAATCAAAACACAACTTGAATGTGAGTGAGGGAGAGCAAACATTGGGTGTTTTCCTCCAGTGTTGTGGTGTAGTTTCAACACTAAGTGCCATTGGTTGAAGTTCTGTTGCACATGAGACACAAGTAGCATCTATTTGGGTGTGTTCAGACGTGCTATGTGGAAAGCTCTTAATTATACCCAAAAGTTGTGTCATGTTCCTGGGATCACACCCTGTATACACTTCTACATTAGTGCAGCAAGGCGAGAACTTTAACCAGCAGATGACTGCAAAGAGAGGATTTTCACTAATGCTAAATAACTCTTTTGTCATTATGTGCCTATAGTTGGTTTATGACACTGTGTCTGTCTGTGTGTGGTGATCAGCTGGGAGTGAAAGCCTTGACTGTGGAGGACCTGCTGCAGGCCCAGAAGGAGATATCAGCCCACAATCGTCAGCTGAAAGAGCAGACTAAGCAGCTTGAGAGAGACATGGCCTTGCTGAGAGACCACAGCCTGCTACTGGTGAGACTTCAGGGCTTGTTGTCGTAACCTCCACCCCGTTACTACAGCATCATCCCCAGTAGTTCACACCTGTTGTCATTCCTGCTGCTCTGCATTTGTGTTGAAGTGCGAGTTCAGCTCTAGTCTGTACGGCACAGCCTTGCACTTCAAGCCCATGTTGAATTATATTTCACTTTGCCAGAGCATTCTCGAAGCAAACAAATGACGGCAAGTGTGTATGTGTGTTGTTTTCCAGCTGAAGTCTCGATGTGAGGAGCTGAAGCTAGACTGGGGCTCTTTGTGTCTGGAGAGTTTGTTGAAGGAGAAGCAGGCGTTACGCAGACAAATCTCTGAGAAACAGAGACATTGCTTGGAGCTGCAGGTACACAGTCCACTTCCTCAATATGCTGGATTCATTTCTCCCTCTTCCACCTCTTGTGTACTCCTCCATACTTGCTGTGTTCACTGGCTTCTTCTTACATCCTACCGCCCCCTTTTGTCAGTCCCACTGGGTCTTCAGAGATATTCAGAGGAATTGGCCTTGTCAGCTAAACTATGAATAAAATGTAGCTTTCAGGAACAGTTGATAAATTGTTGTCACAAACATTTTCCTAGACATTTCAGCATTGTTGTAGAGTGCCTGTTTTCCAGTGTAATGGCTCCACCTGGTGTCTGTTTGTAGATCAGCATTGTGGAGCTGGAGAAAAGTCAACGGCAGCAGGAGCTGCTTCAACTCAAATCCTACAGCCCCTGTGAGGGCTCCCCATACAGGAAGAGCCTTGAATCTCGCTCTTCCACAGACATGGACTCCTCTAAGCTTGGCCTGTCCTCTGCCCCAGCCCTCAACGGTGTCAGCCCAGAGCTGTCTATCAATGGCACCAGCTCACCCTGTTTTGACAGGGCCAACAACAAGGGGGAGCTTCTCTCTCGCTACCTGCCCATCTCTCCAGACCATGAGATTGTACCCGCCACCCCTGATGCCCGGCAGAGGCAGCAAAGTTCCTCCTACGCTCTTCCTGATTACACACGCTTCTCCCCTGCCAAGATTGCCTTGAGGAGGCATCTCAACCAGGACCCCACTGCCTCTGCTCATTTGAGAGGTCCAGGGCTGAACACCCACAGGTTGGTTGGCAATGAAACTGTTTGTTTTTTTTCATTTTTAATAATGAACCTTTTTATTTTCAAGGTCTCCAAGTTTCTCCCTAAGGCAACAGACAGTGAACTAGTTCCAGCTGAATTTGCTTTTTTTGTTTTATTTTTAGGGAACTGGGTGGTGTTAACTCTCCACTTGGAGCCAAACAGCAGAACTGCCCTTCTCCCAATGCACCTGATGCCCAGAATACTACTAAAAATTCTGACAGGGTAAATGTTTATCTTCATTTTCTGTCTGTGCACTTATACTTCTGATCTGCCTGCAAGCAGTTTTCTACCTTCCTTTCAGCATTTGGCTCTTGCACTGTTAACACACATTATTTTTCCCTTTTCTTTTTCTTACAGGGTGCCAAGGAGAGGAGCCCGTCTGTTCAGGGTGACAACAGCATTACAAGCCTTCCAATAAGTATCCCTCTGAGCACTGTCCACCCAAGTAAGCTACCAGTCAGCATCCCTCTGGCCAGCGTGGTGCTGCCCAGTCGTGCTGAGAGACTGGTGAGTACATTCATGACAGTGCATCAGTAAAATACGTCTACATTAGAACCCTGCTCCAGATGTCATAAATTAAATGCTCAATTGTGAAGAATTAGATTGGTGTTATGCCAGATTACATTGTAATTTTTTATGTTGTTTCTTGGGTTACATTATCACATATTCTTTGTCTTCATAATTTCAGAGAAGTACTCCGAGTCCTGTGTCTCTGGCAGGTCAGACCAATGGTAAGGATTACACTTCAACCACTTAATATATTGAGCTCTATCATTACCATATAATGTTTCTTATTTATGAGTCATAAAGTGCATTCAATAAGTTGTGTTTGATATTTGATTGTCTGTTCTTCCTGTGCATCTTTCACTGTTCTCTGGTCTCTGTTTAGGATATTCAGGGCTGATGAATGGCGGTCCCCATCCTGAGGACCATAATGGTGCTTCTTCATCGCCTCCCCCACACGCCAACACACTTTTGACAGGACCAACGGGCCGAGGAGGTCCCATCCAGAGCCCTCCGCTCAGCACTGGAGGGGTGCTCCAGTATGCCGATGGACCCCCGAGGATTCTTCCAGAAGATGGACAGGATCACCAGGGTGGTGAATCCGACACGGAGCCCCAGGACAGTGAACTGCGGAGGAGGATCTTCTTCTCCTCGTCCTCCTCTTCATCCTCGTCTTCCTCTTTGTCAGGCAGCGGAGGCAGCGCGGCCGGAGGAGCACGCCTCCACCATCACACCGGCAACTCAGCCAAGCAGGGATACCACAGTAACCATGGAAACCACCACCACCAGTCCCCCGGCACACAGCACAGTCACCCGCCCACACACACGTCGTCATCGCACTCCTCTCACAGCCTCGGCTCTCAGGAGGGACGTAAGCGGGGGAGAAGGAAGCGCAGCTCTGCGGTGGCTGTCACAGCCAGTGGATCCCCGAAGAGAAGGTCGTTTCCCGGACTCAGCTCCAACAACCACTCCTCGGGATCACCACTTAACATTAACTCCATGGTGAGTCACCAAAGGCATGGAGAGATGAAACTGGAACACGATATGAAAAGATATTATATTGATTTTGTAATATGTTGTGATTTAATAAAGTCATGCACTTGAATAACCTTACAGGCATGTTTCTGGTGTCTGGTGAGTTTAGTCTGTCAACAGTGCATCTTTGCTTTGTTTACAGCCAGATTTCTCTGAGGACCAACGTAATGAGATTATTATATTATCCAAGACCTGTTTTTATTGTCAGGTGCCATCTGTGTGTAATCTCCATATCCTTTGTCCCAACAGGTGAACAACATCAACCAGCCTCTGGAGATCTCCGCCATCTCCTCCCCAGAACAATCAAGTCGCAGCCCCAACGGGCCTGACCTGGACCAGCCTCCCATCCTGAAGAGAGAGCGCCCCCTGGAGCTCAATGGCACAGGTCGCTACTCCTCAGCCCCCAGCTCTGATGACGAGGACTCAGGATACCCTGCCGACAGCTCCAGTTCACGGTAATGTAGTTGTAATCATATGATGATAAGAGTGACAACGATGTACCTGCTGAGCTGCTATTTTTGCCAGATGACTTTGATATTCTCCACCACAGCTGCAGGCTATTTTCCCTTTTTTCTGAAGTCTCCTAGGTTGTTCCTTAGTAACCAGGTGACCAATTACATTTTACTTGCTTCCTACATTATTTTAATCTGAGTTTAGGGGTTATAAAAAGACACCATGCCCTTTGATTGCCTCAGCTTTGTGTAGATTGTATAGGGATTGTTTTGACTGTTATTTTTTCTCCTCTAGAATTGAAAGAAAAATAGCCACTATATCCTTGGAAAGCAGAGATGGACCTGGTAGACAAGGGGACAGTGAAAGAGGTAAGAAAAAAAAGCTGTCACTTCTTAAAATAGAAACTTAATCTTGCACTTGTGCTACTTAGTGCCAACCTGTCTTTCTTTTTCCCTCCACTAGGCAGGAAATCTGGTAGCAGCAGTGGTAACAGCACAGGCAGTGAGGCCTCCTCTTCTTCCTCCATGTCGTCTACCAGCAAGTGGAAATCCACCTTTTCACCCATTTCTGACCCAAAACAGCCCAACTCCGACCTGAGACAGGGGGGCTCTCCATTCGGTATGGGGGGGTCGAGCCGGGGCACAGACTCAGATTCTGACCACAAACAGCAGCATCAGCAGGTGAGAAAAGGGAGTGATGGAGAGTCGTCGAGCTACATGACTGCCAACCCTTTCCTCAGTCAGGAGGCAGGGACTCGGGGTGGAGGCAGTGGCGGGGGTGGAGGTACCCAGGGAGGCAGTGGTTCAGACCAACGCCAGGCCCTACAGAAGCAAAAGACCCCCCGAGACTGGGAGCTGAAGACGAGCAGCAGCCTAGCCAGTCAGAACCTCTTCATATCTGCCGCCGCCAGCAGTGGAGGGGGCATTCTGAGTGGGAAGGTTGGAGGAAGCCCTGTAGCAGTTTCCTCCACCACAGGCTCATCTGTGGGACAGTACCTGGGCTCTCAGTTCCCACTTGGAGGGACCTCAGTCTTACAGTCCTTGTTCGGGGCCCAGACAGGCGGAACCACGGTGAGTGGGACCCCACGGCTCGTCAACGGACACTCGGCCCTGGGAAGCTTCTCCAGTGCTGGGCTGGCAGGGGGAGCGGCTGGAGGTGAGAATCACTGATAGTAATCAGATCATTTAACGTTTAACTTTGGGAGCGTTGAACAGAGTGAGGTCATAGTCTTAGCCTGGGGTCATCTTGATTAAGAATAGTGTGAGTCCGAGGGAATGGGCCCGCTCATAGAGCCAGGTAAGTGGAGGTCAAGTGCTGCTGTCTTTCTGTCTGCCTCGCTGACAGTTTGACTGACTGACTGACTCTGTGTGCTGCCCCGCTTTGACATGGACTGGCTGCTTGAGTGCTGCAGTTGGAAACACCCTTGGAAAATGTTGCATTTTCGCAAAAGGAATTTAAGAAGGAAAAAAAACAAATTAGTCTTGAAATCTGTGATTGACCATGAATTATAACATGTTTTATCTAACTATTACTACATTGTCATTTTCTGTGGGTGTATCTTTTATGAGTTATATGTCAGAGTCATTTCACTTGTAAGCAAAAACCAAAGCAGAGATCGATTTTGCTGTAATAAGAACTGTTTCGGTGAAATCCCAAATTGGCCAAACTGATCTGGTTGCAGTCACAGTGAACTGACTCTGTTTGCTTTCTGTGTGCTTGTCGAAGACTTGCTTGGCGCTATGCACAACCTGGCTCAGTCCTTGCTTCTCTCTTTCTCCCCCTCCCTCTCGCTCTCTTTGCCACTTGTATCTGCTCTCTCTTCCTTCTGTCTCCACTCTCTCGCCCTCCCCCTCCCTCCATTTCTGCTGTATGATTTGCAGGTATATTTCACCACGTGGTCCCCACAGTGTCCTCCCATCAGTTTGGGGCGACGCTGCCCACCTCTGGAGGCCTCAGCTCTCTGCTCAGTCTCTCCTCCTCTTCCTCTACCTCCTCCCAAACCCAGCAGCACACCACTCCCCAAACAGCCTCCACGCGCCTGGCCTCTGTGTCCTCACCTCTCCCCCTCTCCCTGTCCCAGGCCCAGCACAGCCGCATCCAGTCGGTCCTGCATAGCCCTTCTCCTCCCACGCTCTCCCTGCCCCCTCCTCCACCCCTGCACAGCGTCCCCTCCTCCTCAACACCCACGCACTCTGACGCCCCTCCATCCTCTCGATCGGATCACTCCTCCCGTCTGTCCCACTCCTCCCTTCACCACCAGAGAGCACAGTCATCCCTCTCTCTCTCCATCTCCTCCTCCACCTCTGCCTCCTCTGCTTCTGTCCCTCCCACTGCCGCGACTGCTTCCCTCTCCTCCTCCTCCTCTCTGTCAACCTCCTCCTCGTCTCGTCCATTCGCAGTGCACTACTCCCCTCGGCTGCCCCCTCCACCACCGGCCAGCAGCTCAGGTGGTGGCGGGAGCATGTGGAGGACTCAGGGCATGCATGGTACCTACACCACCTCCCAGCTCCCAGGCTCCCGACCTAGATAGGGTTTGGGGGTAAGGGGAAGGGGGATGAAGGAGAGGGGAAGGGCTAAGGGCAATCAGAGGGTGGAAAGAGGGAGAGAATGAGAGAGAGAGAGACTGTTAGGAGTGAGAGAGACAGGATACCTGTTGTCTCTGTGCTCCCACAAGCTGTTGTTCTGATTGAACAAGGTAAGTCAACTCTTAGATTTAAAGTATAAAAACTATGCTGGATGATGAGTTTGGATTTTGAAAGTGACAGGATGTAAATGCTGTGTTGTGCTTATTTGTTTATTGCCGTGTAGAATCTGTCAGCCAAAAAATTATTCACGATGTCTTTTTCTGTTTCCTTTGATGTTGCAGGTAATTGATGAAAACTACCTCAACGTTAAATAAACTATGCAAATGTCCAGGTGTGGACCAAGGCACTCTCCTCACTCACTGGTGCTTCAAAACGTCTGCACTACCCAACCGCCTCCAAGACCGGCTTCTGTACTGGGATCTCTGACACACAAACACACACACACACACACACACACACACATACACACACTAACCACCACTATGGTCACCTTGAGCAGAATTCACAGGTACTGGTCGTGTTTATGTGTGAAGTTTTGTTACATTATGGAAATAAGTACCGGCTGCTGCCATGAACTGATTTATCCACAATGTTCTAGTTTAACATTAAGGTGCTCAATAGTATGATAGTGTGTCATTACTTTTGTCTTAGTCACTATTATATCAACTTGTGTTCTGCAAAAGAATCCATTTTTATTAATTTCGTGTAACATTTAACAACAGATTGAAGCACACAGCCCACCTTTCTGAAGCTGAATGTCATCAGTGGTCATGTTCTCTCCAAAGTTTCACATCATAAAGAGTGCATGTGTTTGCACACTTGAACACACACACACACAGACCAGTTCACTGAACTCTGCTCAGCTGTCATGCAGTTTGCCTCTCTGCATGTGTGCTCTCTTATCTCTGTTTTCTTCCATCAGTGAAATTCAATATTTGTTGTAACAAAATATGACACAAGATGAGGAACTTTTGGTCTAACTTGACACTGGATAGTAAGTTACTCATGTTACTCTTGTAGCAGAAGATGTACAAGTTCTGGCTGGTTTGTTGACACCCCTTTAAACTCTGGTTATGTTGATGATTTGACAATATGTTCATATTTGATAAAAAATAATGTGTAACTTGCTGTTAAGTCCCTTCACCTTAAAGCAAAGTGGTTTAAAAACTGTAAAATGCTGTTCTGGCACACTTTACTAATATTTCCTTTCTTTGCTACTAAATAGAGCAAAACCAATTAAGTTCCTTTTCTGGGTGATTAAAATAATTCTTCAGATGTCGTTAAGTGTTTCTCTTCTAATATCAGATTTTTAACATATCAATGAAATCTTGTTTGTTTACTTCTGAAAGGAGCTTTTTGATATTTTGTGAGAGAAATCAGGCTTATTTAACGTTCTCTAAATCAATGAACTGAGTAATTAAGTGCAATGAAGTGTATATTTTGAATTCCGAACACACAACTATGTCCTAATTTCAGACTAATTTTAAACATGTATATTTATATATTTGGTGGCATGCAACATTTTGGGTCAGAATTTGGCTCTGATACTGTGAATAGCTAAGCAAGTAAAAGATGACCTGTTTTACAAAAAGAATAAAGTAAAAGATTTCTTTAATGTTTTTACGCAAGATTACTTTTTTATTTCCATCTTGTACAATATCAAAATAACAAAACAGGAATAGGGCCTGTTGTACAGCTTGTAAGCACATTTTGTAGCCACCCAAGAGTCTTTCAGTTCCTGTTCACCCGATTTTCCCTGCAGAAGTCGTCCATTGTGGATTTTTAGTTGGGTTTAGAATCATTGTCCTGTCGTAGAAGCCTTCCTCTTTTTATCTTCAGCTTTCCAACAGACTGTGTGATGTTTGCTTCCAGAATTTGCTGGTATTTAATTGAATCCATTCTTCTTCTATCAGTGAAAAATTCCCCGTGCCACTGGCTGCGACACAAACCCAAAGCACGATCGATCCACATCTGTGCGTAACAGTTGGAGAGATGTGCTTCTCATGAAATTCTGCACCCTTTTGTCTCCAAACATACCTTCGCTCATTCCGGCCAAAAAGTTCTAAGTTCATCAGAAGGTCATATTTGCTCCATCGCTCCGAGTCTGTTAAATCTTCCTGAAGGTCTTTTGCAATCAAACATGGGTTTTGATTTGTCTTTCTATCAGTCCTATGAGCGTTTCTCCCAGAAAGTTTTCTTGGTCTTCCAGCACTCAACTTGACCTCCGTTGTTACTGAAAACACTTTGCTATCTGCTTGTCGCCTTCTACTGGTTTAAAGGGCCTGAGTGATATTAATTTTCGGAGTGATAGGCAGCTGCTTCGAGGAGCCCATGGATGCGATGGAGGAGTCAGAGTATTTATAAGGCTATGAAATTTGCATCACCTGACTCTTCCTAATGACGATTGTGAACAAGCCATAGGCCTAAAAAGCTAATTCAGGTCTGAGAACATGGTAAAAGTTCTGAGAACTCAAATCTCTAAGGGTGCCTGAACTTTTTGTACAGCACTCTTTTCCTGGTTTTTACTCTAAGATTTAACCAAACAAAAATAATACACTAATCTTGTTTAAAATGTTAAAAAGAATCTTTCTGACTTTTGACCGGCTTAGCTATTCACAGTAACAGAAACCAAGGGTGCTCAGACATTTGCATGCCACTGTATATTTTGGATATAACATTTCAAGGGGTGCCAATAATGCTGAGCAGAGCCAAGTACATTTTCTTTTTTTTCTTTTTTCTTTTTTTAAAGACCCCATGAAATTCATTTCTTTAGATGGTGCTCTGTGTTGACATTGTCACTCACTCTCTAGTAGAGACCCAGTGTTGTGTCAGAGTTGTGGCTACACTGTTTAGTGCTTTAGTGAAGCTGAATCCAGGTGTATAAGAAATACAGTAAGATTCAACTTGCATCTGTATTTATTGACATTTTCTTCTTCAATCAATTGGGTAAATCACACTACCATGTGGGACCGCAGCAGAAATACTTCTTACAGCAGGAATTTTTAACCTTTCTTAAGCTATACTTCATATTTATCTCTGCTGTTGGGACATGCAGGTTTAAGCAAATGTTTAGGACTCACATGTGGACATGTTCATGTGGAATTCTTCTGCATTTTAGTTCATCCAAACACGCACACGTACACACACACTCATGCATGCAAATCCTCACACACTGAGAAAACAATTAACCATAACCACAACAAACTACTGGACTCTCTTCACACCTTTTTGTTTGCTTTTTTTTTATTATTATTGTGTAATTTGTTTTTTTTTGTAAACAATGTTTGTACTGTGAATGTGATCCATTCTCCGACTGTATAGTTGTGTATAATTTAGATTATTATATTTATGCCGTCAGTCTCTCCATTTGCCTTGGTATTTGTTTTTCTTTATTTTTTTAATCCTGAAATGTGTTGACATTGTAGAATGCAACAGTGTGTGTACTTGACTCACAGTCTGAAAACAATGGTGCTACATATGGACTGTACCTGATCTTATTTATTCTGTAGTGAAAACATCAAAAACAAATCGAATACTTGGTGCTGTACACAGGGACATTTGTAAAGCCTTTTTTTGGCGTTTCTTTTCTCATATTTAATATGCTCTTGTCTTTGAATGCCTAGTGTACAACTGTAGACACCGCCTTTAGATAAAACTACTCTGCAACAGCTGGCTCAGAGTCTGAGTAAACAGGTATGAGGACCTCTGTTCATGTTTCTCACACCACAGTTTTAAACAGAAGTCAGCTCACTTTGCTCTCAAAAGTGAGCTGCTCATCTGTTAGTGAACAAGACACACTGTTTTTGTACATAACTTTTTGTTTTTCCTCATTTGTCTCTCCATTATAAACAGAAAGGTATATAAGAAATGTATCTATATACAGTCTATATATGAGTATATATATAAGTGAATAGGGGTGTTTTGGTGCTGCATTGTGACCTTAAACTCAACCTGTTAAACAGGAGGCTTGAAGCCAAGGAGAGTGAAGCATTGCCACACAGATGGTGCCTAACAACATGGCAACAACAGCACCTGAATCCTTGTGATACACACATACACACACACGCCACAGAACTAGAAACTCAAAAGCTGTGTGTTGTTTTTTTTGATGCACACAAACAAAAGGTGCTGTGGCTTGAACACAACTCGATTCCAGCACTAGAACTGTCTTCACTTTTATCAGATGTTTTCATGTGTTCTTGTTGCTTTCCTTTTTTTTTTTTTCTCCCAACCCAGATTCTGCAGGAAAAATGGTGCTTCTGTTTCCAAACGATAGCAATTGAGATTTTACAAACTAAATCTTTTACTGGTGCATACGTATCTATGTGTCGACCTCTTACACACACTGTCTGTCTTTAGACGTCTTACTGTCAAGGCCCTACCTTGTAATGTGAGCATATTGTGTAATTGCAAAAGACATGCTGATGTAAAACACTTGTATTAGGGTGTATGTGTGCATCATAGGAGTGAGAGCAGCCAAGCTTCCTTTTTTTTCCCCCTCTGATAGTGGGAATACACTTAAGCTCAGTTTGTGTATGTGTGTGCGCGCGTGTGTGGGTGTGTGTGTGCGCTCTTTTTCCACTTGCCAGTGCATATCTAAGGGAAGATTAGACTATTAATGAAAGCTTTATTGTAAACTCACCTGCGAGTGTTCAAGTGAAAATAAGAAAGTCATTTTAGAACATAATTAGAGACTATAGTCCATTTGTTACCAGCACTGAGAGGTCTTTTTGTAATTATTGTTGATGCTGTTTTGATTTTCTTATTCTTGGTGTTTGATACAATTGCAGTTACATGTTATGCTTTTAATTGTGTCTTCAGATTTCCTGTCAGTTTTTAATACTACTAGTCAGACAGACAGCACGGTGCTCTCCTTCACTTAAAACAAGGAAATTGCAGCTATTGATAAATACTACTCTTTTTCCTGTTGTGCTGCAGGGATTTATGGTTTAATAATCTTCAACACGAGCTTGCCTGGCGGCTTTCTTATGGTCCGGTCTAACCTACGGAAGTTTCTCTAATCTGGAGGGACGCTGGGGTGTATGTGCACGTGAGAATAGTTTTGCGGGACTGAATGGCAAAGATTACGTTCATTACAGATTTCAACCAGTTTTGTAGCTACTTGTACAATCAGTCAAAGGGGTGAGGTGCTGTTATTCAAGTCCTTTGGTGTATGAGCATAATTTGAATCCAAGCTTCTATGCAGTTCTCCAGCATGCTCCATCCTGGTACATTACTGATCTGTGAGAGCTTTGCAGTCGAGGCTGTTTACTCTTAAATCCTGCCAAAGGTCTTAACTCAGGAACTTTCCCAGATTGCTTGAAATCGTGTAATGATGTAAAGAATTTTCTTGAAACTACTGCATGTCACAAACTTATTCAACATCTTGTGGTGTGATGAAGTCCCTCTCTAACCCAACTCAGGACCAGGACGACCCCTCAGTAAGTGTATTTCGAGGTAAAAAAAAATTAGCCAGCTGTCTTGTCAGATTCTCCTCAGATTCATTCTCACTGTCACATACATCCAGCCTCTCCGGAGAAATCCAGCTTTATAAAGCTTTATGAGTCGATCTGATCTCGAGAAGCTGTGAAATGGCTACGACTTTAAGCATCTTCCTCATCTCACAAATGCCTCTGTCTAGATTTGTGTCTCAAAGGAGGGGGGTTCACTGTCCTTTGTTGGGATGCTTCCATTCATTCTGGGGGTCAAAACTGACACTGGACACGTGTGGCCTACAGTATGTGTACAGTGATCTCTGATCGGTGCAGCCAGGGCAGGTTTGAGGTGCAATAACGGCAAACCTACTTTCCAAAAGGCCCTGGGTTTTCATGATAAAATTGTTACTGTTCGGTGTTGGTGCTTTTATCCTAAGATGTTATAATGAAACAAATGGAATTAATGTTTTGGTTTTTTTTGCGTTTTATGATTATTAATAAAAATCTTTCATATAATATTTGAATTAATTTCGTTGTGTGCAGTGGCGTTTATGTCTGTATTCACTTTGTTTTCATGCTGAAATTTTTGGATCTTAACTAATATGTTTTATTTTGAAAGAACTAGTGAAGAAAACCTGCGATGCTGAGGAAGCGAGAAGGTCACCATGACAAGCTGTAATTGAAAATGTCGAAATATTTCCTCCATGTTGATATCACACTTAATTCACCAAACATTTGACCAATTGTTTCAGATCGAGTCTCGTTGCAATATTTTGCTTTCTCACGAGCAGCCAGAGCTCCTTGTTTCATGATTTGGATAAGTGTGCGCTCATTTTTGTGGCAGTAATCTCTCAACAACAAGCCTGTGTTGTAAAGCTTCTCACCTGGAACCACATGTGAAAATGTGCAGTCGACACTAGTAGAAAGTAGAAATAAGAGTTAGACCAGATTACAGATATTTTCATTAAAATGCTGTTGAACCCAAAAACCCTGATTCCCACAGTATAGATATACAAAAGTGACTTCACGTTGCTGTCTGCAAGAAAAGGGAGGATGCTGTACCTGCCAAAAAATGTCCCACAAACACTGCAGCCATTAGAGAATAATGAGCAGCTCTTGTCGTTCCTCGCTGAAGATTTGCGATGTGCAAGAATGAGCCTTGGCTTAATCTCTTGGGATACACGGCTACTAAACAGCTCCGAGACCTTGACTGTCTGCAAAACAAGGCTGCAGCTGTGAGAGAAGTGATGGGAGTGACAGCTCTTTGAGAGGAATCACATCTGTTCCTGTGATCTGATCGTGTGTTTTTTTCGCTCCTCTCTGAAGCAAGTTTTTGTTCACTGTTTTCCCCTTCTAGCATGAATGAGAACAGATAAATCTTACAACCCCAATTCCAAGAAGTAGTTAGGATACTGTGTAAAACATAAATGAAACAGAATGTGATCATTTGCTAATCCTTTTTGACATAAATTCAATTGAACACAGTCACAATATATTTAATAGTTGACCTCATCAACTTCATGATTATTCTGAATTTGATGGCAGCGACATGTTTCAAACAAGTTGGGACAGGAGCAACAAAAGACTGTGAAAGTTGTGGACAGATCCACAAACACCTGTTTGGATCATTCCACAGGTAAACAGGTTCATTGGTAACAGGTGAATAGGATCATGACTGGGTTTGAAAGGTTCATCTTGGAAAGACTCAGTCGTTTATAAGCAATCATTAGTATTCAACCTACTCTGAATGATACTGTTTCATTCAAATGTGTCTTAGCTTTTGTTGACAGATCAGTTGATTCTCTCCTGGTTCGGGAATCAATATCAAGGAGTCAGTCAATAACAATAACAATGACAGTGTGATCAATAGCACGTCAACGGTGAACACGCTTGCCATGAACAATAAATCTGCTCTTTTTAATAGCAGCATCAGATCATTCATGACTGACTCATCACTGTGGGAGCTTTCTGTTTAGGGGGTAGTTTTGGGGAAACATGCATTTTCATTTTATTTTCAAGAGTAAATTGAGAAGATTGCCGCCCTTTTTATATCTGTCTGTTAAATATGACGCTACAGCGAGCAACCTGTCAGCTGCCTGCTTGTTAAATCGTACAAAATACTGACGTGCTGGTAGATTGCTTTATGTCTTTATGCTAAGCATCTCCTGGCTCCACCTTTATATGTGATGCACAGACATGGGAGTGTTGTCGATCTTCTCATGTAACACGCAGCAAGAAAACAAATCAATGTGTTTCCCAAAATGTCAAACTAGTCCTTGAAGAAAGCGCAATTGGTGTCCTGATGTTGAGAGCATCATCTTCTAACATTCCAACGTTTCAGTCGTTCAAGTGGATGCTTTTTTTCCCCCATCATCCCCACTTGTTTCTGCTCTGCACTTGTGCTGTGTATTTCACTTGCAGTGCTAGTTCAATATATTTTGCTGTTAGTGCGGCTGGTTTGACCTCTTTGCTCAGCTCAGTTGTTTTTATGAATATCAGCCCTGAAACTCATCTGTCTTCTCTGTATTCACCTTGTGAGCTTTGTCATCAATCTGTGTCCTCACCTCCCTCAGTCTGCAGACAGGGAGGTTCAGCCTGTGTCCAAATCAACAGAATGGCCTTCTGGAGGTGAAAGAGGCACCTTTCTGTGCAGCACAAATAGAATCCACAATCTAAATAATCAAGGACACATGTTCCTATTTTGGCATTTCTATTTTGGCAGCATGTTCCCCAGTTAGTGAGAAGGGAAGGTGGGAGGATGTAACTCCTGTCCTTGTTAGCTTGACCCATTCAAAACAAGTGATTGTGAGAAGCGGGACCACACAGACACATAGACAGACAGGCAGTGCAGTATGTTGGTTGTGGGTGTCCTGTTTCGTGGAGCTCTGATCCTCTGCTGGACCAGGCTCTGCGTGGCCCTGCACGTCTCACATGGACAGATCCAGGACCCCGCGGTGACAGGTCAGACTGAAATTCATGCATTAGATATTTCACATTTATGTTGTGTTGCTGTTTTCTAGCTTGTCAGTTTGTGTGTTTTGTGCAAAGATCAGATTGTTTGCATGTGTTTCCTGCTTCTAGATTTAATCCGTTTTTCAGTGTGTATAATGTAATTTGCTCTTTTTCCAATTCAATCAAAGGAGATCACCACACAGAGACCGGAGATGGTCCGGAAATTAAAAATCACATCCCTCATCGTGCACCGTGCTTTGTGGATGATATATTTGCAGCGCTGCGTGACAGTGTGAGGAGCGATGGTGAACTCACCAACCACAGTTTGACTCTGTTTGGAATCGACACAGTATCTGATAATTCATCGGGCTCAGTCTTATTAGAACTGGCGAAGGAAACAAGCAGAAACCAGAGACATGGACTGGATGTTTTGCAGCCAACTGGAGGTAACAGTGTCTTTCTGATTGAAATCATTTTGGTTTGAATATTGTTGTTTTTTTTTTATCTCACAGTGTGTCTTGTTTTCAGTGCATTTGACAGAGGAAGATGAGGGAGGAAAGCTCAGGTTGACCTTTGACCTCCCGCAGTCTCCTTTGCTTAAGCTGAACCCTGTGCTGCTCTTGGCGTTTGAAAGTCCCCTCACAGGAATGAACTTGGACATTACTTTCACAAGTCAGTCGCTGCAGCCAAACACGCAGGTAAAAAAAAAAAGATCTAGTATGAATAATGCATGACAAAAAAATGTCCCAAAGTTCCCAAATCTGTATATGATTTTGTCACATTTCTATTGTTTTCCTGTTGCTGTCTTTTTTTAGTCTGCGTGTATTTCAGGAGAAACACGCTACATAATGCTGACAGGAAAAGCATCAGAGGGCGACGTTTACCAGAACTGGAGGATTTATGCTGACACGAAATCCCCTGATATGAGTAAGATGTGATATGAGTAGGTTATCATTTCTTGTTTCACGTCGAGTGCATGTGATGCATTTCCCCTGTCTGCAGGGCAAAACCTAAAGGACATCCTTATTGGTGGAAAATCAGGAAGTAACATCAGTCCGACTCCACTTCTGCTTTTCTCTGGGGAAAGAGGAACTGATACAAGGTTGTCTTCGCTTTTGTGTTCCCTATTGAACTTTTGCCAGGCTGTTATCAGAGGGAGTGCTCAGGAGCATTTTTTCCTTTCTTTCTCAGATATACACATGCTTCAGATTCGTCTCAGGCCCCTTCACAGACCTCCTCCTTTCTCTGTGAGCTGAAGCGGTTCCTGGGTGATGTCACGCCTCAAGACCACCCTGACACCCCTCCCCTCCAGCTGACCTCCTTACAGTCCCTTCCTCCCCTTAGACTTGGCCTAACCTCCAGCGAAACCCTGCTGGCAGGACTGATCAACTCCTCGGCCCTCACCATCTTCTCCTTCACAAGCTGTTGCTCCTCGTTTCAGCGCGGAGAGCTGGCCCTGTCTCCCGCGCTGCTGGAGGAGCTCGGGCAGAGGTTGGAGCAGACTGTGATGCAGGTAATGAAGGTGATAAGGGAGGAGGAGGTGGGTCACAGAGCCATGGAGAGGCTGGAGAGGCTTAAAGAGCTCAGTGCGTTTCCAAAGCCGGAACCAGCAGCAGGTGATGTGTTCAAAAAGCAGCTTTTCCCAACTGTTTTTTTGTCAGACACACCCACACACTCGGGTCAGATGAACTCAAATGCACCTTAATGACAACATCATGCTCCGAAAGTGGATTTTATTTAACTTTTAATGGCATAAAAGGTGACCATGACTTTGAGTGTTAGAAGGTGAATGTTCCAAACATTTATTCATTATTAGCATTGCGTCATTACTTTAAGTCAACTTTTTAACTATTAGTCCCCTTCCTCAAGTTGTTTCCGTCATTAGCCTGTTACTTTTAACACTGTCTAGCAATTTAAACTGCTTATCTATTTCAACTGTTCATCCATTGCTTTTAGCGAACTATGTCAACTGTTTATCAATCAGCTTTTAGAAACAATTTAAACTGATATACTGTTAGTTGTTCTAACTCATTATGTGAATATATATATTTCATCAGTTTGCTTGTTTTACAAGCTTTTCACACAATTTCCTTGTTAATGCATTTGCATTGCATTTGTGTAATGAGGGAGGGTGTGGCCTTAGGAGATCACATACTCCACTGCATGGCTCGCCAGTAAAGCCCTTAAAGATGAAAGAATAATGACATGGCCCCCTTCCTCACCTGACCTCAACCCTATTCAGAACTTGTGGGCCCTTCTTAAAGGTGAGATGAACAGTGTCTGGGAGGCTGTGGTTGCTGCTGCACAAAGAGCTGATGGTCAAGTGATCAAGAAACTGACCGACTCCATGGATGGAAGGCTTTTGAGTGTTATTGAAAAGAAGGGTTTCTATATTGGTCAGAATGTCAGAAATATTTATCTGTAAAGTTTGAGTTATTTGTTGTTTATTTTTCTGACTTTAACAAATGACAAGAAAACAGTGAGATGGGAATATTTTGTTTTTCTTTAAGTTGCGTAATATTTCTGCACACTAATAGTTGCCTAATAATTGTGCACGCACAGATATTCTGGTATAAAAGTCAAACCTCACTTTCACTTCCTTAAATATTCAGATTTATGAACATTTTGGATTGACCAAGAGAAGTGTTGTTGTTAAATGGCAATAATTGTGCATGCAGCGTAAAGAAGTTCTCACTGCTTGTGAATCACAGTCCTAAATCTAAATAAGCAAGCTTTTGATTGATTCCTGTGTTTCCTCCTCTGCATAAAACAGGAGCGAGCCAGTACCGTGCCTTTCTCCTGCTGAAGGCCCTTCAGACTGTGGCCCGTACCTATGAGGTGCAGAGAGGACTGCGGGCCACCAGAGCTGGACCCAACACCCCAGAGAGGGACAACACTTGTGGGCTGAGGAGCCTCACTGTGTCCCTCGAAAAGCACCTTGTGGCTCCAAACACCGCCAACATCAACAACTGCCACGGCTCCTGCGCTGCCCCCATGGCCAACCCCAGCAACCACGCCGTGCTGCTCAGCTCCCATATTCAGAGTCAGGCTGCGACTGAGACTGTGGATGAGAGGGAACCGTGCTGTGTCCCTGTGGCCTACGAAGCCCTGGAGGTGGTGGACCTGATCGAACATGGGACCGACTGTAGGCGATATGAATACATGGTGGCCAGGAAGTGTGGATGCCGCTAAAGCTGTTTTCTTCTTTGAGAGTTGTTGTGACACAAAAGATATTTTACAAGTTTGGTTTAGCACTTACATTTATTGTTGCTGTTATCTATTTATTTACACAGTATTAATGGTAGTATATGCACATGTTAATTTATAGAGGTCTTTATTGGATATATACTTATATAGACAATGTATTATTTGCAGTAGATACACAGAGCACCGTGTTTCTCATACTTAAAAATGATTGAACCTAAAAAAAAATGAAATGAAGAAAAACAAAAATAATTGTCATTCAAGATATGTCTTTGTCTTCATATAAGACCAATATGAGTATAATCATCTTTCTGTTTTTTTTAATAGTCTAAATCCATTTATTTGTGCTTTAACTGAAATTGAAATTATCATTGAAAATATTGTTCAAAAGCTACAAGTTCTGACAACAATAAAAGACTCAATTACAATGTGGCCACATTTCAAAGCCTTAGTGACACTGAAAGGTAGATTTGATTAAATGATTTAAAATACAGAAGGTGTTAAATGTCATAAACATTTTCAAATAAAGCATGTCCTGCCAGACAAAATAAACAGTGTCCTCTACAAAACAAACAAAACTTAAATGCAACTTTCTGTATCTTTATAATATTAAAAGGAAAGTACATTGAATACTGTTTGGGTTCTTTATTCAGAAACCTGTTGTTGTGACAATTCTGTTTTTTTGTCCCTTCACTTTTTCTTAAACAGGCTTACAAAAATCATTCCTTCGTTTTGGGTTTCAGGATTACTTTGCTGCCAAGTGGCTTTTTTCTTCTTCTTATGGCTCCGACTTCTTCAGATCCCCACCACCACATTAAATTATCCCATAAGGAAATCTGGAGGCAGACAGCAAAAAAAGGTGAGGGCTCAAATACATATATATAATATAATAATCATATACAATGCTTTGCTTATTATACACTCAAAGGATTAGATTGTACATTTAGTGATTTCCAATATAGTTTTGTTGTACTTGTTGAAACCCACCCTTGACACCACCTGAGTTATTGAACCATCCTGCAGACTCTCAACGAAAGACCTTATACCTGTCTCCTCAACGAAAGAATCCATAGCATCTAGAAAAGAAAATAACGTAAAAGACACTGAAGCTTTGTTAAACAGATGAGAATTTACAGATTGCACACATCAGCGAACAAGCGTGTTATTGAAAATAATTTTAAAAATACACTTAAGTAGAAAGTACTGGTGGAAGCAGAAATACAGTATCGATCTACTAAGCAGAAACAAACCCAATCAACATTATTAACAGGTTATTCTTACTGAAGCAATTTAATGTCAGCTGTGTTTCCTTTCTCTATGTAATGTGAAGTGATGACAGCGCTCACCGTGCAGTTCATTGACCCCCGAGCTCACAAGCAGTACGACCAGGGCCAGCACGATGCAACGGTTCATAGTGAAGCCCTTCCACGGATTGGGAACATCACTCAGATTTTCAATAGACAGAATCCGGTCGTAAGACACTATGGACACATGAATATGAATCAGATGCATGCACAAGATGCCGTAGTATTGACTGTGTTTAATGTTTAGGATAGACACATTTCTTACTTATGTTTTTTTAGATGTTCCCACTTTGGCTGCTAAAGTCCTGCAGGTTAGAGTTTGGAACAAAAATTAAGCTGTAAGTTAAATTGAAGAAATCTGTTTGGGGTTTTTTCATGCATAAAAACAAGTGAAAGTCAAACTGTAAGTGCCTGTACTTCCATGTGCAGTCTTTCACACTGTACTGTATGTTGTGGACTAACATGAGACGGCTTAAAATAGGCACCTGCAGCTATTTGAAAAGGGCAAATATGATTTAAAGGTTTAGTTTTATTTGAACCTCTCCACCCTTAAAAAACAGAAACTTACCTCAGTTGTGTCTCATTGAGGTGAAGTGTAATGTGGTTGTGTTGATGGTGATTTCTGTTCTGCCCGGACCAGACACAGTGTTATACACACCCTGCCAGCACCATGCACCATTGCTCCTTGATTGACAGGCACAGATGAGAGTTGTTGAAAAAAGGAAAATGGTATTAATATTGTTTGCTGATACTGTTCATACTGAGCAGCCGGTGAACAAGTGTTACCAGCCTACTGATAAGAAAAATAGATGCCAGATGGGTTAAAATAATGACACTAATTTACTATTAATCTAGAGAGAAGGAGAAAATAGACAGACTCTTTTACACCTGTCACTACTGTGTTTAGTATTAGTAAGATAGATAGATAGATAGATAGATAGATAGACAGATAGATAGATGTACTTTATAAAGTACAATAAAGAATTATCTTATCTTATTTGTTTTTAAGATAAGATATACCTTTATTTGTACGACAGTGGGGAAATTCACATTGCACAGCAGCAAAGAGGACAGAAAGAGTTAAAAAGTAATGGAAAATGTAAACAGAATGGTTTAAAAAGTATTAACAATTTAGCTACCATTTAAATATTAATAATTGCACAAAAAGAAATACAATAGTTGTTAACACTTTAAACAGGCTAATAAACGTATTAACAAATTTACACAAAAATATGAAATATGTGACCAGTAGGCTATATACACTATGGACAGGACAGTGAATTGAAATAAGAAATGAGATATTGCATAGTGAATTAAATATTTTTATTTAAAACAGCAAACAGTACAATGCTGCTCACAAATGAAAGCATAAGTAATAATAATCGAATAATGAACCAGTCACAGATGCACTCAGTGGTTCATTAGATCCATGATATGTTGTCAGTGGCAGGTCCTACTGATGAGGACACTCCCCTGACAAACACCGCAGCCTGCCCGCAGCTCGCAGCCTAGCATTAGGCGACGAGGAGCGGACAGAGCGAGCAGCTGGTGTGGACGCTGGCCGGATGGTTAAATCCAACCTACAGACGATTTTGAATAGTCATTGTTTTGTTAGAGAAAAAGAGAGAAACTTATCCGAGATGCCTGTTATCGAGCCATCCAGTAATAAACCCGAAAGTGAAAGGTACGTTGTTGTAGTCGATGTGAATTGTCTCGAGCTAGCTTAGCATGCTAGGCTACGTTTAAAAACCGCGGCCTAGCGAGGGGGTACAGTATATTTCCTGGAGGGGCTCGAGCTACTCCCCGTGTTCTTGTTTACATAACAGCGCTATTTAATACATTTGACATGGATCGATACATTTTTAATTCACCTTTTAACAAAATCCCCGTAAATAACAAGATTTGGCTCCCGATTCCAAGATAATTGCTTTAATCTATAAAAAGACAAAATCATAGTCGACAGTCGACGCTGTTGTTGATTTTGATAGCTAGCTAAGCTAACGCGCAAGCTAATCTGCGTAAAGAAATGCGTTAGCTAAATTTTGAGGTGGTACCTAGCTAACGTTTAAAGTGACGATTTGGACTATTTAATCCTGATTCGTATGTATGTAAAATTACCTTGTGTTTAAGAGTCGAATAACTATTTTATCTGTTACTATCAGTGTGTTGACTTCTACGTTCATATGAATGTCAGCGTAGGTGAATTGCTTGCTGCGTTTGCTAACAGCTAACCCTTAGCTTGCGTTATGTCGACGATGTTTTGTTTTTTTATTTTCGACGTTACAATGAAAACAATCAGTGGCAATAACATCACAATATTTTGAGTATATGGCACATTTAATTTACTTCGGTCTTCTAAAAATAGACGGGCCATGATAAATATTAATGTAACGTTATGTAAAGTTAGCTTGATGCTAACGAACGTAGTTGAAATGATGGCTGAATTGATCATTTTTGGCTTCGTGCCTCGTTTTCCATTTCGCCCTCGGGCTCAGGTGCTGTTGCTTTGACATCGTGTAACGTTTCGAACAGGATGAGATGAACCAGTTTGATCTGTTATCAGGACAGTTTAACGTATAAATAACCTTTGCGACGTTTTTCAATCTAACTCCGTATTATATAAACCTTGTGGGGGGCTTTTACAATTGGACTCCGGATGCAGCTTGTTTATGTTTTCACTACAAATTCAATTGTGATCGACTGGAAATTCGGAGTTTGAAAGTCTGTAAATATCGTCATAATGTTGAGCAACTTGTAAGCGATTAGCCTCGGCTTGTTTTTATCCTCAGTCGTGTTCTGACAGGATTTTGGTCGAGGCTGTTTTTTTGGCTCCACTGTTTCAGTGTTGTGAAGGATTCATAGGAAATTTCCACTGCGCTGCGAAGGGGTTGTTATTGAGTCCAGTGAAGACAAATTGTACACAGAAGCCATTTAAGAGATATATAATTATTTCCCTTCTCCGTTTACCCTGATGATTGTTGGCATTTATGGTATCAGCATCAATGATATTGTGCAGCCCTTTAAATTAGAGTTAAACATGTTGAGAGTCTAGTTGTTTTCTCTCTTTACACCATATCTTTTTTTAGACATCAGCAGGTGCCCTTTTAAACTGATTGCCACACAGCTACTGATCCTGTTCTCATTTTGAGATGAGCCTGGTCTAACAGCTCGTTACACCACCAGAAGCACCAACACATGATAGTACTTATATTATTGTTATCGACCCAGAGATGAGTCGTTCTTGTACGTGACTATCGGAAAGGTGAAGGTGCTCTTATGCAAGCCGAAACTCCAGAGACTCATCGCTCATGTGATCAGGCTTGAATGTGCTTCCTGCTATGGATGTGGGGATTTAAAAGAATGTTATTAACCGAACGAACCCGTTTATTGAAAGCTTTGTGTTGGTTTTAATGCAGGGGAGGAGTTGAAGGTTTTATGTAAAGATGGTAATTGCTGTTTTACATAATCTGATAATGGGATTATGGGAAGACTTGTGTTTGTTTGCCATCTCCAATTCCTTGGAAGATCAGGCAATAGGTTGTCTGTTGCATAACGACTTATTTAGCCCGAGTTATTGGAGTGACAATAGTTCTCCTTTGGTCTTCACACATCTGCTCCACATATAGCACAGCAGTGACATTTGCGTAAGAGAGACTCTGTGAGTGTCTGAGCGTGTGAGCATCTCTGTGGCAGCCTTCTGCTGTTAATGGCTTGTGTTCCCGATAGGAGCTCTGAGAATAAGCTCACTCTCAGCGCTGCAAATTTATGCAGCCGCGCGCGCACACACACACACACACACACACACACACTGCTTGAGCAAGCCAGGCTAATTCTATAGAGCACTTTGACTGGCCTCTGAATTATAATGGATAATCTCACTCGCTAAACCGGTTTTTGTTCTTGTCTGTTGTAAACTGGAGCAATGTGGCGGGCGCTAGGGTAAAGTAGGCTAATGGTTAGACAAACAACCTGCTCCCAAGCAGCCTTTGCCTAAGAATCATGTGACAGGCTTAAACCGATCTAGCAGAAAGCAAGGCTCACTTACAAATCTGTTTTTTATTTTAGGAAGTTCAACGTCTCTCTTCCGACATGAACTGTGAAATTTTCCACAGGAGACAGTGATGAGCATCGTGATGTCTTTGTGAAATGAAAAAAAACGTCTGGAGGGGTTTTTCGTGAATATTTGACTGAAAGTTGCCAGTTGTGACATTTTATTTTTTGTGAGTCATGTGGTAGCGAAGCAAAAACCTCTCATGCTTCCTGTCTGTGCACAAGTCAAATTTTATCACGTCATACAAACATTTGTGCTTAAGGTGAGGACAGTTACTGATTGAACTGTGCCCACCAGCTTTGCATTTTGTTCTGAAGACTCACTCAACTTTAGCTACTGTTTTACTGTAATGAGTCACTCAACAGTGTAATGTATGCTAAGCCTGCTGTTTATATTGGGAGCTAGCAGAACCTCTGGTGAATTCCTCACTTATAATGGCTCCATCTCTGTGCGTGTTTGCTTCGCCCTCCAGTATCTCCAGTCCCAGGAGGTGCTCCCGCTCTTGCAGTAACCCGTGTCCGGGGCCTCTGTGGTGCTCCTGATGCCCCTCTCCCACCCCTGAAGATCCCAGGTGGGCGAGGGAATGACCAGCGGGATCGCAATCTTTCAGCTAAGCTATTCTATTCTGTAAGTCAAACCACTTTTTCAAATTTATTTTACAGCAATTGTCTTAGTAAGAGTGTGTTTTGATTGGGGGTTGGGGATAGTGCTGTGTGGACCTGTTTTAGCTAACAGCGCAGAGAGACACACTTATCGACTGGGAGAGACAAACACAAAGACCATTTGCAATTCAGCAGTTTTGAATTGTATCTCGCTTTGACCTCAATCAATGATGTCATTGTTTTGTTCAGATGTTTTTCTGCTGCAGATAATCAAAATCACTTGCTGTCATTTTGTAATATCTGATTGTAACTGTAAGATGCATAAGTCACATTGTAATATTAGTCAGAGTGACGAATGTGTACATTCTGCTGGTCACACTACAAGACCACAGATCAAAACATGTTAACCAGTGATCCACATGTCCCAGACTCACATGTGCTTGTTCTCTTTTTCAAAGATACAAAAACTATATCAGTGGCACTGAACTTAACGCCCTTGCTTTTTACCTTTATCTTTCACATTTGGCAAAGCTGCAACTGTTGTAACGTGACAACATTCGTCTTCGGCAGCTCTAAGGTGTATTTGTAATTTTACAATAATTTACATTTCAATAAAAGTCAATTTAAGTAGTCACAGATGTTTTTTCAAAATCATAACTCATTTCTTCCTGCATTCTGTAATTTTAACTTTATTCTTGATATCATCTAAACTGATTATATTTCTCTTATGTCACACCTCTCTGCCCTCTAGGATACTCAGTTGCTGGTTCTTGAGGAGCCTCCCCCTGCCAACGGCAGAGTGCGGTTCTTGCTCTTTGAGCCCCGTCGCTCTGAAGGCAAGCACTGTGTCTGGAGAGCGGCGCTGAAAGGGGGAAACCTTTATGTTGAAATTCCTCCTGGAGCTTTGCCCGAGGGCAGCAAAGACAGGTCAGGGGTGAAACTTATTTGTCATTGATAAAAAGAAAAATCTTCTCAAACATTTTCAGTTTGAGTATTTTTAATGATTGAAGTGAAACAAAAGGAAGCTATTGATTCATTGCAAATGAAATGTTGAATTAAATTCAAAGATTCTTTCAAATGCCAAAGTAAAAACACAACCTTGTGTTTCTTAGTAATACAATAGCTGTGTTGTTGTATCAGCACTCGTTGATCATTACTGACTGTACTCCAGTCATACTTTATATATCTAGTTTACAATTTATATAGCTTTGTTATCTTGAGATGACTGCATAAATAATCATTGCAAACATAGCTGTTCACAACCTCTGTACATTAACACTTTTTGTTTGCTGTCTTTTTGTAGTTTTGCCCTTCTGCTGGAATTTGCAGAAGAGCAGCTGCAGGTTGATCACGTGTTCATCTGTTTTCACAAGAGCCGTGACGATAGAGGTGAGACATTTCTGTCTGGCTCGCTCACATTGTTAATGCTTAATATAAGAAGTCTCGAATAGAACTAGCAGTTTCAATGTAAGCCATTTAAATAGTTGAGTCATTTAGGACAAAAACCTGAACCACAACATATATTTGGCAGCTAGGAAACATGCTGGTACAAGCTGAGGAAGGAGGCATGTATGAAGCTCCATAAGGAACACAGAAAACAGAGCTGGATAATAGCAGACAACAAGAATCAAACTTCCAAGGCCAAATAGACCTGAGACACTCAGAATAGATTCCAAATATTTTCCTCTTGCATGGCATCGTCTGACCTTAAATGTGGCAGATGCACTTCAACTTTATCTCAACAGATAACATGCTGACTTTGTACCTGTAAATGTACAGACAGGAGTCACCTGCACACACATACTGTTTAATGTTCTGGAGTCTATTTTTGAGGTTCCTACTGGAAACAAACACATTTTTACTTTAATTTAGATTCCCATTAGCTCCTGTAACTCCAACAGTAGGTGGTCTTGTCAGGTCCCCTTAAATGTGTTTACAATATTTCAACAAATGAATAAATGAGTCTTTCAGATAGTTGTTTTCAGATTCTGTGACTTACTTATTGTGTTTTTGTGTTTAATTATTTGTCAACATAAAGTAATGTAATATATATGTACACAAGCTCTCAGTCACTTCTCAGTTGTGTCCAGGTCATAAATCAAGTCTTGGAGATTTACATCTGTTTCCGTCTTGTTTCTCCTCAGCATCCCTGCTGCGTACATTCAGTTTCCTGGGCTTTGAGATTGTGAGACCGGGTCATCCCCTCGTCCCCTCCCGCCCTGACGCTTTCTTCATGGCTTACAGCATCGAGCGAGACTCCTCTGATGATGATTAAATGACGCTGAGCAGTTACAAATGTTTGTTGTTCTTATTTCAATCCATACACACACCTTTATGATTTTTTTGGGAAATGAATATATTATCCAAGTTAAGTATGGTTGAGGTTTCCTGTCAGAGGTTCCTTTGTGTTTGTTTTACCTTTATCTACCATGTGCTGTGTTTCAATGATATTTGCACTAGGGTAAGATGTTAATATACCAGGAATGTAAAGCAAAATGCCCACATAATATCCGGGCAGTGTGTCCTCGCCACTGTATTACTTTCCATGATGTGTAGTGCTGACCTCCTCTTCACCCTCCCTGAACACCCCGACGATCATCTCTACAGTGTAATATTTATGATAAATTTAAATTCATCTTACTCATGTAAGTAGGTATGTTTCATAGTAATTACCATTTGATTCTCCTGTTTATATTGATTTTTTTAATGTGTGCATGATTTTCATTTGTTGCTTTGATTCACTTGAAAGAAATCTGCATGTTGTAACTGTACTAAATAAAAGTGCTCACCTTACAGAGTGGCTTCTGTGCTTCTTCTGAAGTCCTACACAAATGAAGAATTAAGGTCTCAGCATGTTTTTAAGGAAATGGGCCACACAATGTTTTGTCCGACCACGTCTGAAGAACCACAGCTGTTACAAATGGCCAAAGGGGGAGCAGCCTGCTGTCCTATTGCTTCCCTCTAGCTGCATTGATTGCTCTAATTTGTACAAAAAGTAGTTGTGTGAGAATTGAGTTTTGTAATGCCAGCCTCTGACACAGAAAATCTACCTCAAAAACCATTTTGAGGAAACACGTCATTTAACCTGGAAACTTTAGCAAAACTGTGCACATCATTCTTTCATCATTTGTGCCTCTGGCCTTATTCTCACCCCTCTGCTCACGTCCACCTCCTGTGTGGATGCTTCTGATTGGTCTGTCAAGCACTTCCTTTGACACATACTGAGACCTTTGGTGCTCATTATTATAGTCACAAGTAAGATAACTGTTGCACGATTATTTAAATTACAGTTGTGTTAAAACCTCTGGAAACCTGAGATTTTAAAGCACAACATAATTCATGCTAACAACTTTCATCAAATTCTGGTCCAAATCTTGCTAAAGCCTGATAAATGGATGGAACTATGTGAAATCACTTTTCTCTAACTGAGTCCTGCCCAGTTTCCACCAGAGATAAGAGCACAGAGAGAAACTGAAATCACTATGGATATAAACATGGAGAATAGCATATTCATATAAGTTCCAGCACTTGTAGTGTGAAGCTGATTGAGAGAATACATTTTCACGGCCTCGATTGAATGATTAATACTACAGCAACACATGTTCAGTCATTTAAAAGTGCTACATTTTATTAGATCAATTTTACAGAGAGGAGAGCAGTTTGAATGATAAAGGAAAGATGGACACTGTGTACACATTCTTAGTGTATTTGCAGACTGGTTGTTGAAAAGGAAAATTCAAGACTCAAGGAATGATTTCACATCAAGATGGACTTTCTCGTATTGACTATAAATGTCAGTCCACAGTCAGAGTGAGCCCCAGCTGACTGCTCACGCTCACAACCGCTTCGGGGTCTGTGAACGACAGGTACTGCAAACACATACACTCCTCCCAGTCCAGAGCAGACTGATCCTGGATGAGCCCTCTCTCGGCTAACTTCAATACCAGCAGGGCTCGCTTGATTGTCAGCCAGTTGTGTACAGAGGTGGTCATAGGGCATCTGTGATCAAAGAGCGGGGCCCGTGGCCCCCAGAGGAGCCCCTGGAGCGTGGCTGCCATGTCTGCCATCTGTGGCCCGCTGCTGTCGCTCTGGAGCTGAGAGGCCAGATGAAGAAGCCCCCTCCGATATGAGGACTTGAATAGAGTTGAGCCCGGAGATGTCAGGCTGTCCTGTGAGCCCAGGCAGTATTGAATTAGGGCTCTGATTTGGGATTTGATGTAGATGAGGGGTTGAGGTACAGAACGAGCAGATGACAGCGGAGTCAACACTACACGTGGGGAACCATGTGTCCTCCACAACATCTGGATCTTTCCTTTTGTCTCTGTCTTTACCCACTCACTTTCCTTCAGTCTGCTCGTCTTCATTTCAGAATCATCCTGTTCCAGCTTGTTTCCTCCCTCTTCCTTGTCTCTGTTGGGCCACACTAGAAAGATCTCCCGAGGTCTGAGCTCAGCTGCACAGGCGCTGATGTTGTGCAGATGTTGCGAGCCTATTATTATCTGCAGCAACAGAACACACACCTGTCTGTAATAATCCACACAATCTGTGCTCTGATGCGAGCTGCTGTCCTGAACAAAGTCCTCCAGAGTGGCGTGTGGCAGGTCTCTCTCAACGCTCACTGAGTGTCCTTTCATGAGAAAAGACTGAACTGAGGGCAGATTAATGTGCAGCAGATCTGTGATGTACTCAGTGCTGCCTCCACCTGGTGACTTAGGAGCAGTGCAGCCTGGTTTGAAAGGATGAGAGGGATCTTGTAAGAAGCTGGAATCATTCCTCGGGGTGTTGCTTGGTTGGAAGTGAGCAATAACATGTTGCACATTGACATGCGATGGCTGGTGTTTGGTGTGAGCTGAGGAAGTTTCATCAGTCTGTTTATGCATCTGCATTGAAACACAGAAACCAGACACACTCAAAAAACTAAAATCAGAATAACGAAACTCTTGCATTGCCACAGTATTTAGTCTTAAATATGAAAAAGATATTTGGCCTTCCTGTTGCAGATGTGACACCTGATGACAGTTTAGAGGAAGTGTTTCTGGCACCGCAAGTCAGTGTCACAGTTGCCAGCTGATAAAGATCAGGGCTGTATTACTGGTTGCTGTGTGCAGTATGCATACCACCTATTTTCTATATGTTTCGCACGCAATTTAAAGTGCAATGTGGCTGCAAGGGAACAAAGTCTACAACATTTTAATGCATTATCACACAGATCATTTTGTGAACTATGTGGAGTGAATAAAAGAGCTGCAACATTACCCTCAATGCGAGTACCCTGCCCGGCAGTTTGGGGCTGTGCAGGCTGTAGTAAACTGCATCTCCGATCTGCTTTGGCTCGCTGCCCTCGCAAAGCAGGAAGTCCTGTGGCTGGTATGAGCTGACGTCCCTCTCTGAGGCCTCTCTCTGCAGCAGGATCCGAGCATCCACGCTCTGTGCCATGCTCCTCAGGAAGAGTAGGTGGCGATGCTGGATCCCCTGAAAGACAACCTTCTGGTCGTCGAAGCTGCTGAAGAGGTAGGGCAGATGTTCGTCCGGGGTGTCAAAGGTCAGCTGGGAGAGGGACAGTAAGGGGACAGGACTTTCTCTGACTGCTTTGAACTCTTCCGTCTCCTCGTGGAAATAGGCGTCGGGTATGGGCGCCAGCATGTACAGGGGGTTGTCAAAGTTTTGAGGTTGCCTTTGCAGCGGAGACAGAGCGAAGTGTGGAGATGCAGCGGGGCCAGGGAGGGAGAGGGCGCGCACTAACCTCTTCTTTGGAACGGGCGGCGGGGTGCCATCGGAGAAAAATCTCTCCTGGTGTCGGAAGGGATCTGAGCAACACAGCGAGAGGGATTTAGGTCAGAACTGAGCAGCAAGCTGGAGCAATGAACGTGCAACAGTTGGGGCACAGCAGGGAGTCTGCATCCACAGTGGCAGAAAAGCAGTTTGTCAAGTCATTGTTACCCATGGAAATATCACATACATGCTAATGAAAGTAAAAGTTTCAGACTGATACTTCCTCTCTTTTAGTTCTCACATGAAAGGCGAACTGAGAGGAAAGAACCACACTTTATCACCTGCTATGTGTTTTCCCATCACACTGACTCTGCATATACAAACCGTGGGTTTGCTTTTACAATCGCCTCTAGTATGTGAAGCTGCTTTACCACTAACTCCCTTCATCCTTCTGTGAACCTACCGTAGCGCTGGTGTATGGGGCACTGAGCCGCGTGGCAATCGGTGGGCTCAGGGAAGACATCGTTGTATGTGTAGTTTGGATGCTGGAGTCCAACAGGACTGAGCATCATAGAGTCAGACTCCGGAGCACTGGAGCATCGGAGGGAGCGATTCCTGTGTGAGAAAATGCACATAGATACATACATAGATGCATAAACAAACCTCAACTATTCTCCGGTGGAAAGTCTGTGTCTGCAAAAAGTCAGAAAGTCTGAAAATGATTGGTTTATCTGTGTCTTCACATCTAAGTGCATGGACTGTAGGCTACACGACACCAGCAAATGAAAGTGCAATTCACTTTTATCCCAGTTATTTAGCCTCTTTTAATATGGATTGTGTGATCATACCTAGTAAAGACCCAATAAGAGAAACTGCAGAATAATCATAAACTAGACAAAATGCTCTCTCTCTCTCTGTCTTACCTGTGCTGTTTGACGGGCAGCGCTGGCGGCTGTTCCTCTGCTCTGCTGCCAGGACCAGAAGCCATCAGGACTCTGCAAAGTTACACCACCTAACCTGCTCCTCCACCTCTGTCACAGTTCACCGCCGTCACTGAATAACAGTGCGCGTGAAGCTCGCAGGTGGCTAACTCAGTGCCTCTCTGAAAGACTTCCCGTCTACATCAGTTACTCCCACCGTCACTTTTTCTCTACCTCTTTCTCACTCGTCTGGGGAGTTGCAGGTTTTTTTTTTGGTGAATTCTCTACTCTTGTAACCTTCTGTGCTAATCGTCTGAGCTTGTGGTTGGAACCGGAAAAGTAGTGTCTGTTTTGAGGGCAAAACTGTTCTCTGAGCTAACCTCAACTCAACAGAATGGGGAAGAGCTGTTGCAGCAAAGCCCACCTTCAATTTGCACTCTTGTTTCTGTCTTTTCTGTCTCAGTCGCACTTGATCTACATTTGCCTCAGCGTGAACTTCTCTCTTTCGGATGATGCAGTTCCAGCCTTTACACATGCAATGCCCTCTTCGGGGCTTGGTGCTGGCGTGTAGGAGCTTCTGCTTTCGCTGGCTTTAAAGAAGAGGTGAAATATTTAAGCAGATAAACACGGCGATGGTTTATCATGCCTGAATGCTGCACGACCGGGGCAATTTAACTTCATCTAGTAAATGCAAATTCTGTGTGTTCCTAAAGATGATGACATGGAAGGAGCCGTACACACTCTGAAAAATATCAAAGCCATTGACTTGTGAAGGAAGCTGCGGTGCATTTTTAAAAGTTAGTTACTTGGTTTATAATAATGACAAAAAACACAACATTGATTGAATTCAGAATAAGTAGATATTTACAAAAGTCTATGAAGGTGATGAGGTCAAACATTATATATATATATTTTTTGTCCTTTTTTCTAATCAATCAAACATTAATATTTATATCATCAAAGAGTCTCAGGCCATGATGCCACTTACACACCAGCAGTGTGCGTATACTATACTGACTATAGCGACCAAGTTTGGACATCCTGATCCTGCCTTCCTGCAGTGCAAATGCTTGTATGATATTATATTCTAATATGTGGGTGCAGTCATTATTTGTGCTGTCGTGCGAACTGTGTCACAAGTGTGGACTCCCATCCCAGAATGACGCACACATCCAAAGGGCTGTGGTCTTTTGTTTACTATCAGTTCTGTTATATTTAGACCACAACATTAACCGTCTAATTGAGAAACATGATGTGTAACCGTGTTGTGACTGACAATAACGTAAACCCCAGTTTATTACCAAATATAAAGCAGTGTAATAAGGAGATGAAGAGGAACTATGTGGGGAAAAAAGTCACAACTTCTTCTCCTGCTATGAGTCAAAATGTCTGCGTACAATAGGCTGATATTTTACAGGAAAGATAAGAAATGGTCATCAAGCAAACATGTCAGTTAAATCAAAATATGAAGAAGCCTATTGTTGATTCTGAGTTCTCTACCAGTATAACAGCACTAATACAAAAGCTGTGGAAAAAATCCCCCCTTCATGAAAGTTATGATGTGTCGTTTTTATTGTTTTAGAGATGATTGATTCAGCTGCATGATCATTCTGGAGGGTGTAGTTCGCGGTGCTGTTTAGTTGAATTGCGTTTGTTTTGTTCAGCCCATTTATATTTATGAGGCAACTTTCTTAATTTAATAAACTTGAACTGACGCCTGCAACATTCTGCACGTTGCTGTGTGTGTTCTCAAAATTACAATCCCAGATATTTTATAACATCAGCCATATCTCCATTAGAGGTCTCCTGTTTTTTCAAGGACTGTCAGTGAACTAAACAAAAGCGGAAAGCCTTATTTACAATAAAGCATAGTTGTAGAATCAATGATGTCACGCACATAATGGCGAGTGATTACAATAAATTTCGACCACCTTAATCTATTCTTGTGCTCAGGGGCTCACTCTCGTATTCTCCTCGGCCTCCACTTGGAACCGAGCAACCTGCGTCATAAATGATTTTTACCCACAACGTTTCAGTGCGTGGGAGAGGTGAGGACGCAGGCTACGAGGACGCATGAGTCGACCATCATTAAGAGCCTCTCCAACGAGCCTCTTCATATGCTAAGGAGTTTCTCTGCATCAGCACACATTTACCACTGCGGGACATGCAGTTCAGGGTTACTGTGGGAACTATAAAGACACATTCAAGAGGCGGCTGAATAGGAGCAGACGGCTTGAGAAGGAGTGACATTTAGGATCATGAAAGCGGTGGAGGAATTCATTAACCTTAAACACATGGCTGATGGGAGGTATTCATTCTGGCCATTATGAGCGTCTTAAAAGGTGACCCCTCGGTGCTCCTCCAAATAAAACATGACTCTGAAAGACACACACAATATGGAAGCAGTGGGTTTATGTTGGTTTATTTCATCAAAGTGACAACCACTGGCACGTTTTTCATGAGTTTTCACAGCTTAATCGTGCTGACAATGTTGTCTACTGATGCAAGACAAACTGTTTCATAAGGCAATTTATGGTCTTCAACACTTAGATTGAATAATGCACATTTTAAACCAAGTTAAAACATTTCTCCTTCCCAGTTCCATGGTTTCATCCCTAACGGCGGGAGGTGAAGTGTTTCTTTATAATCTCGTAGAAGTGGCGTTTACGCTTGCCGTCTGGGTGTCTGGGTGTGGAAGAGGGTGTAGCTGTAGTGTTGTTGGAGGAGGCAGAAGAAGCTTTACTCTCTCCCTTTACTGACTCTTTATTCTGAGAGACAGCTGAGTCTTTAGACAGTCTCTTCTTGTCTCCTGGCAGGTGAGAGGAGTTGCCGTCATTGTCTACTGTCATCGTCTCCAGAGCTTTGCTGAGGCAGGCCGCAGTCTCCTGGTCCTTGATCGAGCGCCGCTGCCCGGCCTGGCAGAGGAGCGCCTCCTCGCTCGCCATCTGTGGGCTCTGGCTCAAGGTGACGAAGCCGTACGGGGTGGTGACTTTGGTTAGGTGTGGCAGGGAGAGAGCGGCTCTGCTGGCGGGGTCCAGGCAGTGCTGAGCCTCGGTGTAGGAGCAGGGATAGGACCCCTCCCTCTGAAGAGCAGATCTCCTCTGGGTGAAGGGGTCTGAGACGCTCCGCACAGCCCTGAGGTCTGACGGAACCAAGCTGAAGCCTGAGGATGATGTGGATGATGAGAGCGTGGAGCAGGCTGAGGAAGCATAAAGACATGATTCCGGCTCAGTCCAAGAACTCCCTGATCCTTCCTCTGACTCTGCATAATCCTTATCTGTCTCTTTGTCCAATGATCTTAAGCTGTTCCGCACAGACAGACTGGGTATAGTGAACTGTGGGATGCTGTCAGGTGTCAGGATATTTTGAAAAACGTTCTCTCGGCTTGTCTGGGAGTCTGATCCCAGAGAGCACCCGAAGGACTTTGCGCTGCTGGTTGCCCACAGGAGTGCACGGATCCCTGCGCTGCTGTGCCGGCGAGCTGCGCAGAAATCATCCGAAGCTTTGGTTCCGCTGCAGATGGCTCCAATGCTGAACGTCCGTGTGACTGAGTTCTTATCCATCACTCAATGCCTTTCACTCTGTTTGCACGCAGCCTTGGTTGTAGAGTGGCAGGAGGAGAGATGACAGGCTGCTTTTATGCTTCCTACCTTCCCACATTTTGTCCTCCAACAAATGCATCAACAGATGCGTAAATGTTACGAAAGCCAGAGGCGGAACTGATTTCCAATTAGGGAGCTTGTCAAGTATGGAAGCGTAATGATGGGCCTCTTCATATGCTAAGGAGCACACAGACATCATCACCCTGCCTCTCAGAGCGTCTGGTGGTTACATGAGCCTGAAGTTCACCTGCAGCATGGTTCATTTTTGGGAACTAACCATTTCACTTTTCTTGGTTAAATGGTTTCAGGCTGGTTTTCTGTGTGCAGGAGTTCTGCAAATGTTCAGTCCTCATTCGTAATGAATCTGCTTTGTGATCATTTTCTCAACTAACAAATTGATTTTTTGGTCTGAACACGATGGCTTAAAATTGTTTGTTTTGTCCAACCAACAATGTAAAGATATTAAATAATGTATATAGATACTGTAGTATTCATTTACTAGTAGCATTCAAATGGGCACAGTTGAGAAGCTGGTGTGAGAGAATGTTTTGCATTTTTGCTTTGACTTGAACTTTGAGCCCTTTCATTTTCTGTTTCACTTCTTTAATGTGCAGCAGGACACATGTGACTGCACGTAAATCTGCATGAAACAACCTCAGTTAATTCTCTTTGGAAGAAGAAATTCATGCTCACACACACACGTTCAGAGCTGAGGCCTGCAACCAAATAATCTATACTAAATATGTACAACACACAGAGATCTCTGTGTGCCTCTGTGCCTGCAGCACATTTCATAGCTTCACCTCTTTATTACTGTTTTGTTTTATGTTTGCCTGTTACAGATTCATAATATCATAGACAAAAGTAGATTCAATGTCTTGCAGTCAAACACAGATGATTTGAAGCATGCAGGCGCTGGATGTCAGTTCAGCAGCAGTGCTCAGTAAAAACCCTCTGCAGGTGACCACCATTTCTCGACCTGTCGCAGGTTAATTAGCGGGACTTGCTGATTGGCCCGCTCTGATTGCGCCAGGTGCATTGCTCCCTGCTGATTGGCTGCACGAGGAGAAGGCCCGGGTACATTTTACCCTGGAAAAGCTGCACAGAGTGAACAGCTCTGCCCTTTTCTCCCCTCAGCGCAGCTCCACCAGGCAGGATGACTCCAGAGACCAGCAGGGACCCCTCGGAGCAGGATCAGACCCAGATCACTGAGGTACAGGTTCGCTCGTGAGTCAGCGGATGTGAGGACATGTGAGTGTTTGCTGCAGTAGTTTGTGCCCGTCTCTTCTCCCCCCTGCAGGTCCGTGTGGTGAGGACAGGCGGGGTGTTCGGCTCCCTGCTGCGCGGCCTCTTCTGGCCTTTCGGCATCGTGGTACGCGCTGCAGCTCAAGTCCTCATATCTCACCTGTCGCCTGTACCTGAGGCCTAACCCCGCTCTCCCCTGCAGGTCCGTGCGTTCCGCGGGGTTTGGTGGGTGCTGGGCTTCAGGCAGAAACCTCTCCCCGGCCCTGAGGTGTCCAGTCCGGCTCGACACAGCCTCGCCGGACGCAAGCGGCTGCACCGGGTCACGCGCCTGCTGCTGTCCGTCCTGCCCCGCTGGGTGCAGGGAAGCCTGGGCTACCCGGTGTCCAGCAGCATCGGCCGCTCCCTCTCCCCAGGTATGGAGGCTGTTCATGGGCCTGATGCGTTTAGATACTGCAGCAACAAGTGGTTTGCATGAGTGGATTGTTCATAATGGGGCCTCTAGAATGGGAGGCCAGTTTGTTTGCAGGACATGAAACCGTTTATTTTCTGAATTATGAGAAATCACAGCTTTTTTTTGCAGCCTTGTTCATCCTAGTACATTAACAACCCTAAATCCCAGCCTTATGTTTCGGATATGTTTTGATAATGAATTAAATCACCTTATTGGCCTATAGTGGACAGGAAGCTACAGTGACCTTTTGGTTTCTGGGAATTTGGCGGAAATTCAGATAATTTGGTCTGTGTGAGATGAATTGCTTTAATCTAATGCTAATTTTATGAAATGTGCTCTGTGTGGTGTAGTCTGAGGCAATATGGTGTTCAGACACCAGGGAAGCCTAAACTTCATTAACTTAACACTGATACAAAGCTGCAGAATCTTTATTTACTTGGTGCTGGAAAACCTGAGCATAATCAGTGTGAAAATTTAGTGATAGAAAATCAGGCCACAGCTGCCAGGTTTCTTTTTTGCGCCCTGTCTCAGCTCATGAGTTAACTTTGAAAGTTTCAGTCTATCAACTTAGTTTTTCTTATCAAGTGGGACCAAAACATATATGGATTTTTTTCAAGTGTGGCTTTAAATCATTTCTCTGCTATGCATAGAAAGGTGTAATGCTGAAGCATGGGGAATACTGGTTTTAAATGAGCTTGTTTCCCAACAGAAATCCGAGTCTCTCCCACTAAACCTTGTGGAAAAGGCAGCAAGAGGAAGCAGGATGAGTTGGATGAAGATGAGGAGGAAGAAGAGCATCAGACCTGGGTGGAGGCTCTCACTCAGGAGCTCGCTGAGGACGAGGGCCCAGAGGAGGATCCTGACTATGAGGTTGGTCATCTGTGCTTCACCACTTTAGTGCTGTAAAATGAGTTTTATTTTGAAATGCACAAGGATGATCTCCCTTTTAATCTGAAGGAAATATGATGTGACTTTATTTCTTGGTCTAAATTATGAGTAGCTATCTCCAGATTGCCACATGTTTGTCAAGCAAAAAAATGGTCACACAGACTTGAATGCTCACCCCCATAATGCAAAATATTCATAGCTATGAAACTTTAAAAGCTCTTAATGGATGGAGGCACAAAGTTATGTTAATGCTGCCCCTCTCAGCCCAGTACTGTAGAGACGGAGAGTGAAGAGTACTGCTCACACAACAACACAGAAAGCGACATTGAAGTCCAGGAGAAGGGCATAGTCGTCATTGAAGACGTGAACACGGTGAGATCCATGACGACAGTGTTTTCATAGAAACCCCATGTGTGGAGATGAGAGAGATGCACTAACTTGAGTTTTGTGTTTGTAGGATGTTGCGCTGTCTGCTCCGTCTGAAGTCTCTTGTCCTGCTGTTTAATGTGTCATATTGACAAATGTATTGTCAGTGTTTTTGTATGTGTATATTAAGTCAATAAAACTTTATACTTTGCCTTGACATTGCTATGCTTCACCACTAGATGGCAGTAACAATACTTCTATTGAACAACAGAGCTGAAACAAAATGGGAGGAAATTACTCTGAAATACATCCTTATTTTGAATAAGGTCTCTTTTAAATGCAGCTGGTACTTTGTACTTTATCACATTGACTCTATTGGGGTAAAAATTAATTGCCTTCCAGTTGTGCAATTTGTTGCTTTAAACCTTACTTACCTTGGATGTACAGTACTTTCTGTGTTAGGCAGATTAAAACTGCATGTGATTGCTACATTTATCAGACCATAAATGTGGATGTCTTAACACACAGCCTCTTAAACAGCTGTCTCAATAGTCAAATCTGAGGTGTTGCATAAAATGCTGACATGCTTTCAAACACCATTTGGCTGAATACACGAAGCTGAATTTACTGAACCATGGAGTGTGTAATCCTCATTGTGAACGCTAACAAGGTTACAACACTTTCATGACAGCAATTTACTTTTACAATAAAGGATTTCCCTTGTCTGCTTTGTTCTCTACAAACAGAAACTATAACGTGACAGTTGAGCTGGTAGCCCGAAAGCAATGTGTGCAAGACCTGACTGTATTAATAGAGTGGGACAAGTTCAGGACTTAGTCATCAGAGCAGTTGCTTCTAAATGACTCATTTACGTTTGTCCAATTGTCACATTTTAGTATGATGTGCCGGCAAAACATCAGCATGTATATCTGGATCCAGAGAGCATTTTATTTAAATGTGCTGCTGGTAATGTGAGTTTTTGAGTGACTGACATTTGCAGCCTTAATGCCAATATTATCTGGGGCTGGTTTGTATTTTGATTCTAATGTCTCTTGTAACACCACAAAAATACCAGAGGATAAAACTTGTACCAGCCTTTTCTGACACCACCTTCAGGCCAAACAGTAGCTTTTTTTTTTGTCCTACCAGAATAAAAGTTCTTTATTTTGCCCTCTTCCAACAAATGTTCCATTGAAGCAACATGTTTAATAAGTCTGTTTTTGCATTGCCACTAAATTTTTAATGGCCACTTTTGTCACACGTGAATAACTCAACAAAACTCTTCATGTATGACCTGCACATTTATGCTGTTGACTGCGACACTGGATGAACCGGGGCTATTTTTGACTTTAGCCATGTGACTTTCAGTTGTTTGACCCGTGTTCACCCAAGCAGAAAATGAGTGTTATCACAGGGCCTCGCCATCCCACTGGCTCTCTGCTGCAGGTGAGGGCCAAGCTGCAGCCGCGTGGCTCTCATACGGCATGAGGAGAGGATGTTTGAGTGGGATTTTGTTCTGCCCACACGGTCGTACCTCTCGAGTCCATCTGCACACAGTCTCTGTTCACCGCTGAGCTTGTGTTTATGGGAGTAGGTGGCAGATTTCTGTGAAGAGCCCCACGAACCTCTTGACAATGACTGAACCGGTGCTCGTCCTTGTCCAACAATCAGCACCCACTCACCCACGCTGCGGATGAGATGCTGCCACTGGCTCCTTATTTGCTGACACTGTTGGTGGAGCAGAACAGGACGTGTTTAGAAGTGTGCTAATATTGGTCTTTTGTTTCCTCTTGCGTCAGTCTGTTGCTTCTGTGCAGTTTATCTGATTTAGATGCAAATTCAGGACCAACGTCAGAGGTTGCGTAATGTTGTGTTCAGCTGTTATCTAGGAAGTTTGAAGGGGAACTCTACTGATTTCAATACATAAAGGTCAGTTTACTTGCTCGGAGTACACAGCTGTGAAAACACACTGTGTAATAATTTCTGTGTCTCTGAAGGAGACTCATCACGTCTCAGAAAAAAACCCCTGATCAGATGTTATCTCAGGTTGGTGTTTGGAGACTATAAATTTAATACAGAAAAACCTGCGTTAGAAACTGTAAATTTAGACTTTGAAAGATCTTGTGAGTTGACCTCTTTGTGCAAAACTAAATCACTGGAATACCCACAAAGACAACTCTTTGATATCTGCCATGTGAAATCACAAACAGTATGAGTCATAAAAATACAAGATGTACAGTTTGACAAAATGTCCTTAGGGGGGAATAAGAATATAATATCCTTAAAATATGTTTATTCAACCTTTATTCAATTCTCGTAAGTCCCATTGACATTATGATCCAAACTACATGTGAAATAATGCAAGATACTAGAAAGCAATAACAGTTGTTACAACAGGGGTCCCCAAACCTTTTACCTTGGAGAAGTAAAACTGAAACTGAATGGTGGAAAACAGGCAAAAAACACCTATTGTTAAGATGCAAAATGATACCAGGATCTCCAGTTCCCTTAATTGACTGACTTCATGTCCACTGTGCTGGGTGTATGAAGAATAATTAATAATTAGCGATCCTGCATATTTAAAATAGCATGTTTAAATACAACAACATAAACAATGATTTATATAGTTAAAAAGATATCTATGAAAACATGTAAAATAGAAGATAAAATAGTAAACACATGTAAAGGGTAAAGGTGTAAAGGTGTGTGGAGATAAATCAAAAATGCATCTTTTTAGACAAGTGCTATGGTGGTTTATTGAGGACATAATAATCTGTTTAGTGTTCGTGCTGGTGATTTGTAACAGCTGGTTAATTCCATTGTGTGTTGTCACAACTTGTAAATTCATGTAATGCTTTCTGCCTGAATCTCTTCAACCACTGCTAAATTTTAAGATGTGACAAAGGGAAAAGTGTCAGAAACGGAAAGTCTCAAAAACGCTTCTGATCGTTTGTTTACTGTGGGAATATTTTACTGTTTGGTGCCTGTGTTCATTTAATCCACGTCCACTCTGTGTGGTTGTGTGACAAGAGTTCAGATGCCGCAGTTTAAAAGAAGGCAAAATCCAGTTTAAATGGGAAGTAATTCAGTTGTTGACACCAGGAACCAGCTGCCTTCAATTAATTCCTGAAAACACTTGAAGTCGTTTTTACAGAGAGCTTTGTGACTTCCCTTTTTCTCTTTTCCTCTCAGATGTTTTTCACCTCCTGACGCTTGGGTGCAAAGCCAGCAGCCACCTCACTGAAGCAGGAGAGCGCCTATTGGTATGAATTAAACGCTTGATATGTGTGTGTGTGCGTGTGTGTGTGTGTTTGTGGGAAGGGCAGCAGCAGTGAGAGCTGGATACAGAACAGGAAGTGATGGTCTCAGGGGGTTCTCATGGCTGTCTGAACGTTTGAAGGGTAGACTGCTCATCGGAGGCAGCCATAGAGAGCATCGACCTCTATCTCTGGTGTTTGTAGCCAGCTGGAGACCGCTTTCAAACCAGAAGCTCTGTCTTTGCCTTTCAACTGCAAGGTGAAAACACGGCGTCTGGAAGGGGCTATAAATTTCATGCACAGTCCCAGGTGTGCTATGGAACAAAGGTTGCCTCGCCTCATGTGGTGAATGTTGTGGTGGTCTTGTTGTTGTGTTATGGATGGCTGCATGCAGAGTGATTTGTCGAAGTGATCAGTTTAAATGCAGGGTGGTTATGTTGGAGGCAGCAGGCGCTTTTGTATTATGTCACAGCTTTTTATTATTATTATCATTATTGCATTTTACCTGATTCATGTGAGAAACTTTAGCAGTGATGCAGCACAGATTATTATAAAGCATCTCTGACACACACACACACCCAGAGGCTCGACCCAGCGCAGAGTCACAACTAGGACTTGACATCGGCTTATTGTCACCATGAATGAATGGCAGCAGGTGCCGGCTGCTCCCCAGGCCCCCGGTCTGACCTGCAGGCTATTATCTGCTGCATTAGAATGTGACTCTGTAATGTCAGCCGACAAAAGTGCTCAAACTCGCCTCTGACTTCCCTCCACCGCCCCTCTTCACCCGCCTCAACACAGCCGAGCGGCGAGTTTCTAATGACCGGCTGTCCCCGCAGTTTTCAAGAGCATCCATCATCTTCAGAGAAGTAGAGCAGGAAAAGAGGCATGGAAAGTGAAGCAGACAGGTGGAGCCTTCAGTTACTCATTCGCTCTGATGCCGAGGCCTCTCAAAAAGTTTCAGACAAAAGACGAACCTGCGCATGAGTCAGATCTCATGTAATCGATGTTGATCCAGTCGAGGATCAACTGTTGGCGGACGAGGAACTTCTCCCTCAGGGCAGCGTCTCAGGAAATCAAGTCGAGTCCTCAGAACAAGACAGAATCGAGTAAATTTGTTCTAGAGATCATTTGAGGGGGCAGCGATTTTCATTTCCTTAATGTTGGTTTTATCCCCTCGAATAGTTTAACATTATAATCTGATGCCCTGAACTATCACACGCCAGCTTATCCTCAAAGTCCCCGTGAGCTGCCGGGCAGAATCACCCCAGCGCCTCATCTGGATGAGTGTATTTTACGTCTCACCGGGCTCCTTGATCAATCCAGCAGGATTTAAAGGCTTTGCCGCTACCTGTGATCGTGATTGTCCTTGTCCGTCCGAAGGTCGCTAACATTTCTGACTCACGGCAAACTGTGCGGGGCCCTCAAAGTGTGTGGTCAGCCCCTGCTGATGCCGGTCAGCAAATCCATTCTCACATTTATGATGCTATTCTGAGGCAGAGACCTCGAGATACGTAACGACCGGAGGAGCCAAGGCATGCAGACAAACAGCTCTGTATGTGTCAGACAGCCTGTAAATCTTCATCCACCGCCAGGAGCTGCAGTGCAGATGGATTCCTCATTTGATTTCTCTGACCTTTGACTCTCTTTTATTTAGTTTGTTCACACCTGCCGGATGAATTCTGTCACTTTCTTTTCACAACAAGCCGGTGCGAATGTGTTAGGCTTCGAGGGGCCAAATGTCAAAGAACAGCAGTGTGTCTTCAAGCTTAAAGTTTTTGAACACACTGTTTTCATTATCTGATTTCCATTATTTTTTAAATAGGTAACATTTGGCACATTGTTGCCCTCTGGTGGTTCCATGGAGGACTGTTTGGAAACTGCTGCTGTTTCTTTGAACGATCTGTCGCATAACTCGGGTAACGTTTTAGTAAAGTGTGATTGTGCTGGTTCACACCTCTGAATCACCACTCACATCTCTAATGTGTGAGTCATATGATATGTAATCAATGAAGTTGATTGGCAGTTTATTCTGAGGCTAAGTGAAACATGCACTTTCAGTTACGTGGCTGTTCTGAACAAAGGCAAAATATGGAGAGCCACAGTAAATGTGCTGTGTTTGGTGCCCCAACACACTGATATTAAATTTTTTTGGTAACAGATTTAAGCCTCTGATTTAAAGAGTAAATGGAATAAAAATGAAATTCAAATGGAAACGAGAAATAGAGAATTATCTTATTGGTCTAACGAACATGTTTAATTCTTGAAGTGGCTCTTTCCTTTAAAGCAAACTGATCAACTTGGATGACTCACGTTCACTCGATCTGTCGGTGTCTTAATCGTGAATACTGAGCAGCGCTGTAAGCTGCTTTGGATGAGAACGTCTGCCAAGTGCCGCACATGTAAATTTGATATATGTAATCTTTGAATTTATATTGAACACTTTCAGACAGCAGAAGCTTCATTTCATCAAGTAAAGTTTTGTTGTTCTGCAGAAGCTCTTTATCTTTATGAATACATTTGTTTTAATTTACAAAATCTTTGCGATTTAACATGAAATAAAAGCAGTTTTTGCATATTGAGTTGTTCAATATGTGGTACAACTATATAAAGAAGTAGTATCGAAGTATCAACAGTTAACTATCGATAAATATATTAATGCAAAAAACTGACAGGTCATTTAATAAAGGTAGTCAAAATATGACTCCAGCTGTACTTTGAAATACTTAGAAGTATAAAAATGCACAACATGTCACAAGTAAGAGTGAGATAAGGTCTCAAAGTCAAAGCTTGAAACGTCTCAAATCTTCCAACCTGAAAGTGTCAGCACCTCAAAACTGAACTGACAGCAGGTGCGGCTCTTGAATAAAGACAATTTGGCACTTTCCATTTTGTGTTGTCTTCAACTGCAGCTGAGGTCTTGTCTGCATACGTGCTCCCAGCTTCTACATTTACATCCCTCAGCAGGTTTTAATCCCAAACAATCACATCACTGCTTCATTTGGCTGAGTAACATATAGTTCTGTGGCGAAGAGGGAAAATAATATTGTATGTTTTCTAGCCACATGAGCCATAGTTACATTCAGTGTCTGCAGTGTATATCTGATATCTCTCTCAGTCAACCATCAGTGGCTTTTTCTGGTTTCGAGAATGCCGACGCAGGGGGTTTATATTCCCCAAGTGACGATAGGAAGGCAGCTGTTTGCTCTGACCCTGCCAACAGAGCGTCCACCTGTTCGCATACTGTGTACACAGATGATTTTGACTGTCACTTTCAGCTTGATTTACGAGACAGCCTTGACCTTCTCGACGCGGATCAGTCACTGGCATTTGTATGTCTATTAACATGAGCAGCTGTCATTCAAATTCAAAGTTAAACAAGTAAATAAATAAAATAAGAGAAAAGTATTAAAGTCTATATAGTCATTATGCAGAGCAGATGTTATATTTTCATACATTATTGTTTTGACTCCTGATGCATTAAAGTGCATTTTAATGTTGCATTTTAATGTTGGGAAAAAAAATTCTAACTACTTATCATGCTGCTTGGGAGTTTAATACATAATAATGCATCATATTCTGTAAAGTGTTCATATATTTTGTGTGTAACAGCTTAAAGCAAATAATGAAGGGATCGATGAAGAAATAATCAATTTGATCCATAATGAAAACAATGATCAGTTGCAGCCCTCAACAAAGGAGTTAGAAATGAGCTTCAACCAGCTATAAGTGTAAAATGCTAATTTAACATTAAAGCATGACTAATGATAATCTGATTATATAATAAAAGTATAACAGTCACTGGTGCCATTTATCTGTTTGAGCACTTTTACTTCCTCCATTGCAGCTGAAATAGAAGTAGTAGAAGTATAAAGTAACAAAAAGAATACTCAAGTAAAGTACAAAAATCTGACCTTGACCTTGGAAGAACATGCTTCATTCAGACATGTGAAAAATAATCTTTTTGCGTCTGATGTTTAAATCAGTTTGACAAAGTCCGGCTGGTCCTTTGATGTGATTTTTGGATTGTGATATTCCGGCCTCATTTTTAAAGGCCGGACTTCTTACAGATTTTACTCTTCATCACACCACAGTGGGGTTTTTTTAGGCCATCAACAGCTTGAGATTCTCCCAAATCCCCCTCTCTCCTGTTCGCACTGAATACAGTCTGTGGCAGCGAAGACACTAATACGCTCCAATTACCAACCGTCCAATTAACCCATTTTTTTTGCTGTTCCTTGTTCTCATGGTGAAACCATTTCTGTTACACGGGTAGAGTTTGTATGGGTGATGCTGGCTGCAGAATGTAGGACAGACAAATAAAAGGATGGGGGGCTGTGATGGTAAAGACTTGTGTTGAGGGGCGGGGGGGGCGGCTGAACATCCACTGCAGAGGATTTTGCTGGAGCTTCAGATTTTTCGTGTTTATGAAAACAGTATTTATTTTTGCGGTTAGATAACCTGATGTATCTTGCAGAAATTACACACGTCGGTTGCTCTGTGTCTCGTAGACGCTGAGGTTGTTTCGGTGTGTTGTTCTCTGTGGTTCGCTGTCTGCTGTCGTTTTGTTTGTCATTATGTTTTTCCCCGCAGCTCTCTGTAGTCCTGTGCTTTTTGAGAATGTGCCAGGCGCAGCTGAGTGACAGTAGTGATAACATGCAGAGTGAATGTTAAGCTTCCTCTTAGTCACAGGGAGACCTCGCACACACACACACACACACACTCACACTCACACACAGTGAGAGAGAGAGAGTCAAACCTGCATCTTTGATGTGCCCACTGGCCTTAATGAGATTTGTCATCTTTTCTGAATAACTGCAGTCCTTGTTCAGTGTTTGCGTGTTTCTCCACACATATACACACACACGCACACACCCACAGGAGGTAAGGGGACGTGCTTCCTGGCTGCAGTCTGAGTGACTGTAGTTTGTTGGACGACTTCCTATCAGTGATTCAGCTCATTTCAAATATGAATTTCCCTTGTGGCTGCAGAGCAAACAGTGTCACAGGACGTGATTTTTTTGCAATGGGTCGGCCTTGATTTGGAGCCGAATGGATAGAGGTGTGATTGGTGGACATTAAGGCGCAGGTGCGTGCACGTGTCGGTCCGCCTGTTATCGATTTAAGTGTTATATTAATGTTTCTCTCAGACCTCCTCAGGCTCCTGTCTGTGTTGATGATATCTGTGATTGGTGAGCCAACAGGAAATTAAACCAGGAGGGTAACACCTTGTAGCCTCAACGGCACTTCAAGGTTGAGACAACTCCAAAGGCCTCAGGCCACAGAAAATAACATTTCCACAGCGACATGCTGTTTTTGTCACATATTTCTTTTGGAAACTTTACCGTCTGGAGACCTCAGCTTTTAATAGGTTTTCATTTCTCCTCACCTTGGCTGTCTGGCTACTGGTTATTGGCCACAGTGAGTTTATACCTCCGATCACTCAAAAGGTTTTTCAGCTGTGCGAATGATTTAACTCTGAAAGGCCATGAAGGGCAATAGCCCGTTTGGCCTCTTCATTGCCTGCGCACCCACACTGATGGAGCTTTAGAAAAAAACAGCCTCAGTGCTTATTATTTGAATTTGAAATGAGGACAGAAGTGAGGCCTGACACTCAAAAAGACTAAAGCGTCCAGACTGAGCGGAGACTTGTCATGGGGAGAGTGTGGGCTTTTAAATACTGGCTCATGCAGAGAGAGAGAGAGAGGGGGAGATGTGGAGATGCAGAGTGGCGTCAGAGTAGCTTTGTAGCATTAGTAGCAGGAACAGAACCTGGCAAATGTAGATGTGCTGCTTGGCTTCAGCCTTCTTACATAACATAAAAAGCATGAAGAGCGTAGCCAGAGGCATGCAGGCAGGACTGATGAAGTGCCGGCTGGGAGCGCTCCTCTGATACCTGGAGGCACCAAAGCAGAGGCCATTTGACAGGTCTAAAAATAAGCAGGAGATGAGAACAATGTGGTGACAGAGAGAGTGAGTGGGAGTACAATGGATAGTACAATTCCCATCTCTGTGAAATGTATTTAGGGACCCAAAGTTGCTTTTTGTGTGGCTTTGTAGTAGCTGGAAATAATCTCAACCCAAACAGGCTCCGGTTGACTCACAGAGCTGAGTTGAGTTTGTCTCAGCCCCCCCACTGTGATGCCTTCGCTTGCACCTTTAGTAGTTGCATAAGTTTTGATTTATAAGGATGGACTTCCCATCTTTTTTTTCCACTCTGTAATCCCCCCTTCTCCACCCCCCTCTGTGCACTCCCTATCTCGCCCCCTCGCTTCCTGACATTTGCAGTGATGTTTATGTGAACTGTGTGCATTGCAGCACTCTGCTTAACTCAACCGGCCACCCATCCTAATCGGCTCTCCTGGCCCGAGCGCTAACAAGCTTAAAGCAAAAACAGAGCAGCGGTCAGCAAGAAAAATGAGCCAGTCACGGATCATTTTTTTGCCCTGCGGTTGACCGTCTTTGCTGTAACGCATGTATGTGGTATGCAAAGGAGAAGACACATGTACTCCATTGTGTCTTTACAAACAACTTCCCTCTTGTACAAGACATGTTGCATATTAATGTAGCTGCATATCAGATGGAGCAGTGCATTATGTAGGCTATGAGCAGAGCATCAGAGGCCAAAGGGAAAACGTGATCTCTCAGCTCTCTTTAACTTATTTTAAAAATCCCATTTCTGACATGTAGACTTACTGATAACACATTTTTTCACTTCAGCAAAGCCCCAGCATGGAAAATGTCTCCTTTTGTGACCATCTAATTGGTTTTCATTGTATCTACCCTGGTTCATTCGCTTGTATCATCTGCAGCGATTTGGATTCGTCTTGTCTGAGCTGTTAAAACCAGCTGGAAACCACAGAAAAGAGAAACATAACCCCAGAGCTTTCTAATCCACCCACTATCCTCTGCTCTGCCTCGATCTGCATACGATGTGGGAGGCTATTGTGTGAACTCGCTGATCTGATGCCGCATTAAATATGAGCGACGCACACACACGCACTCACTCACACTTCACACACACACACACACACAACCACTTATCATACAATAAAAGGTAGCAGAATTGTAATGAAGTCACCAAATTAAGTGTGCAGGACTCATGTATTACATTATTTTTGCACAACCTACAATATGTTTTTTTACTGCCTGCTGCTCATTGTTCTCTGGCTGGATCTGTGTTAATGCATGTTTCCTCTTGTTGCCATTGCACATGTGAGGCAAATATGGCCAGAAGCTGAAGATGCTCTGGGGAATGTTGACGTACTGTAATGTAGTTTTGTGAACAGTTTCTGCTAGCTTTTATTTTCATACAGCGTGCTTTTCTCAATAAGCTTAACAGATATGATAGAAAGCTCTGAGGAGTCTTTATGAGCAATTGTTGCCTCCAGCTCTGCAATAATGTCCGATTTTGTATGTGCATTTATATATCACGCTTGACCTCGCCGACTCAAATATGAGCTAGAAAAATGCCGAGAGGAAAGGCAAAATTTGTGGGGGAAAAAAAAGCTTTCCTCTCCAACTTTTTCCCTGTTTTTTTCGCCCCCCACTAAACATGATGATTTCTAACTTACTGCTCAATATCACTATGACCAAGCTCCCATAATCCTCTCTGACACGTTCCACAGGCTGCATATTTTACATCCGACTTGAAGTTATTTTTGTCTTGGCTAAGAGGTTGCACAGAGTGACATCACATCACATCTGCAGCTCTGACAAAAGGAAACGCAGATGCACAAGCCTGAGAAGATGCAGGATTTTCCTCATAATAATAAGTTTTTCGTAATGCGTTTGGAATTTTATGCACGAGATCCATATATTTTTGTTGGCTTATCCGTCCTCCTGCTGGCATTAAACAGTTTAAAAGTCTCTCTCTCTTTGGGGTTTTTTGTAGCAAAGGTGGAAATGAGCTGCAGCAGAGCAGGGCCCAGTAATCCTGCCCTCTATGCCTTCCAGCCACATACTCCTTATTTACTCCTGACAGCTTCAAATTGAAACTGTGATCACATTTTCCACACCGTTCCTCAGCCATGCTCACTTTTAGAGTTGAGTCCCCCCCCCTCTCTTGTTTCTCTCCCCACCTCCCCCCTCCTGATATCTCTCTCTTCGCCGATCTCTCTTGCTTGCTGCCTTCAGGGATTCATCAATAGCTGACACTGACATCGTTTTTGTTTTCTCTGAATCCCCCATCTCTCTCTCTCTCTCTCTCTCTCTCTCTCTCTCTCTTTCTCTCTCTCTGTGTGTCTCTGTGGATCGGACAGTCCATTTGTTAAGATTGAAGAAAAAAAAAAGACAGAGTGGACTTGAGATTGGATTAGGAGAACAGTGAAGGGGAAGAGGTGGATTAATCAAGGCGAGTGTGTTTCTCTGGGTGACAGCTACAGACAGTTCTGTCATTACCGTCTGATAAGATGGGACGAAAAGCTCCTGCCTGCTGAGTAAATGTGGCCTGTTTGTCTGAACTCCACCTGAAAACGTACTTGTTTGTACTTAAGCCAATGCAGATTTATTTGAGGATCACCTCCAGGGAAAAAAATCATGTACAATTTTTTAGGAGTCATTATATAAAAACTGGCTCAAATCGACATCCCCTCTTCTCACTTCAGCCTTTTAAATTTAATTCAGTAAGTTTTACAGGCACGGCTGCACATAATTTAACTTGTAGATATCGCAAGACTCCAGTGTTGACTGTAAGAGCAGATAATACATTAAATCTATAGACTGGAACAGATGGCTCTGTCTGAACACACACAGTCACACACACTTAAAGCGCACCAACATCTAAAGCCAAAATTGAGCTAAAAAGTAATCAGGATCTCCCTCCCTTATCGCTAAATGCACAACAGACTATCAAATACACACATTCAAGCTTGAACTCACACACACCCAAAATGTCACTCATGTCTATTCACAGACTCGCTCTTGAAGGGATGACAGAGAGCCCACCTTTAGCCTGCAGCCGGAGCACATACACAGGTTGGCTGTGACAACCAGACACTTTGTTTGAGTCCTGGCTCTGTGCCCAGACTTGCTCTACCATGATGTTGTGGGCAGCAGATCGAGCGCTTGGCTGGACTTCACATTCCTCATTTGCTGCCCCAGTGGCACCCAGGCCAGCAAACAGAGATGAACATGGGAGCCCACGCTAGGGCCCGAATGGCAGAACAGGCTTCTCTTCTGCACAGCGAGTTATTGCTCACGTTAATAATTGATGAAGAATATCCTTAAAATGAGATAAGCAATCAACTGTATGTCAAGATGCATAGAACACAAATAGAACAAAATTGAAAAAATGTTGGCAAAAGATTAGATGGAAATGTAATTTTTTAGGGGAGTTAGATCGGACAATAGCAAATCTTACATACAAACGGTAAAGGCTGTATGAAACAAAACTGAATGTAATAATCTGCTCATCTTTTTTTTTTTTTTTTTTTTTTTTTTTTACTTATACTCAATTGAAAACTGTACAAAGACTATATTTAATGTGCTCATCAATTTTTACTCACTCTGAATTTGATGGCAGCAACATCTTTCAAACAAGTCGGGACAGGAGCAACAAATGACTGTGAAAGTTGTGGACTGATGCAAAAACACCTGTTTGGATCATTCCACAGGTAAACAGGTTGATTGGTAATAGGTGATAGTATCATGATTGGGTATGAAAGGTTCATCCTGGAAAGACTCAGTCGTTCACAAGCAAGGATGGAGAGAGGTTTAACACTTTGTCAAAACATGAGAACACTTTGTAAAACACAGCTAGTTTGCAAGTGATTGCATTCTGTTTTTGTTTACATTTAATATCCCAACTTTTTTGGAATCTGAGTTGTATAAAAATAGATATTTTCTTGACAAACATCTCTTGACAGCAGATAGGATGGAGTCTCCTGGGTGACACAAACAGCGGGTGTGTATTTAACTGAAGAGCTAGAATGTAAATCTCAGTGGATGGCCTGTATGCCTGGTGTATCAGCGAGAGCAGATGGTGCAAATAACAATACAGTGATGAGCTGTTTGAATTTGCATTGGCAGAGGCCAAGCATCTCAATTTAACCACATGTAAAAAACACAGGTCACTGTGTATGAATGTATAGGAGCAATAGAGGAAGCAAAGCAGGTCTGTAGAAAAAGATGAATTTATAACCAACATTTAATTTGCATTTTTATGTAAAGGATGTTTTCTCTTCAGTTTTTAACATTCAATCACTGTGGGCAGCAAAACACAGACACTGCACTGTTAAAAGTCCCATTTAGCAGAATGTCAAGCTTGTTGCTTTAATAATGGCAGAGGCTTGTGTTGCCACGGGCAGAATAACCGTGGTGTCATGCTCACGCTGCAAAATGTGCATGTCAAAAGAAGAAAGAAGCAATTATAGGCGACTCCCAGCAACTATACCTCATTTAAACCTAATAAGCATTTTGCTGTCATCTCCCCTGTGTATAAGCAACATGCCTGGCGTCTCTCTGTGCAGCCGTGCTTTGTGGATCCAAGAGCTTGTTGGATTAAAATGAACCCTCCACCCCATGTTTCATCTAGTATCATCCATGATTTCATGTCGCTAGGAAATAAACATCCACCTGTGTGTCGTCGATGAGATAAAGCAGATAAAGTGTCTTATTTGTTCACAATCTTTCGTAGCTGTGCAATAACCTGAGCCATTTTTGATGCACATAAATGCCACAGCTGTCTGCTCACACTTGTGTGTATGTAGGAGACAGAGACAAGGATGTTGATGACCCGGAGCCACCAGTCTGTTAAAGCGCTGGACAAATCGTTTTTGACGTGACAGTGACATTGTGTGATTACATATCATTTCCTTTTGCTCTTTTCCTCAGACTGTTTGCTCTGTTGCATCCATGATCTTAGCGTTCCTGCGGCTCACTGCATGTAGGTTACTCCTCCTCCATGGCAGCCGCTCGCCCCGCTCCCTTTTATTTCTGCCAACCTCAGCTTTATTGAGGCACGAATCCGTGACTGATTTTCACCTGCACCTTCATTTGCTGCCTCAGCTCGTCCAGGGCTAAAAGCTTTATGGATAATCTCAGCTGTTGTGTATTATCCTTGAGCCACTGCCACGTTTTTGTGTACTATCTCCTTAATTTATGTCTCTGTCACCCAACAACAGTCCAACCTTTCATTGGTCATTTTTCTTCTCTTTAGTACAATAACAAATATTCACATCAGTGTCTCCACCACTATAGTTTATCTTTCCCTCTCTTACATACATACATACACCCCTCCCTACATTTGGTTTAAAATTAAACATTAATTTAACTTTATGACTGTCTTATAAATAATTGCTGTGATTTAATTAGCTAACCTAGCAGGGGAATTTACTCTCATCTACAGGGTTTGATTTAGTCCTGAAGCCATGACTTAATTAATGAATTCACACGCTGCCTGAGCCAAAGTCATATACTATGAACTGCATTCACACACACACACACACACACACACCTGCTACTTTCTTATTGCCAGGCAGCTATCAATTATTAAACATTTCATTGAAGCTGCCTGCATGGCTCCGGATCTGTCGTGTTCAGCTCACCATCCTGCTGTCAGCTACGCAGACTCGTGCACTTCTGCAGGAAAAAAAAAATTAAATACTATATTTGTATGTCTGTGTTTAATCAGAGATCTGTCAGCGATGTGTCCTCACGTCTCTCTTGCTTCCCTCGCCCTGCTGTCGCTGTGGGTGTTTTTTATGCCCCGTGTGTCCCTGACATTGGCAGGAAGCTGCTAGGGTTATTCATGTGACACAGTGATGTGTACAGGGTTGGGGAGATATTCCGCATCCCTTTTGAGAGGCACTGACCCTCAACACTAAAGGCTGGGACTGTCTCTCAAGTGCAGCGCCAACCTCTCACTCTAACAGCACTGACATTGACCCAGAAACACGCAGTTTGCAGTCAATTTTATTGCACTATTTTGTGTGTGTTGAAGTAAAAAAAAAAGTGTGGTCAGGTCAGATTTCATCCTTGAAGGACATTATCATTTTCCATCACTGCAGACTTGACTGTGGGCAAGTGATGTGATGGTCAGGAAATCTGGAAGAACACAAAGTGGGTTAGACAGATGCTCACTAAATGTATTGCAAAATCTATTACTGAAATAGATTTGTTAATAATTGAGTTTTGGCCATTCCCCAACTCCAATAAAATAGATCAACAGGAAAGCTGCCTGAGAGAAGAGCATTTGCATGACTTTCAGTGGGGAAGTTTTAGAGAGAATAAAAAAATGCTGTTTTCCATCACTATATCGCTTTAATATCTGGCAGAGGTGAAAAGAAACCAACTATCTGATTCTGATTGAGCTGCATATTTATGTTGTCTTGGTTTTCTAGGTGCAGTCTAAAATCAGATCAGTTGTTTTTTTCACTTGAGTAGATCTGTCTGTTAAATTTCTTATGGCGACCCTACGATTGTATCGCCCTGCTGTATCTGAGTTAAGATATTCCATTTAAGTTTGCACTGATCATCTTTTCCATCATGAGTAAAACAGTTTTAAAGTTTGGTTGATAGGTATCAAAATTATAGTGGCCTGGGAGCCAAATTGGTCCATTCAGAGTCACCACATAGAAGGAACTGTTCTGCAAATGTGCAGTTTTTATTCATAGACTACTGGCATTTTTCAGTCTCTGTAATATTTAAGACAAGTGAAACTAGTTGCACCTATATAATGTTCTACTGCTTATTCCAATTCTAGTTTTATTGTACATAAAAGTAAATTGTATTGATTGCACCATTTTCATTCTGAAGCCACATTTGTTTTATATATTCATCTGTCATTAAATCTGTGATTCTTATCTTGTTTTGTGCATTCAAAAGTTCAGCAGGCCTCTGCAGTTGACTTAAACAAGTAACATTGTCCTGGTATGTGTTACTTGCCAGTGTTTGTCCTATAAACATACAACAACCAGGAAGTCTCCCCCCTCCCTCTCTTGGTTAGGAAGAAACGCTTCAAGACAAATGTGAGTATGAACGATTGCAGTGACCCATAACTCAACTTACATATGGACATGTGAGGATCAAAAGCTCTCATCTAAGGCCTCATAATCATGTTGAGTTCATTCACGGCATCATAGCTAAACCCATTTTTCACGCTGTCCTCTGATCCTCTTCTTCTTGTAAATCACAAATACCAACTGTCGATGCACCACTTCCCTCAGAGATCCACTCATCAAAACACCTCTTTATGGTAAAGCACTAGACTTGAGGTCAGAACTCCGCAGGGGGTCTTTTAAAGACGATGTTCAGGCTCCGCAGCAGAGAAAGTCTTTTTCTATGCCGGTCTTTTTAATCATGCGGCTAATCCCAGCAGAAACAGTTAAGCTACGCACCTTTCTAGTTCTCTCTGCAGTGATTTGCAGAGCAGTCTGACATAATGCGAGAAGTCAGAAGCTGCTCGAGGCCCACAGCCGCTGCAGTCTCTGCTTCCTGTTTATGTAAACACTGTTGAAAGAAAAGAAAGTGTATAATTGCGTGTGCACAGCTCCCCCCGTTGTCTCTGTATTTACTCGAGCAAATATGGTCTCCTGCCCACATCCAAATGAAACTCTGTGTGTCTTTAGTCTCCAGAGTTCCTCCCAGCTGTCTCCTCTCTTCCTCCTTGCTTCGTCCCTCAGAGCCCCTGTGGGTGCTGCTCAGCCTCCCCTTTTGGTCTCTCCCTTCTTTATTTACTTCATCCTTCCCTCACTCCCCACAGATCAGTCTTCAGGGGGAAGCAGACATCTCCTCCTCCTCCTCCATCTACTCTCTGCTCACACATTTCTCCTCTCCCTTTGGGTCCTTGAAGCTCCCTGTAGACCTCCATCCCTCCATCCCATTTCCCCTCTCCTCCTCTCCTCGTCCTAGAGTCACCACTAATCCAGTCCTTCTCTGTATCACTTTGTTTTTCTTCCTGCTTCGGCTGAGCTCTGGTGAGTCACCAACCTTTGTCCAAGCCTGCGGGTGTGGGACTGTCCAGCCTACACACACACACACACACACACACACACACACACACACACACACACACACACACATGCACACAATGATGATATGTCACGCAAACACCGAAGCACCAGCAGATTACTCATCCTGCCTCTGCCTGGCTACAGCATGGAAATCCTCACTTCAAGTAGTCTCATCCTATTAAGAGGAAAAGTTTAAAAAATCCTGTTCGCACACGTAACCTGCAGAAAGCCGTGTAATTGAGGAGACATTGCAGTAGCATGGCCTCCCTGATGAAAGTTAAATTTAGCAGAAGCTTTAAAGAAACATTTGTTTGTCGCCATATTTGGTTGCACCATGTTTCTGGATTCTTCCATGTCTCATCTGGCTTTGGCTTGTGTTCCACTGAATCCTGCGTCATGATTTACACATGCAGCATTGTCACTTAATTTCTGTCCTCACCACGCATGTCCTCATAATTGCACATCAGATTTCACAGTGGAGAAATCAGCTGCTAACAACACCAGCAGAGACAGACGCCTCTTCGTGTGTACACATTCATGCTTTCGTGGTGTGATGAATCTACTTGCCGCCTGAATATGTCTGCGCTGTCAGTGAACTACATGTGCCACCTTCGAGTTCAAAGCAGGAAGACGAGCTGAGCAACAACGATTACTCACGCAGCCATTTGCATGGCCGCAGTCAAGATCTAACACTGAGTTTGCATGCCGACTCACACTCACACACACACACACACACAGCTTGTGGAAGTAGTGAGGTTGCTCTTCTCACAGCTGCAGCGGGGGCTTGGCTGCCTGTCTGGCCGGTCCAACAGCAGCCAAAGGCCAGATGGGCTCAGCACGGCACTCACTGCAGGCTGCAGGATACAGTCCTCAACACGCACTGGTGTGTATGTAAAACAGGTATGATACACATGGATGCACAAAAATGTGATGCCTCATGCACGCACATTTTCTGTCTGATGTGCTAAAACATCTTTTGATAGGATTTTATTCTTGCACAATTATTTTTATTGTGTTTTGTATGTGAAGCACCAAAACGTTCTGTACAAATAAACTCTATTATTATTTTATTGTAATGTGGAGTATTTTTATACTGTATGTTGTTACCCACCAACATGCAACATCCCAAAAAGGAGTCAAAAGATACATTTGAGGGATTGTGAGATGATTAACAAGATAGCAATTAAATTCTGCTACAGTAGCTTTTCTCTAATCTTTGGTCAATTGGGCCACCGCTTTACTTTAGACTGAAATATCTCAACAACTAATTCTGTACAAACATTCATGGTTCAAAGATGATCAATCACTTTGGCGATCCTCTGATTTTACCTGTAGCATCACTATTATGGTTTTCTTGCTTTGACACGAATGGATTGCTAGAAAATTCAGTGATGTTCTGACTTTTCATCCAGTGCCATTGTTTGGTAAAAATTTCAGTTTGTCCAATATTTTACTTCCAAAACTTTTCGTCTGCAAAACTAAACTAAAACATCGCTCTTTGCTTCCTCAGGGCTTCAAACACATATGGACACTGTGTAAGGGGATAGAAGACACTGCCTCACTTAAAAGGTCACAAGGCAAAAAGCAGTTCCTGCGCTAAACACTCATAAATCTACAAAAAACCCCAACTGGTTTATTAAGCAGAAAATCCCCAGGATCACAATTATCCTTCAACAAAACAACATTCATGTATTAATGCAGCTTTTTTTTCTCACTCAAATACTCTCAAACTCACTCTTACCCACTCACCTCTTCACTCTCTGGTAGAATTACTTTTCAAGAAATGTAAAGCAGACATGCGCCACATCCCATTACTGAGCTCCTCTTTGTCCTCCATTCACTCAAATCTGCCCCTTTCCTCTTTCTTATGTGTTTTGTTTTGAGTGAGTGGGTGTGAATTAATGGGCAAAAAAAATGCATTAAGTTGCCCAAGGCCATTAGCTTGTTGTTTGTCGGTATGAGTGGGTGAGTCTGAGATATGAAAAACTGGCAGAAGGGTTTGTTGAGTCTTTGCTAATGGCCTTCAGTCAAGGTGAGCTACGGTCGTAGATGTTTAGAGCTTAGGGCCATAACACTGTAGTAAATAACTGTTTGGTGGAGCTCATGATGTTTGTTATTCTGGCTGGGCTGATAGTGATAAAGTCTCAGCTTGATGGTCATTTTCGAGGCTGTGACGTCTTTCACTCAGTGTTGATTATGGTCTTACGCCACTGTTCTTGCGAATGCAGTTTTTCCTCCCTTTGACACCCACTTTAAAAGGCTGTTGCAAGTTGTTTATTAGCGCTGACACATACTGCGCTGCTGATTGGTATTCAACTTCATATGACTCACTTTTGTTGCTGCCTTTGTGAGTGTAATTTACTGTAGTCAGTGCCTGAAGTGGTGGCGCGCCAGCTGCAAACAGTGCAGGATGAATGCTGTAAGAAAAAGATATTTTACAAACACTACAAGCTGCTGTGGACTCCAAAAGAATAACTGTTTTATTGAGACAGGAGTGTCTTTGTGAGGAGCTGATAGTTTATGTAACCTTTCAGTTCATATGCCTGCGTCAAAACCAAATCACAAAGCCCAGGAAAATCATAATATTTGTGTCCAACACAGCCTATAAAACATGCACACATTGAATAAACTGCATGTCCCTCCTCTCCACTCACATTTCTATGAACCCCAATCATTGCCCTTTTCTTTCCATCCACCAGGTGCCCTCAGACTTTACCTCCTCTCCCCATCATCTGACAGCTCCACCCATCTCCACACCTGTTCCCTCATCTGCTCTGCAATCACCTGGACATCCCCGCCCACCTCCTCACCTGCATCTCATTTTCCCGATCAACCCCTCACTACATTTACCAGTCCACTTCTTTTGTTCCTCTGCCACTTCTTCCTTTTGCTTTTATATGTAACTTCCTGTTACCTGAACCTGCTACATCTGTGCCTCCCTGATTATTTTCAAACTCTGGATTCACGTCTGCTCCTTGCTGGGATTAATCTTCCTGTTTTGGACGGCCCCTCTGACTTTGACCTTTGCTTGCCTCGTGCTCCTGTAAGCCTTTAACATTATTGTATGAATCAATCACTGATGTACATCAGCCCTCCTTCTGTCATCTGATTTTGGGTCTAACCCCTGTTGCTCTGCTCATACCATCTGTGAGAAGTAATCGTGTAAACTCAGTTGCTTCTTTAATCAGTTAGTGGAAGGTCCTGTAAAAGCAATGCGATTTTGTGTGTATATTAGAAATGATTTTTACCTTCGGACAGGTGTGAAACAAGCATCCAAATCCTTCAACACATTTATCAAGTAAATTTGAAGTCATCCTCATTGCTCTAAAGAAAAGAGTTATTACAGTATTTCCCTCCAGGAACCAATTAGCCATTACAGTGAAGGTGATGAGTGACCTTTAGAATTAATAATGTCAAAAAGCATAATACTGTATATGGTGCTGTTTCATTATATGAATTTTACGCGATGAATAAAATTAGTACAAGTAATCAAACGTGCTTATGGGTTTCTACACAATGTCTCTCTGCTGCGGACTAAAAGTACTAAATCCCACAAAATAAGCACCGCTACTTCAAAACCATACTTACATAAATGTACTGAACTGCTTTAGGCCGCTGCCTGAGTACCACAGCCTTTGAATCCCAAGACCATGACTGAGACTTTTTTTTGGTAACTCAGCCTCTCTCACCCACACAGAGAAAGTGAGTGTAAGCAGTACTTTCAATTTGACAAATGACTATAGAGTCCTGGAGTTGATGTACAGCCTTTTCAACCTGCACAGTAGGCAGGTACATTGCCTTCATGTTTTATGTATAACGTATTTATCAACACCCACCCCCTCAATACGTCTGCAGAAACCTTTAAAAATATTCACCCGGTGAGGCCCCTGCAACCCAGAGCGGACTTGATTTCACTGCTGCCCTCTGGTATGAAGCACGGAGGGAGGCATGCTGATTAGTACTGTGCTGTGGTATTATTGTACTGTATTGAGATTTTTACCTGAAGCCAGCTAAGGAAATGGTTGAGGGGATAATGACATTCATGAAGGTCACTGTGCTATAGGCAGTTGCAGTACAGCAGTTTGGGCTAAAAATGCAATAACCAGTGGCAATGTTCAGCTTGTGTAATAAAATCCACCCATGTATTTCCTCCATTTTAATTTCCCCCTCTACAGCATGGAGAGTGACAGCGTTTGCGTTCAGAGACCACACGTGCACAGACAACAGCGGCACAGATAAAACCAGCATAGGGGGAAGCTCCATTGTGGCTTTTGAGGACAGAAAAGCAGACTGCAGACGGGATGAAATGTGGCACAGCCTCCATTTTCACCTGGATATGACACTCCTGCGCTGCCTCGGGCTCCGATTTATGCTCTGTTAAAAAGTGGCAGTGAAATGTAAAAGATGTGTGAGGATGCCTGAAGGAAGAGTGCAAGTCTTCCCCTCCTCATCGGCATCTGAGCCCATTAAAGAGTAAAATGGGAGTCCTTGCACTTTAGTTAAGAATGAATGGAGTGGGAAAAGTGCCCCGTCTGCTTAAAACTGTGAGTATATCTCTACATCTTATCGGTTCAGTTTGTAACAATTCTGCATTAGAATGTCTAAAAATGGACGACACTATTTTATTTTGTCAAGTCGTCCAAGTTTATATTATCCCAAATGTTTCCAAAAATATTCAAAACCTGAGAAATTTTATTCAAGGTAATGGTGCGTTTGATTTGGTCGCCTGTCAGTGACGACATTGGAAACATGAGCTGATACGTCAGAGGAAGTGAGTGAATGTGACTAAATGTAACGTGAATAAAACTTTAATAGTCCACATTAACTTGTCTGTGAACATTTCTGTGAGTCGCATCAGATTTTTAGCAGGTATAGTGCTTGTTTAACAATGAAGACAACAGCTCCCATTATCCCACGCTACTTCACGACATCATCAAACGACGTCTTTTGTTTTCATTGTTTTGATTGAGGGACCCCTAGTGGCAGAAATCACATGGTTTAATATGGTGATGTTAACATCAGTTTACTATATGTTGTTCTTTGCCTTTGTTGGCGAACAGTGCCCTGTGACAATAATTCTACATTAACATCATAATGAGATAGAGATTTAAAGGGCAAAGGCTTCTCTCGACACTCACCATGCAATGTAATACAATCCACCCGTCAGCACTTTATAATGGTTTCAACCAGCTGGCACGGCTCACCACCACCCTCTCTCCAGTATCACTGTGGGAAGCAGCTGTTGCTCAGTCGGTGGTAGTGGGTTGGTGGTTTGAGCTCCGGCGCCTCTTTTGTGTCCTGGAGCAAGACAGTGAGCCGCAAATTATAGATTCCAAAAAGTCTCACAAATTAATAACTGTATTTGTACAGCACTTCTCAAAACCAGAGTTACAAAGTGCTTTACATTAAGAACATACAACCATTAAACATTAAATAAAAGAATAAAAACTACATCAGCTAAGAAAAGCCATGTGATAAAAGTGAGTTTTAAGAAGAGATTTAAAGGAGGGTACCAAGTTTTCTTGTCAGAGATCCTCAGGCAGGGAGTTCCACAGCTAGGGGGCCCTGACAGCAAAGGCCCTGTCGCCTTTGGTAACAAGTCTTAGAAAAGAGGAAAGGTTATTAATGCTGCTAGAGCACAGGGGGTAGTCAAGATGATGTCTGATTTTGAGTCATTTAATTGCAGATTTTGCAAGTTTTTGGACATCCCATTTTTAATCTCAGCAATGCAGGACAAAATGCAAGGATGTCTGTTGAGCCGGGCTTTGTGGGAAAATATAATTGTGTGTTGTCTGCATAAAAGTGAAAATCAGTATCAAATCTGTGCAACATTTCTCACAGAGGTAGCATGGAAATAGTAAATAGGAGAGGGCCAGAAATAGACCCCTGAGGGACCCCACAAAAAAGAGCAGCACAAGAGGAAGAGGCATCTCCAAGACGGAGAAAACAGAAAGGGACCTGTTTTCAAATAAGAGATAAACCATTTAAGTCACATCACTGATGCCAACATGGTTCTCCACTTTAAGCTAACTATAAATGATTTATCTTTACTTTAAGCTAACTATAAATAATTTATCATAATCATAATAAATCATGGAGTCATTTTATAAATTATTAAGTTGGAGTTAGATAGTTAGATTGAATACCAACCATGCTATCATCTGATTGGCTAAAGGACAAAGGGGTCGGGTTTCAATGTCAAAAAATGAAAACGGACTAAAAATTACAGGCAAAATGTTTGGGAACAATATAAAAAACACTTTTGAAAAGCACCTTTTGATATTAAGAAATAAGAATAAATAAATAGAGAGAATACAACCAGATACTAAAATGTTTGTGAACAATTTTAAAAAAGCACATTTTGCGGCAAAGAAATGAGAATATATAAATAGAGAGACACAGAGAAAATAAAAATGGTGAAATAACATTCGATTATTTAAATAATGATTTATCACTAAAGTTATCGGTGCATCTGTATTTAGTCGTGTATTTCTTTCTTTTCTTATTCAATACAGTTCGTCCCCGCATGGATTTCCATACAGCCTGTCCCTGCAGACTATTGTGAGTCTATCCACCACCTGAAAACTAAAGTGAGCTGAATTTTAAAGCAGAGAACTCGTCTTCCGTTTTTTCCCCACAGGACGTGAATGCAGCACGGAGCAGCCCGAGTACGAGAGAAAAAGCAGCAACAGCGCAGATGAGCCCTGATGATCAGCAGCAGCGGCAGCAGCCGGGTCCTCTTTCACGCACGCACACATACACACACACTGAAACACACACATACACACACTAGGATCCACATCCCACGCACACAAATGCCCGGACTCTCATGCACATGCAGTCCAGGCAGGAGAGCACCATCACTCCGAGCTGCATGCCGCTGATGGTGGCATCTCTCACCGGCTCTGCGAGACACAAAGCTGGGATCCAGTGGGAGAGGAGAGGGGAGAGACTCCATCTGGGAGGCGGTAGATAAATCATCTGGGGAGGAGAAGAGGAGAGACAGAGAGGAGGGAAGGTGAGTGGATGCAGTCCGGTCCAGCTGCTGTTGTTCCTGCTGCTGTTGGAGGAGGAGGAGGAGAGGAGGAGGAGGAGGAGGAGGAAGCTTAGTGGAGAGGCTGGAGGAGCACCATCATCCTGCACACCCAGCCTGAGCAGAGCAGCAGTGATCAGAGGACCTCCAAGGCTTGCAGATGTGGAAGGAGCGTGGTGCAAGTTCTAGTCCTGGGTGAGCCAACTTCCCATCACACACACACACACACACAGACACACTCATTCATCTGGTGGTGCATTTGATCTCACACACACCTCACTGTGATCCCCAAAGAGAGATCACACACACGCTGTTTATCTTTCCCCTCGCTGCCTTTCATCCAGGTTGCTTTTGTCAGGCTTCACCTGAACAGATGACCCGATGAGCGAGAGACTCACCCTGTGATCATCATGACACTAGTTCATCCCCTCGGCCTCTGCTCACACTGTTATGGTGCAGTCCCGGCTGATCGATTTGCTCTCTAACTCAGATGGACATCGGCTCTCATTATCTCTCACGCTGCCTGTGTGTGTGTGTTTTTTTTTCTCTATTGTCATCCTTGAGATGCTTGTGTTTCCATGCAAGCACAGCCACTCTCTGCCTGTGTGTGTGTGTGTTTGTGTGTGTGTATGAGAATGTGTGTGTCTTGTGGTTACTGGTTCTCAATTAGGTTTTAATGATCTAAACGTGAGGTAGAAAGGGGAAGGCAGCCTTTGATCGATCCCTGCAGTCATCTCAGCGTGAGAGGCTCGGTGCCTGTCGTCGGTGTGACACATCTAAGCCTCTGCCTGTGTTTGCTCAGCCCTCTCCCAGCTCTGTTCTGCCTTTATTGTGGCTCGGCTCTTAGTGCAGTTGTAGAAATAAGCTGTTCCGTTTTTTTTTTTTTTTTTACTTAGGTCTGAGTACAGTTTTGCTCATCTGTCAGGGACTGTGGTTTGTGACCGTCCCAGCAATTCTTACACACATTACAAAAACATATAACAAACTGTGATTTATAATTGAGATTGCACATGAATAGAAATACACTTGTTGTGCATCTGGTGATTGGTTTATCTTTTTTAAAGGATTTTTCAAGACTTTATTAGAAAGTTGACAATAGAGAGATGACAGGAAACGAGGGGAGATAGTAATGGGGAGTGACATGCAACAAAGGTCCTGGACAGGACTCAAACCAGGGACATTATAATTCATCTCATGAGTCACAGGCAGTTCTTAATGTATTCGTTCAATAGGCACTGGCCAATGATTTTTACTAATGTCACTGCTCTCCCCAACTGGAGGGTCAGTGTTAAACCAATCATAGCGATGCAGAAATCCACATGGTGAATTATGTGTCTTTTAATTTCACATTTAACCGTCAACATTTCACCATCTTTCACTGACATCTCAGTGAAAGTGTAGTGGCTGTATGTACTCATGGGGACTGGATCTATGTGTTCTTGGGCAGATGGTGCTCCATCAATCACAGAGGATGGTCATTCAATCCCTGACTCCTTTTGGCCTGTTGAAGAGTCCCATGTAGTTTGTGATGGCCAGCGTGGCACGGGCACTGCTGTGTGAGATAATGAGTTCATGAAAGCACATTGTGCAGCGAGTTAGAAAAGTGCTATATAAGCGCTCCTCATCATCAGATTTACATTAAGTGCGAACTGTATATTCCTCGTCTTACACCACGTGTCACTGGGGTCGCATGGATACCTGCTTGCTGAGAGCTGCAATCGCTCATACTGTCTGAAAATCAAGCAAAAAAAAAAAAAAGCAGAATTGAATGCAATTATACAGCAGCACTTAATGGTACCCGAGGTGCCACTTAGCCTCCCTGTTTGGCAGATTTATGTGTCAGTAATGAAATGTCTGCTGACGGGTCTGCGCGGCCCTCAGAGTGCATTGTTGAATCAGGCCTGTTAGTCTTGTCCATTGCTACGCCTACACTTACCTTCTCATTTTGATCCTTTCTGTCGCACGTAAAGTCGTCAGCCGTGCTCAATAGTGACATTACCGCAGCTTAACACTGCCGATGCTCGGCCTCATTGTTTTCAACTCTGGAGTATTTACGTGGACAGTAAAGCAAGATGAGGGCACTGCCCGCTCTCACGGAGAGGACAGCACGGAGCGAGGAGGGAGGAAAGGAGGCAAGGAGTGCAGGAAGGGAAAGGAGAGAGCGTCCCTGTGAGTGGCTGTCAGATACCTGCAGGCACGCTGACATGTCAGCTGTCGCGCTTAAGATGTCCAGCTGGAACGATCAGGGGCCTGTGTGCGCGCTGGCTGTCCTCCCACTCACCGGCTCCTGTAATGCCATTATAGGCGTTCGGATGGGGCTGTAACCTTAATGCAGAGCTTACAGAGCATCTGGGTCTTACAAGTCGTTCATTTACAAACACAATTGCTTCATTTGACATTCGTGGAGACCGGCTGACCTCGTTACCTTACAGCGGCGGTCACAGTCAGATCAACTACTTCTTAATCAGCACCACGAAATGTGTTCATTTGATTTGACTTTAAAGTGGATTTTATTTAAGTATCAATTTAAAAAAGGGGATTTAAAAGTGAATGTTTTTAATACAATTGAACTGTCAGTTTAAGTTTCATTTTGCTGTTTCAACTATCAATCCATTACTTTAAGCTATCAGCCATTTACCCAGTCCTTTTGTATAACTTAGTAATTTATCTACTACTTTTAGCTATTTCAACCCTTTGTCAATTGCTTTTAACTATGTCATCTGACCATTTGAATCACTTAACCATTTAATTTTTATCCATTTCTTTCAGGAACCTGTTTCTCTGCTCGCTTGTTAGTTTTCACATACTCTGAATGGCAACATGTTGTGTTGAAGTGTTAATATATACATACATAAACATACACGTTGATATAGGTAATCTCATCATAGTTTCTGTTTAATCCAATTAAACAATCTACTCCACAATCTTAACCCCTGGCAACTAGATAAATAGGCCCAGTGGTACAAGTACCCTTCATTTGCAATCACTGCCTTAGAAAGTGATCAGCGTGATGTTAAAATGAGCCTCAATCTGTAAGAGACAATTAGTAATACTTTAATTATTGGACTCAAGATAAGAGTATATAAGAGTTTTTGTTCAAAATCATGCCGTTGATCTGTTGGAAATAGGCCAAGGCTGGAGACAAATTAGTAAGCCGGTGCAGTTATGAAGCGCCACATCCTGCAGTTTGTCATCGTAGTGCCATTTATTTAGATGACTCTAATGGAGCCACTAGTAACTACAAGGCTTTTGTTGTGTGTATTTTTTGGAGCCAACAGGATCAAAGCCGAAGTGATACATCATCCCAGTACAATACGGCTGAGCGATGAAAGTGCTCTGATGTTGAGGAGTCAATATATCTTCCACTGAATATGTTTTTGCCGTTTGAAGATGTAGCAATTTGTGTCAGTGCCCTCTCAGAAAATATGTTCGTCAATAATTTAAAACTCTATTAGATTACATGCATTTTTACTGATGGAATCTATTTATAAATTGCATGGCATCGTGCTACAGTATCATCGGCTGTCTTACACTTTTCTAATTGACTTCTTGTATTTCTGAACGATTTTCACTCTTGGTCAATGTTCCCTTTAAACAAAATTGGCCCATTTAAGGCGATGGTTGGTCCTGTGTGACTTTACTGGACCGGCTCCGGAGGACTGAAGCCACGGCACATATGAGATACAGAGAGGAAGAGGAGGGGTGAGAAAAAGAGTTTTTGCTCTTTGCATGCTGCATATTTGATGTTTTCTGAGATCTCTGGATGAAAGAACGTGTGATGAGTTGGCCGTAGCATTACATAAGTACCAAAAGGGAAGCCAAGGAATCTCATGAGTGTAGGTAGGCCGTGCTTACACACTTAAGAGGCATTCAGAGGCTTCACTACATCCTTTGCTTCCTGCGTTAAGTCGTGTTGTTTGCCCAGTGCTCCTCGGGAGGTGGTGATTTTCAACAACGTGAAGCAACACACACACACACTCCTGTTAATGTTCATTTAGGCTTTAAACCAACTGATCAACAATTAAAGCCTTCAGCGTGAGTGAGATAATGTTTGAGGCCGTGTGTCTTTGGGCGTGAGCGAAGTGACTCCAGCACTGAGTTGTGTTATGGGATGAAGTGCATTTGAGGAGTTTATATACTTGTCACTCTCTCCGGCTCATTTCATTTTATGTATTTCTATTGCTGCTAGCGGCTTGAAGTGCTCCGACCGGCCAGCCATAAAACAATATTCTCCAGTACGGATCGACCATCATGACTGCGATTGCCGGAGAAAATGGAGTTCAAGGCTCCTGCCTGTGCTCTCATCAGGAAGGTACTACCCTTATTTCAGATCTACATGCCGCACAGTGTTGTTAGCAGTGACACAAGGAGTGGATTGACTGATTTTGACTGAGGCTGGCTGCAGTTTCTCATGAATAATCTTCAGTCAACACTGTAAAATACCCATGTTCTCCCTCTGGGGGTTCAGATCAGATACACGGCTCTACTGCTGCACGTTAGATGGGTGTTCCACTCATAACTGTCCCCCGTAAAACAACAGAAGGTAGGAACTAAAATTACATGAATAAACTTAAATGTTACACGTGAATAATGATTCTTAAATTGCTGTAAATGACAATGAAATAATAACTAATGATGTAATAAGAATAAAATTGAATTCTGCCGCAGTCTATAAAATAATGAATTTACTATGTTAGTTATCGTATCACAACATATTGAGCGTTTCAATAACACAACAGAAATGTGTAATTAGTGTATGTAAACTAAACCAAATGTGACGTACTTTATATTGGTTGCAGTAATATGTATTGTTCTAAACACATCATTTGGCAGACTGTCATTATCAATGATGAGTATTAGAGCAAATATCAAGAATAATTGATCCTGCTCATTACCAATTCCAGCCTGATATGAAGTGATAGAACGTGTCTTTTCCAATGCTGAAACAGCTCGCAAAAAAACACTTAAAAACTGTATTCTCAAAAGTCACGTTCATGTCTCAGTGAACTAAATCGACAGGGAAAGTTCCTGCCATGACACGACTATGACACAGACAGTATTCATACAGCAGTGATCATCTATTGAACCACAGGATAACCAGAGTGAAGTCCACTTGTGTATCCATTACATACAGCCTGTCAGCTTAGATGATCCCTGCTGCATCCAGCATTAGCTTTACCAACACACAACAGAAACCACAACAGCATTTGATCCATAACAAAACTGTCCTCAGTCAATAACTGCAGCCGCATCAGCAAAATCCATATAACATGATTCAATTAGATAAAACCTCACCTCTCTTCATTTCTTGAAATAGTATGAACACTGAGCACTGAAGGTTTGTTTACGTGATGTTTTTCTCCTTCAGTGTTTTGCTGTTTTTTTGAACACACTTTATTTTAAAACCATCCTTTTATCTATTTCACCCGTAACTCTCACACCATTCATTTACAATTTATACAATCAAAAATCAAAAATAGAGTCTGTATCTTTCAAACTGTTGCCCACAAGTTTCTCGAAGTGCTTTGATGGGGTATCACATGTGGAGAAGTGTAAATTTAGAGGAACTTTCAATACATTTTCTACATTGCATAAACTAAGTGATAGATTCCAGAGATGATATTACTTTTTGCTTGAAAGCGTATCAGTCCTTCCAGCTCTGTCATTAACCACGTTTGTGGCAGCTGAGCCAGGCAGACGCAGTTTACTGTATTTTGAACAACAGTGAAGATCCAGCTGAGTCCAGGAGGTTGACTCAAGTTACACACATCTTTCATGCCATCTCTCCATGGGCCCTGCTCATGCGATAGCACTTTAATCATCTCTCTTCAATTATGTAATTATGAAAAAGATTAGATTAGCATATGACACACAGTGTGCAGCTGCAACACACACACTCACCTTTTTCTATTTTCTTTCTTCGCCTCAGTCCTTGAACGTCACATGCCTTTGTGGAAAAAAACATCCTGTGATTGGATTGAGATGCCTAATTAAGTATAGATACCTGTGGCTTAGTGCACACACACACACACACACACTGTATGTACACACTCGCCGTGTCAGCCTCTCCTAATTGATATGTAAGTGCTTGATGATTCAAAGTAGTCCTTTTTCTGTCATATTGTCCCCTCAGTCCTGAACCTACTTATGACTCCGACTCTAATGAGAACTTTACGTGATGTTGTGGTCAGATGCACTTAACTCTTTGCAAGGGTATTAAGCAGTGGATTAATTAATCATTCTTCAAATGGGTCCTGACGTACCCATAAAGCTCTATTAAAATTTAAGGAGTGCCATTATTTCTAACACAGCATGGTGATGGTATCTATGCCAGTTTCTTGGAGCAGATTAATTGTGTTCACTTGTCTATCTAATATAAAGGCTTGGATAAGACTTACCTTTTATAGGAGGGATGACATGATGGACAGGCAGCAAACAGAGAGAGATATGTAAAAAAGTAAATGTTTCTGAGTTATTGCATCTGTAAAAGTATAACAGCTGCTCGTGTTATTCTGTCTACTGGACTCCTTCCTTTCATATATATCATATCATATATTATGAACAATAATTGTTATCAATTGTCTCTAGTATATAATATTTGATATGATTGTTGGTGTATTATTGCATATTTATTGCTAATCATCTGTCAGTGTTAGTCATTCCTGTACTGATTTTGCAATCTGCAATAAAGCCTCTTTAAATTGAAAGAGTGAGAGAATGACAGAGAGATGTGATGAAAGTATAAAACAGGTCAGTAAGCCATGGATACATTGAATTTAGAGTCAGTGTCAGTGGTAGAAGTGGTGGAGATGGTTGCTGGAAAAATTTCAACAATGCCCCTAAGGCCAAAAACTGGAAACAAATGACACAGCAAGAAAGTCATTTTTGTTCATAGATTGAGAAAATACTAGCACAATTGACCTATATTGGGCTTCGCAGCAAGATAGCTGGATGGCAAATAGAAGAGAAGTAGAAAATAAGTCTTGGTTAGGTAGGTGACTCCTGATTTTTCCTGAGCTTCCCACTTTTACTAGAAGGGGAGTTAGGGGGTTTATGAGGCAGCAGACTATATAGTTCCTTTATGGAAGGTTCAAGGGGGTTTATAGTTGTAATTGCAGATGGAGCCCCTTTTCACTCTCCTGGTGGCGCGCCTCTGGACTTAGCTGAGCTGTGAAGCATGCAGAAAGCCACTTGCAGGGTGATGATGATGAATTTAGATGGAGATTAATGTGATTAGCGAGCGCACACAAGATTGTTTTTGTTTATGGAGCTCTCTCAAGTATTGTCTGCTTCCCTCACTCTGCCTCCGCTCTCATTAAGAAATTGGTCTTTGAACCTTGTGAACCTGTTTTAAATATCCCAGTGAGCCGTCCGTATAAATGAAGATTTGAGATTCATGCCTCATTGCATCTTCATATCGGTCCATAATACCCAGCGCTCCTTTCTCTCTGCTCTGCGGCTCACACTGTCAGAAGCAAAGCTTTCTTTTATCTTCTTTTCAGCCGCTGAACATAAATCAGATAATCAGTTGATCAAATCATTTTCCTGAAGTGGAGATCAGTAGGAACTGCTCAGTGAGGCCGTTCTCTCTATTTGTCTCCGCTTGATTTATCTATATCTATGCATGTTGCTTCATGTGTTGCTCTTCTTTATACATTTGAAAGCATGTGCGCTCAGTTGTTTAGTGTTTGCTTCCTGGAAGAAGAGAAGCAGGAAACGGGAGGGTGAGAGCTGGGATTTAAACCCTGGATCTTCACCATTCAAAGGAGTAGTTCACCATTTGGAGAAATACACTTACTGTCCTGAAAAATCTGCTTACAGCATCTCTGAAGCTTAACAGTTACCCCATTATATCGCATTTGTTTAAGTACAGAAATAAAAAACAATTTGCAGTTTTATAGGATGTTATGTGCCAGATTAATTCTTGTATTAGTTGCACATGTTCAAGCGTTTTCTTCATCTTCTGCAACACCAGCTGACTGGAAGATACTAAACCACTACTCGCTAACTGCTACCCACTAAATGCATGCAAGAGATAATTGGCTTCATCAGTTCAGATTTTGATCACCAGAGGAATTATATTTCATTCCCCTGCAATATACGTCTTAATAACGCGGAGGTCGCGCCGAGGTCGGACGCGTCCTGTTGTACTGACTGTGTTCATTAGTGCTTTTGAGCTTGTAGCTTGAAGGTGTTAAGACCATCTGCCCGCTGACAAAAAGTGTAACACATTACTTCATTATGGAGATGTTAATTTGAGCTGGGTTGCTTTTTTCAAGTGACCTTTTAGTTTGATGAGAGACAGAAGTGTTTTCACTCTGGATATGTGGCTTTGTGGAGCATATGAAAAAATTGAACTCGGCAGCTTTGGATGCTGATTAGAATAGGAGATGATGTTGGTAATGGTTTTAATTACAGTGTGCCTCATTAATAATACCAGTCCAATTTGAGTGTTTGAATGATATAATGACAAGTTCATAAAGGAAATCTAATGGTGTGCTTTTGATTTATATTGCAGGACTAAAATCATCATCGTTGTGCATGTAGCATGTGAGAAGCGGGTCAGTCTCTTCATGCAGAGAGGGGGCAACATATTTTAAGGCAAAATCCTTTTTCCAGGCTGTTGTTTTGAAGGGATATCAAAGCCTGGAAGACAAATCTCTCCCGTGCTTTGTTTCTGCATCATTTGAACTAATAAATCTGCAGCTGCATGTGTCCATATGTAACCATGACAGATGGGTGCGATGAGATTGCGCTTAACAGACTGTGGTTCCTCTTCCTCCCTCGCCTTCTCCCGCTCCTCTTCCTCTGTCTCTCTTTCTTTGGGAACATACGGATTCGTTTTGCCTGTCAGAAGTGTTTGATCAGAAGTAGTCTACTGAGGGTTTTTGCTTTGAACTGACTCACATCTGTGGCGAGTTTCTATTCTGTTGTTTGGGGCATTATGGAGGCTGTACTCTGCTCGTGAAATAGCTGGAGCACTCGGTGTACTCGGCCCATTTTTGTATGTGGAGGCGGCTTGCATGCTGCGTCTGTGAAGTATAGGGTTATGTTTGTCAGTATAGATCACAATCTGCGGATCTATGTGTCTATGAATAACTCTGCATGCCACTGCGCACATACATATGCACACAAACACATCTGTGGCTATTTACTGACCTCCTGTCACATTCCCTCAGTCCGACAGGTGTACTTCCTGATCTGTGCTCTTTGCCACACTTTGAGGTGAAGAGGACAATACGCTTCTGGACATCAGGGGAATGTTATGAATTTATCATGGGAGCCAGCAGAGATGCGGCGAGACAGCGTTGCACGGGGCTGACGCTCCGCTCGTCTTCACAAGCCTGTCATTGGTTGGGGATGAATTATTCATCTTTTTTTATTTTTTTTTTCTTAGAAAAACATTGATCACAGAATCAGGGATCATCCTGATCTGCAATGACGGTTGGTCTGTATGACAGCACGCTGTCAGAACCCGCCTCATCTCTTCAAAGACAACCCTGCCTGCTTTCCTCTCCGGCTGTCCCATACAGTGTACACCCATAGCTTTCTCTCACAGAATTTTCTTTTTACCCTTGCGCTGCCTCTCGCTTTTGTCTCACATTGAAACGTCTCATCAGAACCACTTTCGATGGATCTCTCGATTGTCTCTGTGACTGCCTCGGTGCGGGGAAGGCAGCGTCTGCGTGTCAGAGTAAACAGTTTCAAAAGAGCCCGTGAATAATTTGTATGTCAGGATGTAGATGTGGTTGTGTCTGTTTGCATGGGCAAGGTTTTTTTTTTTGTTTCTGGTGTGGTGCACTGTGTGCTTCTGACTCTATCCAACATGCTGTTTCATCCCACTACATCCGATGCAGAGCTCCTGTGTGATGTCAGAACAGATCTATGTTTAATGCGCAGGCAGTGCCCAATTACTCGTCGCCCATAGCTGTACCTAGAGACGTTAAAGAGGCCCCTCTGCGTGCCAGATAACAGGCCGCGATGTCGTGAGCCGCCTTGGACTTGGTGGGTGAGATGGCGTGGCATGGTGATCCCCTGCAAGGACACTGATTGCTCATCCTCTACTCTGGCTTTGCGGGCATTTGTTGTTTGCCTGAAGAGTTATTTGAGGCTCCTGTTTTGGCTCCTCTTTTATTTCAGAGGTTGAAAATTTGAGATGACTCTGTGAAGAGCAGCGGGAGCATGAACACCCCTCCTCTTTGGTGCCTCCTCATCCCTCTCTTTCTTCTCTTCCTCCTGGAGGCCTTTAGGGAGAGCAGCTGAGTCACCATCTCCTCCCTCTCTTCATCCTCAATCTGCTCCTGCTCCTCCTTCCTCCACCTTCCTTCTGTTTTCTCTCACCGAGCCATCGTCGCAGGAGCTGACAACCTGTGTCATTTGTCAAGGTTCACTTTTAACTCCCTGCAGAGCCTCAGCTGAGAGGGTGTGTGTGAGTGCCAGTTTTTGCATTTAGCCGAATTTATGTGCACATGCTTGGGATTTTTTTGAAAAACTGTCAGCATGCATGTCCCCTATTAGATGCTCCTATTAGTCAGAGTTGTAGCGCGGACAGCAGCGGCAACAGCAGCAGACGCGTTGATGGAATCTCTCTCTCTCTCCAGTTGAGATTTACGCCAGAAAGATAAGAGAGTGTGGCTGTCAACCACCCATCCAAGGACACACACAAACACACACACACACACACACACACACACACACACACACACACACACAAACACACACGGTTACAGTCTATGTTCCTCTGAAGTGCTTCACTTTCGACAAATCCATTTCTAAGGCTCTCTTCCTTCCATGGCTCTGTCAAAATGTATAATCCCTCATCACCTTCCCTAAGCCATCTCACATCTCTGCTTTCTGTTTTCATCTGTCATTCTTCTTTTGCTTCTATTTATAATTTTTTTTTTGCATAGTCCTGTGTTTTCTTGTGTCTAATAAGTGTTTGACGGCATCCCCCTTCTCTTTCTTCTCATTTCTGCCTGTTTTGTCGACTCCTTTTTCTTGCTTTTCACATGGTCAGCACCTTCATGCATGCTCCTCTTCTCTGCCGACGTCTTCCTCTCTTCAAACACTTGACTTCTTTTAACGAGGAGCTCATTGTTGCATTAGCTAATCTCTCAGAAGACATGGCACAGATACAGGATCTACTACTTCTCCTACTTCTGCTCGTAGCTATAAACAGGCGTCGCTTTCCAGACAAGCATCACCTCATTATTTAAGCGGCACAAAGGAAGAAAATGGGGGAGAACGAACACTTTTGTGATTTAACAAATGAATGATTATCTCGTGTAGTCATTTCTTTGAATGCACAGCATCGAATGTGATATTGATGTTTGAAGATTAATCAACAATTAGCCACTGTGATGTGCTGTGAGACTCGTTCCGTGTCTGTGTGCCGTGAGAGCAGATTCAGTGCCAGCCTTGTTGCTTGAGATCCTTTAATTGCCTCAGAATTCTTCCTGTAATTAACACTCTTGGATAATTACACTAGAATCCCAGACCTCGCTATTCTCACATTATTAGGCTCAGTGCGCTGGGAAGGAAAACATGCACACGAGTATGCAGACAAATGCAGCGTGGCGGCGAGACTGTATTGCAAGATTAGATTATAAACTGCTCTTCTCGTTTATGAGAAGGCTGAAAATTCCACTATTCCACTTCCACTGTTCGTGGCCACATTTTATCCGAGGCTGTTTTCGACAGTCAGCCGTCCCCAATTCAGAGCTCGCTGTCTTGGCTGCGGCGAGATTAAAGCTGAGTGGAGGAGAGATGGGAAGTAGACCGGGCAGTGTGGCAGTTCCCAACGGCACAGGATTAGAGGGTGGGACAGTGAAGTAGGCCATACAAACAGGCTGATCTGAAATATGGACAACAGACCATAGCATAGACTGAGCTGGATGGCCCAGTACATTTCATTAGCATGTCATTACGCTGTAATCCCAGGCCAGCCACGGTGCTGTCTGCATGTGTGTCAGACAGGGATCGCCATTGGTCAGGGACACTTGTGGATATTGCTGTTTTCACCTTGATGCACAATCACAAGACTTTGGTCACAGATGTGCCCTATTTTATCAGAAATTGTTTTGTTTTTTTTTTGGTGCAAGATTGCTTTGTGTCAGGTATGAGTTTCAAAAAGAAGAGTTGTAATTTCATGTCTGCATTTTGGAGTACACAGCAGTGTTTCCACTTGGTTGACTGATATTTGTTGTTACTGATATCCAGCATTAACTGAGAGACTGAGATCTGCATCCTCTCTGGGTGAATACTAAACATCAACTGTTGCAGAAACCGTGTTTGCCGTAATAATTCACTGAAATGACACAGTGGTGAATACACCTAACTTTGACTGGACTAATGTATCATCATGAAAAACAGAGAAAGAATTATTGTCCTGCATGAACCTTAAAACATCATCAGTGATTTCTGCACCAGTACTGACAGGATAAAGAAACAGGATGAGCTGAATGAGAAGGAATTGGATCCACCTTCTGGGGTCAGTGTCTGTTCATCTTTGATTTGAGATGGATTATATAGATACTCTAGAGAAGGCGACTTCTGAAGAAATCATGGTAGGATTTCTGGCTTCTGGAAAAGCTGATGTCAAATTTCCTTGATTTCTGCTAAAGACAGGTAAAAACATATATGCACAAATGTATTTACAATATGTGCAGTATTTTTGTGTGGGTGTGATTAAAGTCCCCTCCAAAAATGAAAATAAATGTGTGAAAATTAATTGCAAAACTTCATGACTCATCTTTTTTTTTTGCATATTGTTCAGCCCTACTATAATGTAAAATGTACAATGCAGAATTCACCCAAGCTGGATGGAAACCGGAACTGAGCCCTTATTTAAAAGCAGATGGTAATTTGGAGCCGCTGAGAGATGGATGGAGACAATCCTTTCAGGCCTCCTCAAGATGCAGAGGGGATTTAACGAGACTAAGTACACGAGATGACGTGATGCACAATAACAACGCGGCACCACGATTCCTCGCTTTTCAGTGAAAATGATCAGCCCGTGCAGTTCGGAGCCAGTGAAGACAGATGAAGATGAGAGGGGGCGAAGGAGAGGTCAGAAATGTCCGCCAGCATCGTGTTACAGAAGAGAGGGACAGAAAACGACGGCTTCAAATTTCAAATGTGTGTTCATCATGACGGGCTTTAATGCCTTATTACATATTATACCAATGCAGCTTTGTGACTTAACATATACACAAGGAGCTGATGAGACACGTGTTGCAATGAGCTCCAACAAGTCAAAAGGTGTCTGTATTTTTATCTTTTATTATCTAACCTCATTCATCCTTTCTCTTATTTGGCTTGGTTCATAAAGGAATAGTTCAACATTTTGGGACATGTTTGCAAAGAGATAAGAGGATTGATTTTACTCTCATGTCTGTTACCACTGGAAACAAGGAAACAGTGTTCTCATGGCACTTTTTTTGCTGATATACCCCGTCTGACCTCGTCTCATCATCCTTGGGCACCATCCTTTATACATCCTCCTCTTCCTCCTTGTTCAGTTTCAGCGTTGCCTCCTCACCTTCAGGTCACTCTGGTGTCATAACTCTGGGTGGCCGCTCTGTTGCAGGACCAGCCAACACCCCTGACAGCCAAAGTCACCTCCGCAGTGTACTGTATGTGTTGTCACCAGACAAGCTGTGCATAGACATTTCACTGAGCTTGGGTGCTTGTGAGCATGTGCTTTGAAGGTGAACAGCCTCCGCAGACTCCCTTTAAAAGTGTGGAAAGTTTTCAGTTCTTTTGTGAACTTGCTTTAACTTTCAGAGTCACTTCTCATATTGTCGTCGGTAGAGTTTGAGCTGAGTGAGTGTGGTCCGTCTGTCTTCATCAGTCGTCTTGAATGACTGTAGCTGTCCTCCAAAACTGTCAGTGCCAACCTGCTGGAGGCTGTGTCCCGAGAGTGAGTTTCATTTTCAGCTTTAGTTATGTTCACGCTTCAAATTTGATTTGAAATATGGTGATTGAATCTATTTGTTTCTTCGGATTTGTCACAGATGCAGCGACATTTCTTGGATAATAATGAGATAAACTCATACTGTCCTGATGGGTTTACAAGGATGAAGTTTAAATAAATGATATTTTTGAAATGATCAATGTGTCATGTGGAACGTTTCTCTCATAGTGACAAACGCACAGCTGATTATTGCGCGATTCTGCAGAGCATGACAGAGGTTTTAGCTTCTTTTAGCTCATTGTTTTGATTTTTGGATCCGCAACTTTACCGTTTGTCACTCACGCTCACTGTTCTTGTAAATTAATTTTGAGATTCAAAATAACAACCACAGTACCTGTACAGCACCAAACAGCCGACAGGTATTTTAATCAGGACAAAAAAAAAAAGAGTGAATGTTGAACTTACATTCATCAAATTTCCAGAAACACACTTCTAAATGATGCTGGGTGTGTTTTGCTAATAGGTTTTAATTTTTAAAAGTGATAATACATAAATGTGTTCACTTGTTTCCACCGCACACAAGTGGCCAAAAAATAATTTCTTGCCGGTTTGAGCTTCAGTAGTTCTCCCCATGTTTTCCATTGGGCTTGGTGAATGCACTCGCTGGAGGACTGAGCGGTTTGACTCCCTCGTGGTCATGTGGGTAAATGCTTAAAAGGCTCCAACTGGAGAAAAACTAGTGTGTCAGTTCTAAAAGTCTTTGCTAGCGATGCTTGGACGCTGTCTAATTAGGCTTTTGACAGTTCGTGTTTGACTGACAGTGGCTCACTCAGCTAATCTCCTCTTGAGCATTGTGGATGGACAGCTGTAGGATCTAATATGATGTGAAATACGCAGACTCTCGCCTATCTGCTCCATCTGTCTCTCCGCTTATAACAAGTGCCGTTCTCACCTGGGACCATCGGCAGCACAGAGGCTGATCTGCCCGATTCCATCAGCGCCTTTCAAAGATGTCTCTTCCTGGTTTATTACACGGACAGAACTTTCTCCACCTCGCTGCTGTCGAGTGATGAATTATGAATAGATGTGAATCCAGCAGCACCGCCGGCCAGGCCTGAGGATTACTTTCAATTTGCACATCGCTCCCCTCGCTGCCTCGCAGACTCGCACCGCTAGTCAGGCTTCTTTCTCAAGGGACCTCGAGGGCAGTATTAGATTGCCGCCTGAAACTCTAACCCCGCCAATCATGTAAAAAGTTTGAGGGATTAATCTGTACGGATGCTCAGTGCACTGTATATAGTTACACAGTGAGCGCTCCTGTTGCTGCCCCCATGTTTGACTCCTACACCGGTGGCAGCGCCTCTTACGCGTAGATAACATTTCTCACTCTCTCCCCTTTGGAAGGACGAGGAAGGAGCAGTACATGTGTGATCCTTCTCAGATACTCGCTGACTCCAGATAACTGGTTGTAATTGGCCTGGTTGATGAGCAGGCAGCAGGCGGTGAAAGGGAAGTAGAAAGGACAGGGATCCCTTTTAATGAAGCCAATGAGAAGGACACGGAGAGCCTGCAGGCTTCGAGACGGATTAGAGCAGGCTCCAGCAGATTTAGGCTTATGATGCTTCAACCTTGAGGGGCCGAAAAAGGACAACGAAAGTGTCGGAGTCAGAATATAGAATTAGGGTTTACATCTTTTTTAGTGTATTTGATATGCAATGCTCTATTTATCCCCTCCTCTGTTATAACTTTAGCTGCTCTGCATCCGGAGATGTCGGTAAACAAAAGGATTTTTCTAAAGGTCAGTTTCCCCCAAGACACTAACCTTTTAATATACAACTCACACACATTCATCTGCAGATTGAGAACAGTGTGTGTGAACATGCATGGCTCTCTGTCTGCTTTCTGCATCTCTCTGTGCGGTCATCTGTTGTCGTGTGTGTAAATTGGAACACGTAAATCTGAGCGTGTGATGATGTGAAGCGTGTGATGTGTGATGCCGGCCTAATATGTCCCGTCTCTGCCTCTGTGGATGTGGCAGGGAGCGCGAGAGCGACGGCGAGTCGGGCCAATTGGCATGGAAAGAGCCTGGGCTGAAGTGATGGCTGGTGACACGGCAGACAGGCCAGCCAGGCAGGAAATAGATGCCAGCATAGAGATACTGATCACACTCACCTCCACCTCTTGATGACTTTGTCTTTCTGGCTCTTGTCTCTGTGCCATCCTATCTAAGTGAAAACTGCAAAGTGGCTTTTTGATGCAGACAAACAGCTGTAAATGTGCAGTATAAATCAGTTAAAATCAAGGATCGCGGTCATATTGAGGATTCCTCTGTGCTTATAGGAATTAAAGTTGGCTGCTAAAAAGGCAGCTAGTCAGCTAGTGAGAATGGATTCTTATTAACCTTCGACGTGAGGTTGTGTTCATGCTTAGATTCAAAATCACTTCTCTGGGAGTAATTTTGTTTGAGACTGGAGTTTTCTTCTTGATTTATTACTTCTTACTTACTTTTATATGAGAGAGCTTTGCTGAAATGACTCAGTATTTGCCTATGTTGCCATAGGCACTGAGGGCAGATGATGAATTGTCATTATTTGTACAAATCTACATCTGCGGAGGTCTACTGTGTCTAAACTAATTGAAGGAGGGGGAAAACAACAGAAGCTGTCTGTGCTAAATTGCCCCCAGTCCTCTATTTTAGTAGCATAATGGAAATAAAAGAGAGTATTAGATATCAGTTGTAGGCTGAACAGGTGCCATGAATACTGAAGCAATCCAGGCAGAGGAGTTGACAACCAGCCATTTGCTCTAAACTTATGAGAGTCACACGGTAATGGATGTTTCCAAGTCATTACATTTAGTATTTGATCAGGGTGCTTTCAAGGACACAAATCTTGTAGTTAAACGGTCCCTGACGCCTTCAAACCGGATTGTGTTATCCTATCAACTTATCAGTAATTGCCCGACACAATCAGGACAGCATCCTATTAACACGTTCTCTTTTATTACCCTGCTTTTTAAAGACAGCCCCAAAAGATTTGGAGAAGGACAAATGAAAATTTTGATCTGTTCACTGAGCACAAACAATCCGTCCATTCTACCAATTCCCCCAATTAGATCCTTTCTTTCCTGGTGGTCTGTCACTTCTCATCCTTGCTGAAGTCGTGTAAGTAGCCCGAGAAGCTGCCTGGGGAGAGGGACTGCTGCTTGACTGACAGACGCTGATCATGGGGGCTTAAAGAGAGGATGGCCATTTAATAAGCTTCCTGCCAGTGGCAGCCTGTCCACATGGCAAGCCGGCTGAAAAGACAGACGGGTGGCTGACCGGTGCCGTCGTTTCACTGTGACACCAATATCGTCATGTCCATAACCAAAGGACGGCAGAGCCACAAGTGTTCCTGATGACTCACTACAGCCTTTATTTTACTTTTGTTTGGTGGTAAAAATGACCACCACCAAAACATGACATGTTTAAAATGACTGAATTGTATGTTGAATGTAGGCAACATTTTGGAAGATACACTTATTTGCTTGTCAGGTGAGATTTAGATGAGAAAATGGATGCACTCTTGTGTCAGTAAATATGAAGCTAGAGCCATGAGACGATTAGCTCAACATAAAGATTCATGGTTTTAACATTAATTTCTGTTTTATTTTGAAGGAGTGTGTCCTCAGGTGTGTTTCATTTACTTCCTGGCTTTGTGTGTGTTTTCCACCAGTTTGATTATCTGCCATAATGTGGTTCTATGTTCTACACCACAAGTGTCAACCTGAAGGCAAGATGATTCAAAATTTTTCTATTAATAGTCCATAGGCTACTGGCCTGTTTCCATATTGTCCACGACGTGCTGCTCTACAATCCCAGCAACATTCTGTTTTCTAAACCAGCTTGGTCGCCTGCTGACACTGTAGCTGTGTTGCGAAATTGCGGAGCAAATGGTCTCTGCACGAGATATTGGCATAGTTTCCCATAACAAACGCTGTGTTCTGGCAAATCAGTGATCAATCCTCACTGTTCGATCTTACTCATTTGCCCCTGCTTATCTGTCCTGCACATTCATTTTTATTTTCCAAGATAGCCCCTTCAATTACTGAGTTTGACACCCCCGTATTAGACGATCTCTTCACTTGCGTTGAGACAGAAAGTGAAGCGTATTTTTGCCTATTCGCTTTTTGCCAAGAGAGTGAGTGTGTTTCTCAAAATGCTGAACTGTTCCTTTAACTTACCTGCCTAACGGACTGGATTCAGAGAGATTTGATACTGAAAATCACTTTTGGACATAAGCTCAATGTCCAAAATCCTTTCAGGAACATTTTCTCTCATATCAAAAGAGAAATGATTGTTGACTTAATTGGAAGCAATCAATGATAAAATATTCGATGTGAGTCATTAATGACTGTAATTAGGTTTTTTAATCATCATCACTCTCTTCACTGTGAGTCTCGTGAGGCCTTGAAGTAAGTAAGCGCAGGATAAATAAGTTGGCCACCCACGTAATAGGCCTAAATTGATGGAGGACCGTAATGAATTGCTGTTACAGAACGTTGCTCATGAAAATGTGTTGGGTCGTGTGTCGATACGATAACACTGCTGAGGGCTCCATAAGCCTCGACTGGCATCACTGAGTGTATATATGTGACCGGGAGAAAAAGTGTCACCCTGCATTACAGTGACGGTCAGTGGCCTCTCAAAGAGTGACATCAAACTTAATGTTCTTTTGAGCCACGGGTCCATTTCTGTTAACTCAAACTGACTGTGCTTGGATTGGTTTGGATTGTGCGTGGGAGTGTTTGTGTAGGAACCCCAATATTAGTTTTAACCTTCAGCTGTGAACAGGCCTCAGTACAAACTGTTAATAAAGGTCCAACCCTGTCATGGCCGTGAGTTAAGGTGTTACAGACACTCCTGTTCTTTCTCACTACTTGTATTGAGTGATGTCCATGAAGGAGCCTGTATAGAAACAGAGCATTATTGTAATCTGTACTTTAATTTGAATTTTTTATTCAGAATATGTGGATGGACAGAATACAAAAACAAGTTCCAAAATACAGTATATTTATATACTGTATTATAGACATTCATACATTCAATCCCTGAGATTATGCCCTCATGTCCAATAATGTTGAGAGTACAGTTACAACAGAACAATTACACACAATGTCAATTAATGAGAAAATAAACAGAACACAGTTAAGAACAGTCACATTGAAGAGAGGAGTAGTTTGTAATCATAGTTTTAAACTGGCCTATAGTTATGGTTGTGTTCAGTTTTAATGTGTGTTGTGGGACCAGTTTAATGAGGAAGTGATGTGTGGGCATGTTACCATTAAGGGTTTTATAAATATATAGTCACCAATACCTGTCACATCTGCATTTATACTGTATTATGCCATGTGAATGTTACTTTATTGACTTTCCAATGGGAGCACATTTCTATGATGCATTGCATTCTGGTCTTTTGTGGTTACTGTTATTGAAGAAAGTGGTATCTTCTGTAATAAATCAGCCTCCGTGTGATCGTTTAATACCTTGTTCTCCTATTGTAAGGGAACCTAAAACCTGATATTTCCTGATGTAATTTAACGTAAGAACTCTTCTCATGAAATGCGGTTTATCTGAGGATATCCTGCATTTGGATCTGGTACCAAACTTTACAGCTCTGACACAGTTTTACTCAAACTGATGCAAAATATAATTGTGGGAATCCTTTTTCTGCAGGTGTTGCTTAATTCGGAAACTCACAAATAAGTAGATTCAAATGAGCATTCAGTATCATAAGCATGAGCATAGCCTGGGTCGGTGGAGCTTGGGAGACAGAAGAGGACATTTTTCATTAGTTTAACAGATTTTGGAAGCAATCAGGTTACAACTCCCACAAAATTGCAGCATATAAATGGAGCATACATTTTGCTGAAGGTTACAAATCTGAAGAGTGTGCCAGTGGTTTTGATTAATTTTCAAGTTTCAAACCTTAGATGCGTGCCATAGTGCCAGGAGAGGTGTTCCCATAATGCTTTATTTGAAAAGTTTTAGTTGAATGAAAAGAAATACTCTGCAGACTCTTCCAGCATGTTGCATGATAATTTGATTGTGAACACAGTAACTCAAGAACAGTTCGCCCCCAGGTTCCCCCAGAAGATTGGATGATTAGATCGTGGAGCACCTTTTTGCATAAAACTGTATGCTAATGAGGAAAAGTGTTCTTAAGTACTGAAAAGATGGGTTATATATATCGACATTGCCCTTGTGATGTACATTCACATTCATTAGTGTGAGTAATGACCTCATTAGCATAGATGTTATTTTTAGATATTCATGTAGATTATCGTGAGACGTGTAGCAGCTCAGGTATCTTTTGTTTAATTGTGGTCGTCTTTTAAGTTTTTAGAAAGGACAAATTACAAGCTGATGGAAGTTTATTGTGTTTAAACAGATGGAAGGAATGTGACACACAGGTCTGTCTGTCACATAAATGGAGAGAAGCAAGTTGTGTTACACACTGTAAATCTTTATTTTTATAGGCCTTAGTTGAAACTTAAACATACCACAAAAGTTTAGCTTCATGCATCATAGTTTTATGGCAGCTCAAGTGGAAAACCCGTAGCTGTATCATTGTATGACTGAAGGGTTTTTATCTCCCATCAGTCATGTAGGTATGAGAGTATCATGTTTGCCCCTCTGTGTCTTTGGATATGTGGCTATTGCAGATCCAGGTAAGGTCAAAGTCTCCATGTCAGTGGGACATGACCATGCAGCATAACATCTTCAATTATTTAGCTCCTGTTCGTAGAAGCCTTTACCTCCATAAGCCCTGAAACAGTTCTCTCTTATTAATGATTCATGGCACATGGCAAGACACATTCTTAATCACCCCTTTGTGTCCTTTGGTTTCACTGTTGCCGCTTTGCATAGGACAGAAGTGCAATTTAAGAATCTCACTGTAATCCATTATTATAATTAAAATCCCATTTGGCAGCCTCAAAATAGTATTTCATATCAATCTGCATGCGAAGGTGTAACGGCGGTTTCCGACATATCTGATCAGTTCACTGCAGCAGTTTTATTATTCAGGGCCCCGAGGACAAAACCACATTAAATAAGTGGACTGTTTGCACACAATGCCCCTCATCCATCTTCTGACTCCTCCTGTCACCTCAGTGTCCACAGCTGCTGGAAGAAGCCCTGTGCGGTCAAATACTTACTCATACAGTACGTCATGTTAATACACACTCATTCTTCCTTCCTACATGCACATCATTACATATACACACAGTATAAGGGCTCGTACTCCATGCAGGCATTTTCTGTTCTCCACCCAGCATCTGGGTGTCCTTGCCTATAGCGGGTAGCATGGTGATAACGATCCATCACCATACAGCAAGGTGGAAGTTACAGGGTCATAAAAGGGAACAAGCAACTCAGTCTTTTCTCGCTCTTTCATCAGGTGAGTATGTGTAATGGCCTGTGTGAGTATGTATGTGTTCCCTGGACCGTGCACTGCCGGGGGCTTCAGGGTCTCCCTACACGGACTGATGGACACTGACGATGGCTTCCCTCTGTGTAAATGAGTAATGTGTTTTCTCTCCGGTGGACACAAATATTACACACACATACACACACACAGCAAGAGTATGTGCTTATGTAAAGCACAATGAGTGGGCATGGGAGAAATGAGTGTGAGCGCAGCCATTTGAGGAGCTTTTGTGGATGTTATGCTTTGGCCTGTGCGCCTTTTCTGGAGAGCGCTTGGCTACACCTACACACTCTCAAACACGCTTCCTGCTCATTTGTCAGCTGTGTCCTACACCTGCAGCATGATTATGTTCTCACCTTCTTTTCTCCTGCTGTTAATTCTTCCTCTTTGCTATAGAAAACACACACACACACATATTTGTATATAGCTTCCTTATATAGAGCTGTGCAGCGATGCTTGTGAACAAACTGTACACCGTCATGAATTTTTAGATAATGCCTCTCTCTGTGATGATAAAGGATAAAACTGGTGATATTCTGTATTTTTCCTATTTTCAACAAATCCCATAAAAAGAACACCAACAACGACATCTCTTCTGTGTATCCAGAGCCTGATATAGCTTATTCCTTTGTACAATACAGCTTAATTATTTTCCAGAAACTATTAAAAACACATCAGTGAGTGAGCAGCACTGTTGGCATGTTTCCTCATTATGATTAACATGGGCACTGAAGTTTATTTTCAGTCTATCCCAAATACACCATCCTGCTGCTGTAAGTACTCACTAGAGGACAAAATGTATATTAATCCAAAACTGAAAATAGCTCACAACAAATGCATGTTTGACTAACTTTATGAAAGTATGTATCTATGATCTGCACATCCTCAGTAGAAATGCACACACTTGCAATTTGGAAAGTGTGATGCATTGTTGGTTTTGGTCTTTTGGGACTTTTTAAAAATACCAAAAATAAAGTCTTATCCTGTAACATCTCTCAAAATGTGAGAGTAGCTCTGCATTTGCCCACTCATGCCCACTGTACTACGTAACTGCAGTCAAGCATTTAAATCTCTTCTCTCTCCACTCACTCACACAAACACACACACTTTTCGGCTTATTAGAGAGGCTTCATGCGTACTTTAATAGGGTGCGTGCGTGTTTAATGTGTGAGACTTAGCCGAGCATCAGCAGTGCCCTCTGTCTGATCCCATCCTAATGTCCTCATGTTGAAACATGTGGGGGCCTCAGGATCTATTATTTTGAATAGCTGAGAAGGACAGCGTTTGCATAAGGCCCATTAGCCTAATTTGCTGTCTTTCAAGTCCTAATAGCGTCTGTTTTAACAAAAAGGAGCTGTAGAGGATGTAAGGCTGGAGCAAAGGTAGTGTCAGAAATAAATGATGTGGTGGTTTGTGCAGGAAGAGGTGGTGAGAGGAGGTGAGGGGGGGTGTAGAGGTGGCAGAACATCTTGCTGAGTCCCCTTGCCCCTGCAGCTTCACAGCCCACTCCGCTGTCTAAATATGGCTCTGTTGCTATCTAACCTGCACTTGGCTTTTTTTTTTTTTTGCATAAAAGCCACACTTCTCTCACCCCCCCCTCCTTAACTCACTCCAGTGTTTGGATGGTAATTGGGCCGAGGTCAGAGAGCACATGAATTGCGGGTCATCTACTCTGCCATCTGTACTTCACAGACTGTGAGCTCAGGAGGACCCCGCTGACTGTAGCAGGGGGCACCTGGATGACTGTAATTGTTGAGTGATTGCTCACCACATGATTGGAGTCCAGCTGTAATAAGAAGACGTCAACATTGTCATTGTGCTTTTGTCAGCATGCCAACATGCGCACAATGGCAATGCTGACATACTGATGTCCGGCAGGTATTATGTCTGTGTTTGCCATCTTAGTTTAGCGTGTTAGTTGGCTGCAACATTTGCTATTCATTAGTTTTGCAGGTATTTGATCATGAACAACAAATTAAAATGTTCACCTGATGGAGGCACCAGATGAAAAGTTAAGGGATCACCCGTATTACAGTTCATCCTGATGTAACAAACCTCACGGCAATCCAGTAGTTGTTGAGACAACTCACCTCATGGTGACACTAGAGGAAAAGTCACAAAATTAATTGGGAGAATTGTCTAGGAGCTATGAATGACATTATGATGACATCATGATGACAACATGATATCACACAATGTCACCATGATGTTAACATGTCACTGTGGTGGCATCATGATGTCACCACGAGGTCATCATGTAATGATGTCACCATTATAGTAACACAATGTCACCATGATGTCACCGCGCTGTGTGACATGGTGTCACCATCATGTCAGCGTGGTGGCATTCTGTAATTAGTATTTAATAATACAAACATGGGTTGAATACAAGAATAGTTTACTGCAGGGTTAAAATCATAGTTTGACCTTCTTGGGAGTACAGGAATGCCCTGTGCACAGGGATGCCCTTTCGGCTCTACTGAAGTTTAATCTAGATGGGACCAGGCATTCAGGAACCAGTATAGTTCAGAATGGAGAAATGTGAAACACTAAAGAAAGTGGCACAACCAATCAGCTCGTCTGTTTGCATCAGCAGCTGTGCAGAAGATCATGAAAGTGAAGGCATCAACAACAGCCCCTCTACCAAAGTCTCTTTAATGAAATTTTAATAACATCATATTGCCAGTTGTTTCCGTCAGCTCCTGCTAAAGACTCCTCACTGTGGATACCCTGACAATCACTGAATGTGGCTGCCTTTACCCACCGAATATGTTAATCTGGCTGTTATATAATTCAGTCATTGATCCATGTGCACTAAAGCAATTTTTAAAAAAAGATGTTGTGCTGTTAGTTCTTCAGTAACATTGTAGTATATCATTGTAGTTATTTCAGTGTTACTAAATGTTAAATGGAAATCTGTTTGTGAGAGCATGTGAAAGAACAGCAGAGAATTTCTGCTCTGCGGCTTTTATTAAGTCAGAAACATACAACTTTGTAAATGTCTGAACGCTCCGGGCTACATGAATTTATTCCTTGTTGCAAACATGTCACCTAAATTTTGAATCACAATGCAAGTGTGAGCCACAGTTTCAAGCATCACAAGAGCAGCCAACAACAGTGTGAAGCCATCTTCTTTGATTTGTGCTCGCTTTCTGTCTTTCACTGTCATGACAGCAGAGTCTCTTTCTGTTGTACCTAGTGGAGGACGTTTTACCTCAACTGGGACACATGCAGTATATTGTATGTTTATTGCAACCTTGATTCTAAAAACGCTGGGACACTGTGTAAAACATGAATAAACAGTATGTGATCATTTAATAATCCTTTTTTGATATATACTCAGTTGAAAACATCGATTCCTGTAAATATCTGCTTATTCTGAATTTGATGGCAGCAATATGTTTCAATCAAGTCGGGACAGGAGCAACAAAAGACTGTGAAAGTCGTGGACTGATTAAAAACACCTGTTTGGATCATTCCACAGGTAAACAGGTTCATTGGTAACAGGTGATAGTATCATGATTGGATATGAAAGGTTCATCCTGGAAAGGCCCAGTCAACACTTGACTTGACACTTGAACACTTGTGAACACATGATCGTATAAAGGAGATTAATACATGGGTTCGTTAACACTTCATAAAACTGCTGTCATACACGTGATGATTCCCTTCTGAGAAAAAATATGTGATATTTATAATGGTGTATAGTACAATGAAGGGACTCAGAGGACTTTTTCGCAGCACAGGTGTGAATGAGAAAATGAATGGTGTCTGAATCTCATTTGGTGACTTCAATTTCAGGGTCCTCGTATTGTTCATGATGGTGACGCCATCACACTGTCATGACTGATCGGGACAGTTAAATAGAACAGAGCCATTGTTAATGTTATTAGTAACAAAATGCCAACTGTTAAAAAAAAAGGTCTATTAGCCTCCAAGGTCAATACGATCTGGTTCTGCACCTTTTAAGTAAAAGATCTGTTAAACTTTCATGCACTTAAAGGCCGCAACAAACTTGCTGATGATCCTGGCTGTGTCTCTTTAAGCCCTTCGGCTTTACAAAGGCATTACATAAACGATTTTACAGTCGGTTGACAGCTGAGATGCCCAAATATATAAAGCTGTTGTGGCTAACAGCATAACAGTCTTTTACAAAAACCAAGAAACTCCCTTGTGAATAAATATTGAGGCATTTCCAGAATAGAACATTACATCAGGCAGTGAAGTTTTTTTTCTTGTAGAAACTACTGGATGAGTAAGTGTTGCCTGCAAACCAAAATTATAAGAAAAAGAGAACTGACCTCTTGCCTAATGCTGTTGGACGTGTGGACAGTATATACTGACGGTGATTCCATCTATAATTTATCTGTTTGACAGTGAGGGACAATAGCCATCTGTCTTTTGTCACAGTTTTTGGCAGCAGGTAACAGGACCTAAATGCAGAAGACAGTTGAGGCCCAGAGAGGCAAGAAAACAGGTACAGCCAAGAAAATAATGCCTCAAATGCTCCAGCAACTGTGAAAAGCATGAAAATATCACCCCAGATATTTACTGGAGAACTAATGAGTAAATGAGCAGCAGCTGTGCAGGCAGGTGGCTGATGACAGAGACGTTCAGGTGAGGTCCGCGCAGACTAGGGGACAGGTGTGTTTCAGCCAGGTATGGAAAATAGAAGAGTTTGAAGCAGGATATCGGGGAGGGGGGATCCTTTCGAAGCCTGATCGGAGCTGTGCAGTTTATATCAGAGCTGTGTATTGATTCTGCCTGCGAGTCATAGGTTGTGTAATTCAGTCTGGTGAACATCCTCTGACTTGAGTTTTTACATAACTGAACTTTACTGAACATCCCTCTCTGCCAGGAACATCATGTCTGTCTGTTGAAGACATTTTTAAACCTGCTATATTCTACTGCTTTATCTAAATGCAACCTAGATACTTTTATACCGCCGCTGCTGTTTGGGTTGTGCGTCTTCGCTTCTCGTGAGCAAACGAAATCCGAGGACAGAGCGAAAGTCAGTCTCTCTCTTGTGTTGGGAAGAACAGCTCCTTCCCTTCGGCGGTGCCTCTGTTCTGCCCTCTGTCACCTGCATCAGCTCAAGGTCAGCAGGGAAGAATTGTCCTCCTGCTGCATAATCAAAGATTACAGTGGTTATTTTTGCCTGCAGCTTACTACCAGGTAACAGTAGCCTCTTGGACAGCAGCTCTGTGTGGAGCCCACAGGGGGATCATGCTGTATACAGTAGAGTGCACACTGCTCTATCCACCTGCTGTTGACCTGTGCTGCATTAGCTGGACAGGGCCTCTGGGCTTATTACTGAGTGACTGCTACCAGATATGGACTTTTGGAAAAGCGGCCACGTGACTGACATTTTTAAAAGTGGGGAGGAGGAAGTTTGTGGTTTTCTGTTTCAGTCACTGCCCCCCTGCTGTTTATGGGAGCTTGTGCAGAAGCAGGGGAGGTACTACAGTTTTTTGAGGAAGGCTGGATACCCCTAAGACAAAATGCTGATGTGGGTAAAGTGTCAGACCAGCTAAAGGCTTAGCATAAGTCAACAAGCATGTGAAGGTGGATGGTTGTCCTTTAAACCATGCAGACAGCGCTGCCATTCAGAATAACACTCACTTACGCTCCTGTTGTTTTTTTCATAATCTCACTTAATCCAGGATGTTCTTAGTGCATTAATTAAAATCCTACTTGCTGATATTAAGACATATCTTAACGCTGAGATGTCATTGCTTCTTAATGAAGTTACAACATTGCTTATGAATATCACATCAAATGTAAATGCTGTGCAATATTTGCCACATAATTACAAATGATTAGTTATTGTCTAATTAGAGCAGCCGTTCAGAATTTTGAGCCAGTTTTCAGCAACGATAGTCCATTTAAACAATTTAAGAAACATCGAATTCCAAGCAGAAGAAATCCCTATTAAAGTGAAATAGATTACACATTGTGAATTATTAAATAAATTATCATTAGCCAGTAAAACACGTCCAACATGAATGTCAAGAAACTGGAAATAGAGAAGTCATCATGCATGCACATTACAATAAGCACTTATGGATATTACAGTCAGTTCACAGCATCAGCAGATGAGATGATTTTCCTCTCAGTAAGCATTAAAAGAAAGGAAATAGAGTACAGAGACGTGACTTAGTACTAGTACATATGTGGCTCTAGAGGGAGCTGTGTGACGTCTGATAAATTGCCTCAGGTGATGTCACTTGAGTAAGTGTCAGTTGGGGGTGAAGACTACAAGTTTGAAAATGAAATGTGGAGGTGTGGAAACAAATGACCTCTGAGACTGGCACTGGCATAACACACCTGAGTCTCCTACAATAGACCGCAGGCACTCTAGTTACATTGTGGGTAATGTAGGCTTGACAAGGAGAATTGTAATATCTTTAATAAAAGTTATAAAAGGGCAATGAGTAGTCTTGAACATGAAAATGGGTATTGCCTCAGCTGCCATATTTTTTCAACTCTGAAACAAGAACCAAAACCACAGGACTGCCTTTGGGTGCAGAGAGAGCTCTCGCCTTTGCAAGTGAACCACAGCAAATGAGTTTTTGTGCTGGCTGTAAAAGCCTACTCATCAGGCTGATGTGTCTGACACATGTATGTGTGTGAAGTGTTGGCAGCGTGCATTACTGTCTATCACGGTGTCTTTTTTTTCATACTTTTATTGGGTTTTTAAAGCCCGAAATGTTCCTATTTTGTGTCTCTAAGTGATTTTTTGCAATGTTCTGCTCATTTTAAGCCGGTGTGCTATCAGACAGCTCCGCTCACATTTTCAGACAGTTAATTTCACTCAATGGCAGGTTGGCTAATGGGAATATTCATCTCTAAGCCAGAGTGAATTGTAAATTAGAGCATGTGTAGAGGTGAGGGACATTAAAGGAGTTATTAAATCATGTGTAACAGCAGCAGGTGGGAATCTGAAACTCTTTAACACTGTTAGTCCTCCTCCATATACCAGAACGCCTCCTATCTTGGGACTTTCTTTTGAGTGTGGTGATTCGGTGCATGACTATTTGTGTGTGTATTATTCTTGGGAGGTATCAAGGTATTGCAGTATACCAGGGTATTTAGAAATCCTGAAGTATGATGTATGTAAAAACACTTATCTGATACAGAGATACAGAGGTCAGTCTCTAGTGGTACACCAGACAACTGAGCTGAGGAAGATGGCGACTGCGAGTGATAGTGAAAAACATTACAGGACTAGAACAAAAGAAGAATGTCTGTGCCTCTATTTGGGAATATTTTACGGTTTAGTCCCGATAATTAAGGTGGGCTGACTGAACCGAGCAAGACTAATTCCATATTAGACACACAGCGCTGTAGGCTAGACAGTGTCATACATGCTACAGTGACTTCTATCACCAGCAGCTCAGCTTTTACTTATTTATTTTACACAAATACTGTCGTATATACACCCTGGTGATATATCAGGAAGGTATGAAAAAAGAGATACCACCTAAGCCTAGTGTGTGTCTTTTTCTATACAATGTCTAAGAATTGATAAAGGCAGCAATTATATATTGGCGATTTTTTTTTTGTGTAACTTTGTCAAAGCGCCCAGTTCCCACAGTTGTAGATATGGATGTGTCTCTTCTTACTTTGTAAAAGACTGAGTGGCTAATAAAAGGAAGCAGTCCAGTGTTTTTCTACCAGTGCACACATTTGTGGTTTTTCTTTCTTTAGTCACATAACCAGCACATATTGTAGGTCAGGGCCTCTCAACTCAAGGTCATGGCCTTTCAGTATGTTTCAACCTATGGCTTCAACACACCGTCGACCTCACAGCTCAATTATTATGGTGTTATGGAATATGCTTTCTTGAGTTTCTTTCCTTCCCACTAGTATTTCACATGGGTTTAAAAAAGGATTACCATTCTGCTGCCAACATTCAGCAGATGAAGAGGTGAAGAGAGAAGAACTGTGCATGTGTGTGTATGTCCGTGTGTGTCATATGAAACCCATAGGCAGGTCAGGCTCGGCAAGCTTCTCTCATGATAAGCCTCATGCCTCAGAGACTTATGCAGATGATGTGATGGTCTGACTTATTGTGATGCACTGAGTCGTAGCCTGCTGCTCTGGGGAGTGACCTTGTCAGGCGTTTAGTCCAAGACACTATATCTTGGATATACTGTGCTATGTCTGTTGATTGGATTGTTCATATTTTATTCAGCTTGTTTACATGCGGGTGTTTCCTTCTACACAGTAGTAAGTTTATTTCTCAGTATTCACACTGTATAAATGGACCATTTTACAGCGCTATTTGGTGTGAAAGGCTTTTGAGAGCCTGCGATTGTTTTCCTTTTTCATGCATTTTAGGATGTCTCACATGAGAACTTATGAATACAATAGATTTTCAATTTCCCTGTTCTCGTGTTTTCATTTAAAGTGCATGAAATAGCTAGAGAGCATCAAACATAAAACTGACTCATAGCTATTAGGGGAATTTCCTGTGTCTGTGCTGGCATACGATTTTAAACCTGACTGCTTGCAAGGCGCAGCCGGCCGTTGAACTGCTTCAGCTGAATACAGACCCAGTCCTTGGGGGATTATCATGGAGCTCTTGCTTTAATTTCACTGCTGCGCCGGGTCAATTACAGTTTGTAATTGCAACTCCTCTCATTTAGAGTGTTTGATCGCTGCTGTTGAATGGGAATTGAGTTTAATTAATTTGTCTCACTGTCTGTCTCTTTGTCTCTCCCTCTCATTCTCCCCGGCCTTCTACCTGTCATCTCCCTTTCATTTTGCTCTTCCCATTCTTTCTCTCTCTCAGGTGTCTGGCCCAGTGATTCGACCCCAGACAGGAGCAGGAGGAAGCAATAGAAAGGAAGGGCCATGGGGATGAGCCTGGGCCAGGATGTCAGCTGGCTCCTGCCTTTCCTGTTCTTGCTACTGATGATCCCGGTGTCACCCACCCAGGGTCAAGCATGTCCGCAGCGTTGTGAGTGCATTGCAAAACTCAAGACTGTGTCCTGCTTTGGTAAACGCCTGTCCGCACTGCCAGATGGCATCCCGCTGGACACCAAGATCCTGGACCTTAGTGGAAATAAACTTCGCTGGGTAGAACACGGTGATCTGCTTCCTTATCAGCGTCTTGAAAAGCTGGACCTCAGTGACAACATGATCAGCGTCCTGGAACCAAATGCCTTTTCTAGTCTCCAGAACCTGCAGTCACTTTCACTGAGGGGTAACCAATTAAAACTGGTCCCCATGGGGGCTTTCTCACGTCTCTCCAACCTAACTTCATTGGACCTGAGTGGGAATAAGATTGTGATTCTTTTGGACTTTACCTTCCAAGACCTGAGAAGTCTGAAAAACCTGGAAGTTGGAGACAATGATTTGGTTTATATCTCCAATAAGGCCTTTCTGGGTCTGGTGGGGCTGAGGGAGCTGACCATTGAGAGGTGCAACCTGACTTCTGTGTCCAGCCAGTCTTTGTCATACCTTCATAACCTGGTGACTCTGCGGCTCCGCTACCTCAGTATCTCCGCCTTAGATGACCAGAACTTCCGTAAGCTGGGAAACTTGAGGGGCCTAGAGATCGATCACTGGCCCTTTTTAGAGTACATTTCCCCTCACAGCCTGCAGGGTCTGAACTTATCTTGGCTGTCTATCACGCACACCAACATCACCTCCGTGCCCACTTCTGCCCTGCGCAGTCTGGCTCACCTCACCAGCCTCAACCTCTCCTACAACCCAATCTCTGTGTTGGAGTCCTGGGCACTGCGAGACCTTGTAAGGCTGAAGGAGCTGCATCTGGTCAACACAAACCTGGTGGTGGTGCAGCCATATGCGCTGGGTGGTCTGAGGCAAATCCGCCTTCTCAACTTCTCCACTAATGGCCTGGTGACCCTGGAGGAGGGAGCCTTTCAGTCTGTCAACACGCTGGAGACACTGCGTTTGGATGGGAACCCTCTGGCCTGCGACTGCCGCTTGCTCTGGATCCTTCAGCGCAGGAAGACCCTCAATTTTGATGGCGCCTCCCCAGTGTGTATGACCCCCGTCGAGGTGCAGGGACGGGCCCTCAACGCTTTCTCTGACTCGGCTCTTTTTGATCACTTTACTTGCCAGAAGCCCAAAATCCGCAACAGGAAACTGCAGCAGATATCTGCCCGTGAGGGCCAGGTTGTGTCGTTCATTTGCCGAGCGGAAGGTGAGCCAACACCAGTCATATTCTGGATCTCTCCTCAACGCCGCCGCATCACCACAAAGAGCAGCGGCCGCCTAACTGTATTACCAGAAGGCACATTAGAAATACGGTATGCACAGGTAACAGATAGTGGAACCTACATTTGCATAGCCAGTAATGCTGGTGGAAATGACACCTACTTTGCCACACTGACAGTTAGTGGGCTGCCGCTAGATGCCGCCCTTATGGCCAACCGCACTTACTATGCCGGGGACCTTAACGACACGAATCTGAATGACACTAGAGTCTTCTTGAAGTTCACTCTGGACCTCAAGACCATCCTCATATCCACAGCTATGGGCTGTATCATGTTCCTGGGGGTAGTCCTCTTCTGTTTCATTCTGCTGTTCGTGTGGAGTCGAGGCAGAGGGCAACACAAGAACAATTTCTCAGTGGAATATTCCTTCAGAAAGGTGGATGGACCCGCTGCCAGTGGAGGACAAGGTGGGGCACGCAAGTTCAACATGAAAATGATTTGATTATTCGGATCTGTTTCCCTCAGTAGTGTTCTTTCCATGATACTGTTTACAAGCGGTCTCAAGCAAGGACATAAAGAGACAAGACATTGGAATGGACATTTGTGCTTGCAAAACAGTAAATGTGGTTATTTGTAGGACATTTTATTGAGACAAGGTTTTGTTATTGAAACTACTGTACATATGAGAAAAAAGGAAGTCTGTATGGATTTGATATATTTCTATTGCTTTGTTGTGTGCTCACATTATTGTGCAGAGGAAAGCTGGATTATAGAGATGACTCAAAAATGTTGAAACACTGTTAAAAGACCAAGCAACAAAAGCACTCAGTTCCACCAGTCTTTAACCTCTACAAAGCTCTTGCCAACTCCGTCCTCCTTCCCCACAAGAAACTCTCTTCATCTTTAAAAGACTTCACCTCTACGCTCCATCTGAGGTGATTCATGCTCTCCAAACTCATGAATACATGATAACAGGGTGGTGCTCAGTGAATGCCAAGGACTTGCCAAGATGTATTTGAATAGTTCCAGCTATATACTGCATATTTACACTTATTTACAGTCAGGATTTTAGAGCACTATTATGACATAAATATAGAAGCTCTGCTTTTTTCACTGATGGTAGATTTGTACCGAATACATTAAACACCAAGAGACTACTCTCTGTAACACTGCCAATTTGACCGTAAAGCACCATGTAATATCACTGTCAGTGCAATGCAGTGGTAGAGAGAACTTACCTCTCACTGGATACCACTAAAAGTTGGTCAAAGCCGTTTTAGACAAAAACGGAACTCTACAGGTTAAGCTACAACCTTGATTCCAAAAAACACTGTGTAAAACATAAATGAAACAGAATGTGATCATTTGTTAATTTTTTTGACATGTACTCAATTGAATACAGTTTACTTCATCATTTTCATTGATTTTTATAAATATCTGCTTATTCTGAATTTGATGGCAGCAACATGTTTCAATCAAGTTGTGACAGGAGCAAAAACTGATCCCAAAAGACCTGTTTGGATCATTCCACAGGTAAACAGGTTCATTGGCAACAGATGATAGTATCATGATTGGGTATGAAAGGTTCATCCTGGAAAGACTCAGTCGTTCACAAGCAAGGATGGAGAGAGGTTCAACACTTTGTCAAACACAGGATTGTATAAAGAATATTAAAACGTAGGCTAGGTAACACTTTGTTTAACAGTTGATAAACAGCAGTTGATTGCATTCTGCTTTAAAAATGTTTTTTCTCGGTGTCTCACTTTTTTTGGAATCAGGGTTGTACAATTAAAAAGGACCCAATGCACATTTGTGTAGTGACAAATCAGTACATGCATATGCGTGCTTACTAGGTAGGTTTTTCATTGTTGTCTATTCAGTACACACTATTCAAGATTCTTACCATCTTGATCAGAAAAAATATATGTAGAAGATGAACGTGTGTACAGAGTTGGCTTCCTACTTTGAATAATGTATATTATTTGTACATTGAACATTTGTTGGGGTGCATTTATCCCAAGTTTGAATAGATCATACTGTATAGGTAGAATATATAATGTATAAGATGTATTATATATTTTGTAATCATTGACATTGAAATCCTTGTGGTTGTTTATAGTACTGTTGAGTGAATTTCTCTGTTCTACTGTAATTCCACTATTCAAGTCTCTTTTTTAGATCAGTGACATCCGGTCCAGAGCTGTTTCAGTTCTCATCATGTCATCCAATAGATATTTCACAGAGACATGCCTGCTCGCTCCCCGAGCTCGCACAACAAATCATGAAGGGCATTTACATGAGGTTTCAGTTCACGTGCCTATTTTTGGCTGTCAGTGACAGTGGGAGGCTTGGCTGATCAGCAGGGGAAGGAGTTAAGTGGGTTCTCATCAGGACCTCAATGTGTTTGAGACATGCAGGGGAAAATGCTAATGTGATAAAGACCTTGCAGACTGGAACAAAGGTCATAATGAAATAGAGCCAGCGAGGAGAGGGAGTTATGATATTCTAGGACGACATTGGCACTGTCATCAGGGTTGGACTTAATATATGTCTCATAAGATAGTTGTATAACATTTTGTAAAAGTGTAAAAGTAAGGGTGATTTCAATATTAGTAATTCAGCATTAAGATAATTAATCTGGAAAATATCAAATGCTTTCTGTATTCCCTTATTCAAAAAGCAAACTGTTTCTTCAGGTTGATCAATCCAGTTTCTACTACAGATAATATAATACATTTTTGGCAATCACAGCACTTGACAACATAACTGCAAATGTGTCAGTTGCTGGCTTTGTACAGCATCTGTGGTAGTGTCAATACTATGTAAAAACAGGGGACATTAAGTCCAGTTTCCCTCATAATTACAGACAGAATTTAAAGAATGTTACAAAACACATGAACTGCTTACACTACTCTAGCCTCAAGGTTTATCCCTTGATCTGTGGGTTTGGTCTTGAGAACCACCAGTTCAGAAATCGGTTTCCTGTCTGACTTGAACTGCTGCAGTTCTAACAGTGTTACTCTGCTGCCCTCTGTTGGCTGCAGATGGTACTCAATTATACGCTATCATTAGAGTAAGATAAGATTAAAACTCCCCAACCTTCAGACTTGATAGTAAGCAATTTATTCCATTTCCCAAGAGGCTAATGTGAAGTTGATTGAGGGCTGACCTGGATGATCCAGTAGTATTGACAGTGCAATGAATTCTTACTTTACACACACACACACACATTCACCGCATCTTCTTCAAGTCAAAACAAACAGGAAGAATAGCACAAAATTCTGGATCCTGTATGTTGGCAATCTGTATGGACCCCTCCCTCCTCACAACCACAGCTATTCAGTCTAGTATCTTTATGGGCACTCTTCTAATGATCGCCCCATATACTCAAGAGGAGTCCCATATACCTTGTTTAGTGTTTGTGTCCATCAAATTTTATAGAATAGATTTACAACTCACAATATGAAATTATTAATCATGAACTCTGAATATATTACTGGACAGATTTGACACCAGTTAAGCATCTTCTCTGCATTTTAGTAATGTAAACATTTGATGGTATTTTTCATTGTCCTTTACTGAATTCGTCCTGTAAATATGGAAACCATTGTGTCTGGAAATTGTGCTAGACTGTTTTGTATTGTATTGTTTTATAAAAACACACTTGTTTATAAAGCATGCTATATTATCTGCTACGATGATGTCTCGTCCCCTGTCCCATTTTTTTTATAGCAGTCATCTGGTCACTCAACCCTCATGGTGGCGTTCTGAGAAGTCGACTGAGAGTCTACAATAAAGCTGTGACCCCGTCACTGTGAAATTTTTGTATTGAAAATTTTTTTGAAATCTATTTTCCCATATTTTAATTTCGAATAGTTCAGTTAAATCAGATGGATGGATGTCCTGTCTACACCACATATAAAGGTATGCTTAAAACAAAATGTGCTTGTCCCAGTTCTCTCTGGTTAATGATATAAGTACTGCATATGATGTATGAGGAGCATTACTGTTCATTTTCTATGCATTAATCAAAAAATGTTATGAAAATGAATAACATTTTTAAGTGCAGATAAAATAGCTTTGCATTCACACTTTGATGTGTTCATCTTGACAATTAGATCCAATGACTCAATTTATTGTAATTAGTGTAACTCATAACTGAGCTAAGCCCCACTGTTATTTAGCGAGTAAGTGAAGTCCTGCTGTACAATTCCTGACTGGTATAAAAACCGATATACATTCAGAAACACCTGAAGTTTGAATTTTCTGTCATCACATCTCAGTCAATTGTGGCCTAATATGCAGCTCACACAATATGACTTGAAACCTGCACTACACATAATGAGACTGGACTTTTCAGTGAAGTAAGGGATATTTTCTTTTGCGCGAAGTTGAGTTAGATAGACTATGACATCCCACACAAGTGTCTTTGTAAGGTGTTGGGTCATCATGAACCTCCTTGACACAGATCATGAACTCACCTGGAGGGATGAACATGATTCTTCCAAAAGATTGTCAGTCATTTCAGGAAACAAACGCTGTGTAATGCTTCAGTCACAGTTCAGTTGGTCACTATGAAGACCAATACATATGATTCATTCATCATGCTCATCAACCCAGTCACAGTGACACCTTATGCTGTGAACAGTGGTATTGTCAACTTGGAACAGACAACTCCCACCTGGGCAGAAGTGTTTCATCAAAGGATAAAAGTGCTCACTCAAGAAACTTTGTGTTGATTTGCAGTGAGAAAATGTCTCCTCACACCATAACAGAACCACCGACCATCCCCCGCTCCCTCATTGTCGGGGTCTCAGATTCATGCCTTTCTTGGTGTTTGCCACACTTGCAACCTACCCACTTGTCAAGAAATGGTAAAGACTGACTCATCTGACTGTTAGACCTTTTCTTTCCCACACACTGCTACAGACCAGTGTTGATCATTTTTGGCACCTCTGATCTCTAAAAACGTGTTTGACTTTGAATAATTAACCACTTCAATCTATGCTTTCTTGTCAACTTGATCCAAAATCAGTCATCTGGGTCTTCTTAGCATTTTCATACAAGGGATGTGTTGTTTGCTGTGATTCTCCACACATTTATTCAGGTTTCTCCTGTAATTTCCACCCCTTTGTGCTGGTAGCAAAAGATTATAGCTCCTCTCATCTAGCATTTGTAAGATTTTTAAAGTATTTTAAAATTGGGCCAAGTATCTGAACAAGCTGCTGTGACGTAGATAACAACTGATGAACAAAGAGTTGGTTTCTACCCAGAGGGCCTCCAATTTTGTTTTCCTTAACATGCTCTTGTCATGATTCACTGATACACAGCAGGTACTGCATATAAAGAGCATTGTTATTGTTCATTTTTTCTATGCATTGATCAAAATTGTTGTGCAAAAATAAATTACATTTTGTGAGCAGATAAAAATAGATTTGCATTTGCATTTTATATGATGTTTACTTGTCCAACAGGAATCGTATAGTGATGTGAATTACACCTGTGAAAGAGAAATAGATGCTAGAGTTTCCACCATTTGCATTTAAGTTAGACATTTAGCAAAACCTAGTTGAAAATGGAATTAGATTGGGAAGTGATTGCATTTCTTTTAACTAGAAATCACTGTGAGTGATTTAGTTTTTCACTTTGTTCAAAGAAGTAAAGTAATACATCTGAAACTCCCTCCTACTTTGTTAAGAGTTGACTGTGGCCATCTATGGTGTTAATGAGGTGGAGGTGGTGCTTGTGACCAACATTACTGATGATTTACTGAAAGATGTGTGATGAGTCAAGCAAACATCAGACTGTGAAATTAAGCATTCAGGTGGGGTTTGTTCGTTTAATAGTTCATTTCACTTACTTGGAACAGACAGTGGTGGTTAAAAGCACAATGCTATGAAACCGTCCCTTCAAATATCTCTTTCATTCGCTGACGAGAGGGATGATGTCAGAACACACAGACGCTACTTCTGCTTCACCAAAGCTATTTCCAGCTATGTATGGGAACACTGATGGGTGACTGTAATGATGTAACATTGTGTGTGTCTGTGTGCGTGCATGCATGTGTGTGTATAAAGTTTGTGTATGGGGGTAGTAGTCACACGTTTTGTGTTACCATGGTGTTGAAACGTGGTGGTGTAAATGGAACTGTAGTGGTTAGCAGCTTCTGAGCAAACAACTGGCCCGCAAAGAACATGTGCATCTCTTTTGATCAGGACATTATCTGCCTGCAGATCAGTTGATACACTGCAAACTAAAGAATTTTTTTTTCTCTGTCTCTTCTTAGGACATATACTGTTTAAAAATCTGTTTTTTAATTTCATTTTTAATCCACTCCTTTTGATTACACTGACTCTTTATTTAAATCTTCCAAACCTGATGAGACCTTTTCATTCTAAAGTCAGCTGAAGTTGGAGATTTACCCAGTTCTCATTATGACTTACAATTAGTGTTCCAGGATCAAACTGATTTTAATCTCATGAACTTGTAATGAGATGTAATGAGGGTTAGTGTTGAATGGTAACTGTCACCTGCCACATCATGTGCTTGTTAACATGGATTTAACATCTATCAAAGACTACCATCATCAGCTCTATGGATTGCTCTGGATAAAACTAAAATCTGCTCAGCAATTACTGGCCCTAAATAAATTCCTCAGTTAAATAACAATTCATGTTCAGGCAGTAATTTCGAGGGGCCCTGCCAGCTCAGGGTCCTTGGAATCATCCTGGCTCCCCTAGGTTGTAGTTAGTGGAGTGTAGTCTGACCCTAAGACCAAATACAGGTGTAGTGAGCAGAGGACAAATGACAGCATTCCATCAAGATTCAATTCATTTTCTTGCTTGAAAGCTACAAAATGCTGGACCTTACTTTAGGCCTTCAAATCCCATTATACTGTGTATATACTGTATTATGAACAACACACAGATGAAGTGAGTGACAGAGCAAGTAAATTAGTATTAATGTTGCATATAGTTATAGAAAATTATTTTTAATTTCACATTGGTTTGAAGCAGGACCAATTTTGCATTTTGGTTGAAAATAGGTTAAAATCTGTTGTTACCTATTGACATGCAAAAGCACTCATGACTATTCAGAGCTGTAATGTTCATATCTGTCAGTGGACATGACCTTAACACTGGATAAATGCCATGGTTTCACATTACAATTCTGTTTAATAAGGAACAAAATGTTAAGGGCTTATTGCTCTGGACAATATGACCCTTTGGGAATCTGTCTGAAGCCTGAAGTAGGTAAAGAGGAATTTCAACTAAATAAACTATGAATTTAAAGTACCATCCTGGTGATTTTATTATTACATACATTACCAAAATAAGACAGAGTGGGGTCAAACTTACACATGCTATCTAGAGTTTAGTCTAATTATTAAAACAGGAAAATAAACTGGACACACGGGAGGACATGCACATGCAAATGGTTTGTTTAGCTACTACATGGTTACATACTGAATTTATTATCATGTTGCTTAAAGGTGAAACAGATTTGAAACATAAGCACCAGGACCAACATTGAAATGTAAATCTATTACGTTTTTATTATTAAAAAAAATTCCTATAATACAGCCTTTAATACAGGCTATGTCCAAACAGATGAAGCATATTCTACAGTGTCCATCTGACCAAATGGAAACAACCTGCATGCTCTAATGGAAACTTGTAACATATTACTAGTTTGCATATTGACAGTAAATAAATGCATTGGAAAAAGACAGATCATCAAAACCACTGAGACTCGAAGACAGGGTTATTTTTGCATGTTAAGTGCTTAGAGTCTCCTGTAAAAGAGGATATGATACTGTAGCTTGATGCAAGCTACTAACTGAAGGTGCACAGAAGAAGAGCTTTGCCGACAGGTTAACGCACACAGTCCACAGGTGAAACAAAGATGGCGACCAAGCTACCGGAAGTAGCATCAACCAGCTACGTCGTTTAATTCACGAAAAAAAAACTCCACAGAAAGAAGCCAGTAGTTGACTTTTTTCAAATATTTAACAATACAAAAACCAACATGGCCAGCTTGTCTCGTCCACACTTGTAAGTATAGCTCATTTTTTATGTAAAATTGACAGTTTCATGCACTTTGTACAAAGTAGGACGGATTTAAGTTGTAAGCTAGCGAACGTTAGGCTAATGCTAATGTTAGCCGCTATGGTTTTAGCCAACTAACCGTTAGCGGTGTGAAGTGCCTGATGCTTGTTGTTTAAACTACAACGCAACGCAAATTCATTGTCATTTTACTGAATACTATATGGATGAGAGGGTTAAGGGTGGAAGGGACGACTAGATTGACTATATTAATTTCAAGAAAAATCATTTTAGGCCACTTGTACTGCTGCTAACTAGCTGCTAACACTCATTCCTGATGTTACCTGCCCAGAATAACAATAAACTGTCACTTCAGTTTCTGCTGCTTATGTGATAAAACTCAATAAGGTAAAGCAAAGGTGTTACAACAAGTTGTCTTAGCATAGATTTGCTTCTGGACACTTCTACTAACTTCCTGCTATAAATGCTTCCTGCCCAATGTTTAATAGTCATAATCACAGCAGCTGATAAACGACTGCATTCCTGACCTTAAACATATAGTGTTATATTACAGAAACATTTGCTCAGTAGTCAGCTGCTGTCTTGTTCCTGTGTTGGCTTTGAATGTTTCTGTGAGTTTGTCTTTGAGCCAGGAGAACTGGCTGTTTGCCTGGACAGCAGCGGCGATGTGGCCCTTGGCGCTGACAGGCAAAGAGCCAGAAACCTGCTGTATCTTCAGGTGCTGCTGACTCACAAGTACACTGAAAGAAACAGCAGATGCCATCAGAGAGAAGAGAGTACTTAACTACTGTTTCTGTGTCCTAATGCAATAGTTTTACTTTTCTCTGGCCAAAGACTGCTATTTTTTTAGTGCTCTGCCAAACAGCATTGTAGGAGTTTAGACACAGATTTTATCTCTTCCTCTGATGGGAAAGCAAAATGCTGATCAGTGTCTGGGTTATGGTGGAAGAAAGAACACTTTTCTTTTTTTTCTTTTTCTTTTTACCTTTGTGTGCTATCTGAGCTGTAAAAGAAGAAACTTAAGATCTTGTTCACAACTCTCAAATTTATTTATTTTTTCAATTTGAAATATTTCAACACAGTGTCATCCCAAAACTTATCGGTGTACTGGAAGATTCAAAGACAATGTGGTCACAGTATGGAGCAAAATGACTGTCTCTGCCCACATAGGCAAACCAAAGAAATACATCATCATAATTCAGTTTCCATTCAGAGGGAGGTTGTCAGCAACAGTTTAAGTGTCTGGACCCAAATTAGATGTCACAAAGGTAGCAGCTACTCTTCCTGGGGTTTACATGCAACAAAAGATAACATAAAGCAAGACATATGAATATAGCACATGTTAAAAGTCTAACTAAGAACATGTTCAAGACAAATGAAAACATAAAACATCAATTGCTTTCCCTCATAATCACTCAGGTCAGTTAATTAACACTGTCTCTGTACATTGTAAGTCTGCACACTGCATCTATTCTGGTTTCTTTTTTTGTTTATCTAAATAACCCATAGTAGTCTGCCTGGTAATGTGACTGTGTTGGTCTCTCACATAATTTTTTTATTATTACAAACAATTTTAATACTCTCAGTCAGGGGTTAAACACCTTTATTATAGTCCACAAGTTTATCTTAACAAAGATTCTATCTGTTTTAACACTGCATTTCAGTATGCAGTATGCTGTATGCCCAAAGGAGGGAAATACTTGATTCTACATTAATCTGGTCAAGATTACAGCTGCTGGTCATCATATGTACATTAGCACCAAGTAATGTTTATTCACCAACAAAATACAAACTGACACTGGACAGACATTTAGTTCTGTCGTAGTTGCGGTCAACATTCATACATGTTGAAATAAAAAAAAAAGGTCATATTTTTTGCACCTTGGGGTAGTTGAATAGTAAGTGGTCCTCTAAATCGAGAGTGGTGAGATGAAGTAGCATTAGAGCTTTTTGTGTCACAGCAAGAGTACTGTGCTTGTTTATAAATGGATTCTGTTCAAATGCTGTCTAACTTTTTTATGGTCAAAATGTTCTTCATGTGGCTGCAGCATGAATGTTCATCATCCAACATAGAACCATTGATGTATGCTGTGACACAAAAAGTGGAGTGTGGAGGTTTCCAACAATGCTTCTTTGAACACAATATGCACCATTAATTTACAGAAATTGAGCTCTTAAAGTTAAGTGTCAGCAGAAATATTTGACATTACTTAAAAATTAAAAAAAAAAAATTGAAAAAGTTTCTCGGTCAGTCAATCCAACAACTGCACAGTAGATACACCTCTCTATGTCAGTCGGACATGTACTGTTTTGGTGGAGAGAAGTTTCTGTGTCTTCTGGAGGTGATTTTGGGAGGTGGAACAGAGCAGGATGGAGACAACACCCCAGGGACCTGCTGCTCCTCCTCTGCATCTGAGGTGGCTCTTGTAGGAATGGGCTTCAATAGGGGAGCTCCAGGATGGGATGAATGGGTGGGCAGGAGATTTTGAGGGAGGACATGGGGAGTGAGGAGGCCAGAAGCAGTAGAACAGGATGTGTTAAAATATGAATAGCCTCTCATGGTATGGAGGGCATATGCAGGGATGAAAATGGGGTGAGACGGTTGGTGGCTTGGCATAACAGAAGAGTCTCTGCCACGCCAGTAGTAGTCCCTCTGCAGGGACTGGTGGTATGTGGTCATGGCAGAGATAGGCAAGGGGCTGCTGTGGACATGGTGTTGCAGGTGATTACTCTGGTGGGCAGTGTAGGCTGCAGGGCGGGTCAGGCCAAAGTGCAGCTTGATGGCCATTAACTCAGCACTAAGCTTTGCATTTTCTTCTTTCAGGGCCATGAGATGAGTTTCCAGCACATAGTCGTTCATTCTTCTCTTCTCCCGTGATCGTTTGGCTGCCTCGTTGTTCTTACGACGTTTCTCCCAGTAGAGGGCGTCCTTCCTCTCTTCAGGTATGAACTCCCTTTTGCGACGGGGTCCCTTATTAACCAGTTGATTTTCCTCTTGTAAGATATGGCTGTCATGGCCTGAATGAAAATGTGATGATGGGGGCTCCATGGGAGATGAAGAATGAGTAACAACCAACAAGGACCTGAAGTAAAGAGGAATAGAGGAGAGTTTTATGTTAGAGGTTGAGTAATACAGGTACTTCCTTCTTGTTTAATTGTCACCTTATCTGATTTGGGTTTAACTTCGTCTTATCTCTGTTTGTCTTCGCCAAAAGCACCGTAGTATTTCTGAATGCAGTGATGATTGGAGGCTATGAGATTACACTGCTGAGTGGAAAAGATATAAAGAGTCAACAATAGATAATTTCCATGTCAAAAAGTGTATTCCTTACAATAACAGCAAATCTGAATCAATGAGTCGATGTTCAGTCATTGTAAAAATGTAATTGGATTGTGCTGAGACTATAGATACTGTCAAGAGTGTTTGTGATATTTACCTTGAATTGTCTATTTTTATCCACTTGTGTTTGTGTTAGTCATGTAAACTTTGTACATCCAAAGGAGTAACCACTGGCAGGCCGGTAAGACTGTGCATATCTGTTGTTTCTTTGTTCAAAAGCGGCAGAGGTTACTACAGCACACGCGATTGCACCTAACATTGTCTAGCACCGAGAGCAGTCCAACCTACCTTCCTGCCCTCGCCCAACACCACCCACCCGTCTAGACCACATGAGAAAATGTGATGGGAAACATTAAGTTGACAAAGAAGAATATCAACTAATGTGTTTGATCAGTATGCTCTTATATACAGTCATTTCAACAATCATGCTGAGTTTCATATTTCCAACAATAGCTGCTGTACTGATCTGCACCACGGGTTGTTGAGACCTTGCTTTATTTGACAGTTTGCACATATAATCAGATAAACAAAAAACAGAGTAGTCCAGTTCAGAAATTAAACTAAACTTAACTTTAAACTGTGCAGAAACCTCTCTGTCTCTGTTTTTGCAAAGTAAATCCTTTGTGTAAATGAACAGAATGTGTCTCCACATTGCAGAACTACATTTTGCTCAAGGTTTTCTGTGGCCACAAAGTTGCTGCAATACCCAGCATTTGGTTCCATTGAGTATAGAGGTGATTTCTTAAGCTTGTCATATATAAATTATTTACTGTATCTTTTCACTATCAACATGGACTGCGTTCAGATTTTAAAAAGAGCTCATGCTTCAGTGGAGTTGAAGTCTGACTTTTGCTTTGTGTTTCTCACTTTATCTCCCCCATCTTCCTCTTTGATGGCCTTGTCCACCTAGTCACCACTTCCCCCTTCTCCATCTCATTATCTACCCACCTTACTTCATTGTTCTATATTGTGGGAAAGCAAAGGCAGTCAGTAAGGTTTTGTCCGTCTCGTTGCATATGGCCAAGTGTATTCTCAATATTTTGATTTCACGTCTGAATGGTATGCTGGCAGCTTTTAATATAGTCTCTTTCATTTGCTTGGGTTTTCGTGGCTGGTTTCATGGAAAGCTGAGCAAGAAGGATGAGCATTGTGTTGAAACCACGGCCAGTCCTGTGTGTATGCAGACAAACAGACTTAGACACATTGAGCCACCACACACGACTTTAAACTTTGATGTTTCTCTCACACCTTATTCTTGCAAACAACACCATAGCTCATGAGTTCATTTCTAATCAGATATCATACTCTGCTTTATGGTTGCAGTTACATGTGACACCTCCTAAATGAGCTGCGAAATAAAGTGTCACTCAGGATTTCACACATGAGGAACTGAAGCCCTCAATTCAGCACGAACCATAACTTCAGTCTATTACCTCAAAAATTATCATGCAGTGTCCTTTTTGGCACTAAGTTCTCATTTTTATTTTTGTAGAAAGAGCAAGCTCTCACCATATTCACTGACCATGATGCTGTATTTTGACATACCAGTCAGACTGTGACAAAGGCATCAAACAAAAGCTTCAAAGAAGTCTTTCACCCTGTGCGCAGTGTTGAGAACACACATTAGGCTAAAAATAATCAAGCCTGTGCCCAGCGAGAGTGTAGACGCGAAGCCCTCGTTTGTTTGTCTGAGAGCATACACACCTGCATACTTGCGTGTGACACAAAGACTTAAGCGTTATATACTCTGTGCTAGCAAGCCCCAAAAAAGCAGCAGCAGGAAGAGAGAAAACAATAGTCATGCATGGAGACAGAGAGAGAGAAAATTAAAAAAAAAAAGAGGGTTCCTGAGTGAAATCTCTCTTGAGGCCGAGCCTGCTCACTCCACTGCTGCACATTTGCACCTGTTTCTTATTGACTAATTATAGGCACCCTGCTTTTTAGTAAGGAACTCTCAAACTTCTTCTTTTTGGATCTATCCGTTTTCTCATACTCTACCATCTGCTGCTGTCTTGTTGTGTCCCCTGCCAGTCATTGTTAAAATAACTGCCCATAGGAGGAAAAATTGGTCAGTCAGTATTTTGTGGCTTTTCATCTTAATATACTATGTTCATGTCTCTTCTAAACTGCCATTGTGGAAATTGGCGTGAATAAGTGCTCTCTTGGGACAATAAAGAATTTGCCGCAGTTCTTGGCCTGAATTGTCCGTTAACGTATAAATTCCTGAAAGAGAGCGGTAATAACTCATAACACCGTCTTTCCTTGTAATCTTTGTATTTATTGCAAATGGAAAACACCATTAAGAATATAACATTCACTCTTAAAAACTGGTGACTATTTGTGGAAATCAAACTGTATTCAAAGTATTTATGGAATCATGAAAATAAGAAAGAAATATTCTCACCATCTATACAGAGACTATGGTACTATAAGGTCATCATCTAATAATTGATGGATAAAACGCATTTTACATTTAAGTCTTCTGAATTCTGTGTTTTACCATCATAGCTTAAATATATACTGTACCTTACATTGAGATCAAATACAAGATTCCTCCTTTTGCCTAATAATAGTAGAACTTTGCAGGAGGGTGAGTCATTCTTTATTTTTTGGAAACCTCTGGATTTGCTCTGAAATCCATCCAGATGAGATGTGATGCATTGAAGGCTCTTGCTATTAGTTTACTTGACTTATCTGTCAGATGGTTGTGAGAGAGGCTTTAGAATTCGAAGAAGGCCAAACTCCTTGACATGGTAAGAAAATAGAAGCAGAGTATAGGACACATCTTACGTCTCTCTCAGTTTGAATACATCTGGTTTCAGTCCCCACAATAATAAAACAAGACAGGGGTTTTTTGGTGTTAGCAGTCTGCCACAATCTCAGGCTTCATGCATGTGTAGTGTGCAAATGGGACCAAACATATCATGCAATAAATGTTTCCTTTTTATAATTGTAGTTACACAACACCTGTGTAATATACAACAGCATGACGGTGTGGTGTCGGAAGTTATATGTAGCATAGTGGTTATAGAAACACCTTCCAATACAGTGCAATACAGTGTCTGGAAAAAAAACACCACAAGCTACAACCTCCAAAATGACTGTTTGTATGAACACATCTCTGCCCATGAAAAACTGAGCATTATCAGCTTTATAAATGATTTATTGCAGAACTGTTACTTAAGATAATATTACAACAACGATGCTTCTACTTTTTGGCCACTCCCAAAAATCAGATATTTATAATACAGTTTACATGACACAAAGTTTTTTTGTTTAGGCTCTATAACAATACCAGTCTGCTTATTTTGGGTTCATCAAGATATCATAATTTCCATAGCATTTAGATAATTTGAGCTCATTGAAGTCAAACTGTACCACACTTAAATCCATTTTGATTTCACATATTTTTTACAACTTTAGTAAACATCACTTTTTATCAGATAACAAAATGACATTTTAAGCTTCTGTATCCTGAGTGAATGTTAAATTATTTTGTTTAAATATATATTTGAAAAGTTAAGTTACTTATCCCTCAATTCTGCCAATTTATAAAGAAATTATCAATATTTCACAGGAAGGACTTTTACAAAAGTAACACACCATGTATAAAACTGCCTTCTAAATTCTCTTGAAGATATTTGCAAGGTAGTAACACTTCCTCTTCCTCAACAGTTTGTGAGCCATAATAGAGCGACATTTTCAGATAATATATTCTGAATTCATTGATTTTGATTCATATGTATATAAAAAATTACAACAACTGAAACGGCCAGTTACTTATATCTGCATTTTTGTGTGAAAACGAATGATTCCAAAAGTTTACTGAGGTGACCGTTGATTTCACCGCATACAACATAATGTTGTTGTGCTGCGATCACCACAAGAGTAAAATACTGTATGTGTTAAACCATCTGTCACAAGGTCACAAACCATTACCTCCCCTGAATCCGTTGGCTGTTTACATACAGTGTCCACTTCAGATGTGAAAATGAGCTTGAGGCCTTACCTTCAACTGCCGTGTGCAGAAAGTCCACTGCCGCAGAGGTGCCAATGGCCTGATTCAGAGATACTTCGCTCTCACCCTGTACTAATACGCAACTTAGAGCAGGGAACTCTCCTTTGAGACTGCGTCATGAGATTGATGCAGTTAAAAGAAGGGGGGGGGGCTGATAATATCTAGTTGCTTTCAATCTTACACTCACCTCCCTCCTCCTTTGCTTTGTCTCACTCTTTATGTGTCATTTTCCTGTCTTTAACCTGGATTGTCTACCTCTCTTGTCACTTGAAAAGTGTCTGACTGGTATCCTTTGATTGTGGTGTCATTGAGTTTCACACACAGGGGTCTCACTTTTATGATGTTGCAGTCAAAGAGATATTGTGCATCGTATGCTAGAATCGTAGAGGAATATATATACACACCCCCGAGTGGAGTAACACTGCACCCTTATTAATTCTTCAAGTAAATCCATGCAATTTGCATTGTCTTTGCACTGTATTGCTGTGTTGTTTGTTGTACTGTAGCTGCGATATGTGTTCTGTAGTATTCAAAAACACATTTTTACTTGTTAAACATTTAGCTGATACCTCACTCGTCCTTGAACTCATAGTACAAGAGACTAAGTTGTGTCTTTCAAATATCTACAGTAAAGTAGAACTGAGAGGAATAAACTGATAATCTTTGGCACCTTAGATTCACAGAAAAAAAGAGAAGTCTTCACGTATCGGCGTCATAGTTGCCACTATGTTTCTACATCTGCTTTTTTCAATACCCTTTGCCCACTTCAGAACCACCCTTTGTACATTATAAGACAAATGAACTTTGTAATTGGAATTATGACATGCTTTTGTCATGCCTAAAATTTTATCTCAACCCCCATTTCTATGTATAGCCACGTCACATGTAAGATTTTTACTTCCTGTTGTGATGTGCTTAAGCGGTGAACATTAAAAAATACACGAGAAAGCTTTGCTGTTGTCATATGGCCAAGAAGGTGCAATCTAGCCTCTGAGTCATTTTCAAGCTCAAGTATCTGGACAAGACATTTTTCTATATAAATGTCAGTTGTGCCTGTAGAATGGATAAAACTGTGGCAGTCCTCTTGCCAAAAACTGGAAAGTCTGTTACATAAACATAATAACTGAACATACAATGACATAAAACAGTGTGAACTGTATGACCCAGAGTTAGTGAGTTAATGGACTGAGTTTGTTGGTTGCAAAATGTCAGACAATTATTTCCTTTTGATATTGTTTTCCAAATTAAGAGCAGCCATGGCGTCAGCCTAAAACTTCCTGACAACCTTATGTCCTGTTGCAAAGTTACTGACACAGCAAAAATCAATCAATAAATAAATGTTTTAATCTGTGAAAATAAGTTGAATGTTTGATCTTATACAAATGATGCACAAAATGTAAAACCTTTATTCATCGTTATCTCCATCTTTATTTAGAAGACTTCAGTACCTTTTTGATAAAGGATGACTTCCTTTTTCTACTTTTTATTGGGGTCAGAAATATTCAAGGATTTGATACTGTCTCAGTAATGCACAGGATGATATTGAAAATAAATTTCAATCTTACTTATGTTTTCTTTTCTGTGAAATCGGTGTAAATATGATTACAATAGAAAATAAGTGTTTACTTTGTTTATTCTTAAAGAGTTGCTTGTTTGCGTGTCTTACTCCACAAGATCAACTACATGCATACTGCAGAGACAGAAAATGATTTTTGAAAACGTTTTTTTTTTAGGAAGCAGTAATCTACTGAGCTTGAGTTGTGTGTTAATCACTTGCAACCACTTGACAAAGGTAACGTCACCATTATTGTGTTGCAGCGCCCTCTGCTGGTAACCTTGGGAACATTAGCTGGTAGACTGGTAGCGCTGCAGAGAGCTGAACATAGACTCACGTTGATTTTCCTGCAGAGGCATGAAGCTGTCAGACCACAACAGTGTTGACCGTCATTTACACCACTGTTGCTGCATGCTTGAATACAGTGTTAAATTAACACAAGCTGCAACATCATGAACAATGATTTAGATTATTTTGTGTTGCATCTCAGAATTTTGCGGACATTTTGATTTTTTGCAACTTTGCTCAAGAATGATATTTATATTTATAAATTTTATTTATAAAAAATATTTTGCACAGAGATCAGACATAATATTGTCATTAGAGATGGGAAATACCCTACGTTTTTTTAAATTATACAATGCAAACAGCTCAATGAATCATCTGGTTGCAAGCATTTAGTTGTTGTCTTGATATTCCTGACTTATTCAAACATGAAGCACAAATCAAGGGCATGACCACAAGCAGTGGAAGATGGTGTCTCATACAGATAAACGGTTCAACGTTTGCTTTTCCATTGAATCGGTGTGCTGGGAAATCACGCAGTGGGGATAAAGGGAAATACCAAGTCAACTAGCAGCCAGTTTCGTTGGCTTACTTCTTTTTCACTGCAGATTAACGGCGAAAACTCACAAACAATAAAACAAAATCCTTAAAATCAAATAAACCCAGTAATGTAATTTATGTCTCTATAATATGACCAAAAAAGACCTGAATTAACTCTTTGCATCCTTTGCTTCTGCATGTATAGACCACTTCATAGTAAGAGAAACATTATTAATAAAAGATTGAAATAAGCTGCATTAATATTCCAGATGTTACCATGGGTTTAGACCTTGGTCGGTGTGTGCAATGTTGCAGCAGCTTCATGCAGATAAGACACATTTGAAACCACAGAAAGTCAGTAAATCCGCAGCAAATGCATTCACATTTTCAAATAGGATAATGCACATTTTCCTGCTTGCATTATGAGCAAATAACAAATTGAAATACCTATATGTCGAATTTCTATCTGAATTATAACTCAGTAGCTGTAATTTTAAAAGACATGAATGCAGGATCGGAACAAATATTCTCTGTCTTGTTAATGTCTGACTGTCCTGTTAACGTCCATCAGGACTCAGGTGCATCCCCAGTCCTGGGAGACCCTGTCCCGGTCTGTCCCGCATGTAAAGGGGCAGGCCGGGGTAGGGCGGGTAGGGCAGAGGCCGCCACGGCAGCAGAAAGTTATCACACACTGCCGGGTGGTTCACATGGAGCCAATTCTGAGGTGGGTATGTGAGGATGGAGGCGTCAGGTGTGGGCAGGAGTGCCCGGATGGAGGAGGATGGCTGGAGGTCATCGCTGGAGGAGACCTTTCGATGAGCATCTGCCTCCCCCAAGCCGGCCAGGGGAGAACAGACCCGAGGCCCGGGGAGGTGGAGGAGCGGGTGCATGGCTCTTTCTTGCTGCACACCCAGGAGAGAAGCAGGGTGCCCCCCGCTGTTGCACCACAGCCCTGCCTGGATGAGGTGGCCGTGAGCCGGTCTCGGTGATGAGGAGACGGTCGGAGCTCCGGCGGGTGCAGCTCTGCTCTTGTCCGCACTCAGGCTGCTGTGGTACCGCAGACTGAGCACCTGAGCCCGCAGCTGCGCGTTCTCGTCGCTCAGAGCCAGCAGCTGACCCTCCAGCATCAGGTCGTTGAGCCTCCGCTTCTCCCTGGACCGCTTGGCCGCTTCGTTGTTCTTCTGCCTCTTGTCCCAGTAGGAGGCGTCCTTCTTGTCGGGGGGGATCATCTCCCTCCTGCGGCGCGTGACCGAGTTCGCCTGGCCGCTGCAGGCCCGGAGACGCAGGAGACGTCGGGCCAGAAGGGAGGAGTGGGTCACCGGGAGGAGGAGGCCCGGGTCCGGATCAGGGTCCATGTAGCTGCTGAAGGAGGAGGAGGGCTGGCATGGAGCAGGACGGTCTGGACTCCTGGACGTGGACATGGCTCTGGACTCGGGGGATAAGTTTCAATCAAACTTTTTCAATCTGCCTTAAACATATATCTGTATGCAGTGAGGATAACAACAAACTTATTACATGAAGGCTACTTTTAATATTGCTTGATGACTTTTACATCGTTGGAATATAATTTCAAATTCAGATTTTAAAACATAGCTCATTCATTGAAAAATTATACAGGTCAATACTACAAAGTAGGTAGAATTACAGACCAGTTACGATATAAAAATTTTCATAGTAATAGATGTTAATGAATTACTAATAATTTGTGAATTTCGCCACTGTGGGACGAATAAAGGTTTATATTATCTTAGGTTTATCGTATCTGATTATAACTGTCCCGCTAAAGTTGCCATTTTGCTGAGTTTACATTTGAGACACATTTTCAATTGAGTCTTTTTTTTTTTTTAAATTGAATGCAGGGTTTTAATAAATACATAAATAAATAAATCATTCTATCGGCTAACATCAAAAACAATAACGAAGTGTAAGATTCATTTAAACGCAGAATTAAACGATCGACCTCTGGTAACCTTAAATGATTTGATTCATTCATAGCGTTAATGTTTTTGTCTCCCACAAACCAAATGGAAATTACGATCAGACAGATTCACAGTGTTAAACTCGAGGCACTGACCTGAATGAAAAAACGATTTTAGCGGACAGAATCAGCTTTGACAGCAGCTCACAGCGTTGGACACAGCACAACACTGACTTCATTACACGAACAAGTTTGAGGATGTTCCGCGTTTGAGAGGCTGCTACCTGTCAGTCACAGCCAGTGGTGCTGAAGAGAGCAGAGCAGCTGGGCGGAGCTCACACACACACACACACACACACACACACACACACACACACACACACACAGAGTGAGTCTGCACACAGAGAACCGGCTATGTGGACTGTTTGAATGCTGTGAAAACCGATCAGGCATCTTCACTTGGAGTGCGGAAGTCCATGACAACAGTGTGGTCAGGCTCTAAACCAACAGGTGATACTGAAATGAGTCACTTTGGATCAACTGACCTACTTATTCTTGTTACTGCACCTTGTCTGCACTGACACAGATCCACTGCACTTTTTTATGTATGTAAAATGTAACTGGTAGTTTATTGGTGAGGAATTGTTTAAATAGTAAACTTAATCGTAAGTTGTGTTATTTTGAAAATAAAAATCAAAGTCATTCAAGTTTGTAGAAATCTTTACTTAATAAAGTCATTCAGTGATAACTAACCCATTTCCACCATGTCACTCCTCCTCTCTTCTAATTCTCTTATATTCTAGCACATGTTGCTGTAATGAGTAACGGTAGTGAGTGATTTTAGTTTTCTTTGGCAGAGCCCAGTTGCTGAGCATCTTCCATGTGCTCATAATAGCGGGCTATCATGCTAAATATACTGTCCATGTTAGCGTGTGGAAAGATTTGCGCTGTCATGCATTCACTTAACATCCTAAGCATGCATATACTCTGTACAGTGAGCATTTTATGAAATTGAGAATTTCTCTATTTTTCTTCTATCCAATAATTTCATCTAATGTGTGCTGCTATGGTGATACAGATAATTAGTCTTGTTAAAATTTTGATTTACCTGAGGTTATATGGTTGATGTCATGCACCAGAATCATACTCTGGTCCAGATACCAGAGGCGGCTTCCTCAGATGGTGTCTCAGTTTTGGGCATCTTCATGTGACTTCAGTCCTTGTATTCTTTCATTTGAGAATCCACAAGACTACCAGCGGTAGTTTGTGCAGGAGTTGCCATTAAATTGAGTACTTCCTTAATAACTGTCTGGGCTGAATTACAAAGCATAAAGAACAACACAAGGCATGTCACTGGAAAATACCTGAAATATCAGCTGCAAACCTGCTCATCATTTCCAGACCTTTAGCAAGCTCAGGTCAACACAACAGGCACCATCCTGGCCACATCCTATTTCAAGACTACTCATTTTGGCAGCCAGACATGAAAACAGGTTCTTGCACCTAAGTCGTAAAGCCACCTGATTTACAAAACAACCGCACTAAACAGTGCCACCACCAAAACCAGAATGCATTCTACAAGATCACTTTTGTGCAGATTTCATTGTGTTGCACTGAGTGTGGGGGCTGTCCAGATCATGAGGGGAATGTCCTCTGTGCTGTCAACGCTGTCTTTGTAGAAAACTCCAGCAGATTTTTCTCTCTGACTCATTGTAACCACAGAGGCCACATTCAGCCATCTAACAGCCTGCTTAGTCTGTCAGTAAAAAGTTAGTCTAAAGATTTTTAAAGGGGTTGTAACATGTCAAACTGTAATAGATCCTGCTGATCAGACTGAGCGCTTTGAGGAGAGCTAAGCACGTTCACACCTAAACACACACACACACCGGAAGGCCACAAACTTACTACCTTGTGGCAGTAACAAGAAAGTGTATTTATGAGCATTATGCCATCATTGCAAGTGTCAAATAACACAGCTAAGGGTTTCTTAGTAAGAGCAGCTGAGTTAGAAATTATTTGACTTTGATTGACTGTACTGTAGAGTATAGACTGCTCCCTTTGAGGATGACTCACTGTCACTATTCAAATGAATTTGCAGAGAAAACATTGTGGTATACGATGGTGGGCCTGCATAATTTTTACCGCTGTCACTTTCTCATTGTGTGGCAACACCCACATCCTGACTGCATGTTGCAGATGATCTCTCTGTATGTGGATGATTTATGTTGAGCGTATATGGCTTTATAACAGTATAATGATCATTTAGTCAACACTGCTGTCTGAGAGGGAGTCACACAGCTGATGAAAGCCTGACCAGTCTCGTTTATATTTCTCTCCTAGGGATGTTTGGCCGATGAACACCTCGCTGCTTGTATCCAAAATATGAATGCAGTGGCCTTTCCTCATGAGCCTTTGTTTGTTATGTGTGGTGTTAAATATTTCTTACTGTCAACAAATCCCGTGAAAAGGCCAAAACTAACAGTGTGTTAACATTGTAGTTATTAGTTTCAATCCTGTCTGTGGCACTCAGCCCCAAGTTTGTTTGCTCCTCCTGAAGACATAAATCTTCATAACAGATTTATGATTTCTTTTTTTTTAAGACTTCATAATTTACTTACTTCTTTTCTTACTTCTTCGACAGTATTTGTCTATTTATATTTTTATATATTTCCAACCATGCATTGCAGTTGTGTGTTTAGCCAGTAGTATTGTTGAAGTTCAATTATGGATTCTTCATTCAGGTTTCCAATTTTTGAGTTTAGTATTTGCTTTCTTTCTTCTCACTTACTTGTGTTTATCACACCTTCTAGGTGTTACTCAGGTGCTAACCAAACCTACCGTTCTTGCTCGTTCTGACATCATGTTATGTGTTATACCAAGTACAGGGGTGGTTGTACTGGGATGAATTTAGGTTTTATGTTATTTTTATATATATATGTTTGACAGTTCTACTGTATGAAGATGGTGACAGCTGGAGAGAGACAGGAAAGGCAGGAGAGAGAGTGAGGATGACATGCAGTTAAGGGCCGGAACTTGAATCAAATCTGGACTGTGGTCAAGACTCAGCCCTGATACGGGGATGGTGCTCTACCAGGTTTGTTGTTTTCATTTTTGTTATGTGTGATGTGTGTAAATATATATCACTCTTTTAAGTCTTTGACATGTCTCTGAGTTTGCCTCCTACACTGCTCGTCTTCATTGTGGGAACGTGTCATCCAGTTTAAGCGCGACTCACTCACTGATGTGTGTTTCTGTTTTTGGATAACAATGGAGATCTATGGGACAAAGGAGTAAGCTATTTTAAGTATTAGTTACATTGACAATGCTGGTTACTAGGATCAATTCTTTGCTAGTTTTGGTCATTTCTTGGGTTTTGATAAAAATAAGACCGATATTATATATAACCATACTTATCCTTTAAATCTTACTTATACATACTTATCCTTTAAATTTAAAAAGATTAAAATTGTCATGCTGGCAACCAGTACGTTTAAACTGTAACATATTTGATTTTGGCACTATAGAAAACTTATGCAACATATAATTAAAACATTGTCAGCCATTAATGATAACATGAGCACTGCTCAGTGTTTTCCCTCTAGAAATTGAGGTTATAATCTGAAGTCCAGTTGTATTTAACAGAATTTGTCATGGCTTTGCTGCCAACAGTACCAGCTACAACATAACATGTCGTAATGTTTTTAGTGTTCTTTGGTTATGCCTTCCACAGGACCACACAGTCTTACCAATATCTTCTATACCACAGTTTAATCATTACTGACATGTTTCAGTGCACCCACACATTTCTCTGAACCAAGTGATTTTTCTGATGAAAGTGACAGGGTGACTCACCAGTGGGGGTGAGTCCAATGGTTGATAGGTTCCTGTAAACTTTGATGTTGTTATATCACCCCCCACTCCTCACAGACAACTACACACTCCTACCCAAACCCCACCATGTTCTTCTTTCAACAAGCCGCTGTGCATCAAAAGTCCACTTTATTGGAAGCACTGCCACTTTGCCCTGGCTTCTTAACCCATTTAACATCTGTTTGTATGTCAGGACTACATGAAAACCTTACAGTCGTGATGGAGGCCTAACAGTGTTGAAAAGCTTCCCACAGCCAAGGGCCTTCTCACACTCACTGTACTGAAGCCAGGGGTGATCTGAGGGTCGTGCTCTGCTGAGATCCTGTGATACCACATGAGACAAGAACAAACTTGCGCACATTAAATATGCAGTGGAAACTTGGCCTGTATTTTTGACAGTGTGATAAATGGCAGAGAGATAATGAACGTGTAAGCTTTGTTTAAAGTGATAATTATGATACACTGAAAAAAAGCGTGAATTTGACATCTCACTGCGCTCTTTAATGTTTTGTCGTGTGTCAGTTAACATTCACTTAAATGAAATAGTTAAATTTCAAGAAATTACATTGTGTTATTGTGCATTTCTGACATGTAGATTTTTTTGGTTACTGTGGAGGCATTGTGGCTTTTAAGCTGTTTCAGTTTAAGTAGTTGTTTATATTTCCATTTTGTAATGAACAAGAACATGAGGAAGTGCAACTTGTCATCTCCTCCGCTTGTGATTTTTTTTTTTTTTCCACTAGCTGTTGATGCTGTGGTAAGAATGTGAATCTTAACTAGATGCGATGTGGAAATGTTTTTTTTTAATGTATATATTAATGTCTCTGTCGTTTGGTCAGTTCCAAGAATTTAATATGTATAGAGAAATAAATAGTGTTACTAATGTTTACAGCACTTGGTTTCTGTTTGCAGCTGGCGCATAAATTAGCATGAGTAGTGTAAAATTATCTTAAGATACTTATTGTTTGTGACTTGCCATTTTATTATTTTACTGCTCTAGCAGGGACAAAGTAGTGGTATCTTTGTCCTACCATAGATACATATATTTAATTTCATTTTTAGCTCACATATAACAAACCTCTTTTTAAAGGATAGTTTTTCAAATGATAGTCTTCCTCAAAACATACTTCAGATGTTGCTATGTACATCAATATTAAACATTAAAAATCCAAACTCTGCACTATAAAATGAAGCTAATATGATGTTTCAGCTTTACTGAGTTACTCAAATGAAGTGAATGTTTTCCAAGGTTACAATCTTTTTAATACAAAAAAATCTACCTTTTTGTGTCCCTAGACGCCATTTCCTTGCTGAGTGACACAGGAACAGCAAAACAAAGGCATTTTTGTACTTAAAAGATTACAACTTTGGAATACCTACTTGATTTGGCTAAATCAGACTGCTGAAGCCTCCTGTTAGCTTTAACTAAACTTAAGCTAAAATATATTTTTACATAAAACAAGTACTGTGGATTTTGTCCCCTATCTCTTACTTTGGCCGCCAGCAGACAGTTAGAGCAACAACGGCTTCACTGCAGATATGGACATGCGATAATTGTTTTGAGACAGACTTTATTGAACTGTATTTTTTAAGTGTTTATTTATTTTCCAGCATTTTGCTTTAAGATTTCATTGTTATTTTTATTATTTCTTCTTGCAACATCGGGATAAACTCGAACATTTCTCTATTTTGAAGAAATAAAATTCTATTGGGCTTGGATTTATCACTTGAATAGAATTTGTATTGTAGTAAGTAAATGTTTGCTTTAGCTCGATCCTTTCTTTCCTTCTTCAGATTTGCAGAGTAAAAATTTGACAAGAGGTTTAAAGAGACCATTCTCCTGTGTGTTCATGGTTGTGAGGTTTGGCAGCCGTGATGGGCAACGGTTAAACTGTAGTGGAAACGCCTGGGCTATTGACTGTCATTGTTGGTGCAGGCGTAAAAGCACCTACTATGCGACACCCTAACCACTGTGCTGCACAGCCCAGCTGTAAAAATAGATAGGAAAGATCACCCCAGATATGAACAAACACTCACATACACACACATTTAAGATTTAAGATACAGACCCCTTCAGGTGTTGATATGTGGCATTTGTGGGGACAACCTCACTTACATAGGGAAGAGAAATGAAGCAAAGAGATGTGAAACCACAAATAGTACATGTAACTGACATTGAGTCAACATTTGAATTCAGTGGGTTGTCTTTTGTTCAGACATGCCATTGTTGTCAAATTTGCCCTTTTTGACCTTCATCTGTTGATTGAACTGCAATGGATACTAACTTCCACCAGGTGGCATTAGATTCATGAAGAAGGCAGCATGGTTAACTAAAGTAACATAAAATACATGATGTGTGGCTTGTCTGAAGAGTAAGTTTAGTTCAAATTAAAACTGCCATAATTTCCATATAATAAAAGGTTGTTATTATGAATAATAATAGTGATGTACATATAGAGGGAGATTGTGTGAAAAAGAAAAAAAAAACAGTAAATGAGAACTGGTGTTTGGTGTTGGCCGTGCATACAAAGTTTCACTGCTCTTACATTCTTGTAAACCAATACTCCCACTGCTGCATGGTGCAAAAGCAACATTAACATACTGTTATAAAGGCTTTTTGGGACACTGACGCTATTTCGGTTGATTTAAAAAAGACACACCTAGTTAGTCTGGAATCCTAGTTTTTGTTACTGTTCTCTCAAAGACTAACTATGTTTAGTTTAATAGCTTCAAAGAATGAGATAAACAAAACAGTGATTTGATATGCTTCCACTCAACTGGCTTTGGCGCCCCTCCTCCATTCCTTTTTCTCTCCTCAGGTAAGGTGCATGGGGAGAACAGTCGGTGATACCTGAGCCTTCACCTGGGAACGAGAGGAAGGTGGAGCCAGGAACATGTTGCACCAGGTTAAGCAGAAAGAGAGAGGATGGGGGATGGCTGAAACAGGTGCGTGTTATGAAAAGCAGCTGAAGAATAGTTATGGAAACAACCGTGCTAATCTGGAGCTGCAGTCAGTAGGGCTTTGTGATTGATGGGTCAACTTTGTCACCTGGCTGCAAGTGCTGTGCAGCGCTCGAGGACAGTTCTGGCAAATGATGCAGGTAAGTGCTTGACTCTTTGTTGTTGTGTTGGTTCTTTATATGCTGCTGTTCATGATTTATCTCAACAACAAAGGCTAATGTTATAGCATAATATAATAACAGCTTTAAAAAACAGAATTTGTTAATAGCCAAAGCAAAGGATGTCCTCTTTACCTGTTCTATGTTTTTTAATTTGTTTAACCAATTACTTGGCAAAAGGTTAAAATTTAGTACAACAGTCATTGGTTACCGTTCTTATGCTGATTAAACTGCACTTTAACCCTTGCAGGTTTGATGCAGATGGTTGGATCTGAGCAGTCTCGTTTCTCTCTCACCAGGATTGCTCATGCAGATTCCAGAAGAGTTGGTAGTTTTCCCATCATATGGAAAGCAAGCCCAGATTTGCCTAAAGTTCACAGTGGCATTTTGTTTATGTAATCGAGTTTTTTTTAAAAGAGGATGGGTATGCAGAGCTCCAACTGGCAGGACAGTCTGTTAAGATCAGCAGCAGTGATTTATGATATTTAGTCTGTTGCGCTGTGGAGTTGGTTAGCATGACAACGCAGTGTAATGAGTTACAAGATGGATAAATGAATCTTAGAGAGGGGGGACATAAGCAGCTGTTTTACTCTTCTGTCTTCTTCATACAGCATAACTGGAGTCTACAAACGTCTGAGTCTCCTCAGCATTATGGCCAAGGAAAGTGTTGAATCTGGTACGTCTCTTTTGATCTCCCTCCTTTTATTATCCCTTTCCCTCACCTGCTGCTCACTGTCTCTTTATGTCACTATGTTTACTGAGGTGGAGTGCATGCATACATCTGTTGTCTGCTGATTTAAATGTATTAAATTACCCTGTGTAAATAGTATCTGCCAGTTAAGACTCAGCCTATCGTGTGTCTGACAGGCCTCACATGGGAGGTGAGGGCAAACAGCAGCCACTACCACAAACACAAACAGAAGAAATCCTGTCTATGTTTCCGCTGGGGGCGATACGCGGTGAGTCAGTCACACACGTGCTTCCTTCCCTCAACACCTAACCTAACACCTGTTGGCATGCTGATGCATCGAGAAAGAGGTTAATGTTTTGATATGCATGTACTGTTTCCCTTGTGCTTCTGTCTCCCTGTTGCTCTTCATGTCGGTCGTCAGGACAATTTGGTACGCAGCTACAAGTACTCCCCCCTGACTTTCCTGCCCCTGACACTGTATGAACAGTTCCAGCGAGTGGCCAATCTCTACTTCCTCCTCATGATGGTGTTGCAGGTCAGATGAAGGCTCTACTGCTCTCTCTCACTCTGTCTCTAATGCTTTAGCTCAAGAAAATCTGACTTGGTTTTGATATATCTTATGGACGTTAGTCTTTATTATATCTTATTTACAATATCAAACTAAGTGAAACTGTCCAGATTGTGGGACAAAATATGATTTTGTTTTAATTTGCAGACAGTCAGAAGTCATGGGAATAATTTGATATTTTAGACTAAATGTACCTAATATCATGATGTGTCAGACGAAGTCTGTGACAGTCTTTAGAGATAAACATTCATTTTTTTCTGTATGCAAATGAGAGTAGACAAGCAAAGGCTTATGTAATATACATACACCTTATGTAAACTCAGTTGCCTCCTCATGGGAATCGCGAATTCACTTGACTAAAATTGTCTTCAACATGCTATAAAAGTCACATTGCTATCAAATTCAATCCTTGACATCCTCTTCTAGAGCAACACATCAGTCCATCTGAACATCACATTTGTCTAGTGTGGTTTGCTACTTTGCATTTTTTTCAGAGCTTTTGACTGTTTTTTTTTTTTGTGCAGTTATTCCTACTTGTGGAATCACTTGTATGTTTGTCTGTCTGCATGTATCCTTGCTTCCATGTGGTTTCCAGTGTGTCCCTGCCATCTCATCCATACCCTGGTACATCACCATCATCCCACTGTTCACCGTACTGTCTGTGCGAGGGCTGAAAGACCTTGCCAACGACATGGTGAGACCACCAGTCACTATGTGGTTGCCCCCTCCCTCTCAACCTGTGGGGATTCTGGGAGGGGGAATATCCCTTAGTGATGAATGCGTCCACTCACACACAGATTCATGAGCTTAAACACAAATATGCACCCGGCCTCATGCATGCATTTATGCACCCGACACTTAAGCATTTACACACTCTCTTCTCTCCTTCATTGTCCTCATTGACTCCTTGTCCTCTCCGCACTGACAAAACCAGTCATCCCAGTAGCATTAATTTTCTCTCCTATCATTAAAGCTTTTCCTTTTAAATGCAGGCGTGATGTTTTGCATGGAGAATTCTCTGGTTAAGTGCATCACTGAGTTACGGTCGTTAACAGCTCTGGGTGAAACGCTTGCTTGACCCCTCTCTATTGACTAATCATTTAGTGGAGGGTGTAAATCTCCCAGCTGGTGTCACTGTAGAGCCTCGTAATGGCGTTTCTCCTTTCTCCTTTCTCCTGTTCAACCTTTCATGGCCACCCTCACTCCCTCTCACACGCTCCCTGTCCATCACTCTTTTTCTCCATCCTTGTCACGCTTCTCAAATACATCTCTTTTCTCCTCTCTCATTCTCTTTTTCGGCCTCTCTTTCTCTGTCTCTCTCTTCATCTCTGGTTCAGGCAAGGAGACGCAGCGACTCTGAGATTAACTCCCGACCCTGTGACGTACTCGTCTCCCAGAGGTGAGGACAAAGACAGTGGGTTATTCTCTCAGGACTCAGTTCCACTTCTAGGTTGAAACAACCCTCTAATGAAGCTCTAATGAAGTGTGAATGAGTGAATCTCTAGATGGTCCCTTTGTGCATTAGAGCAGGTTGAAAACTGAGCATTTTCCACAACTGTCAGAAGACGAACTATGACCAACCTCTTCTCCCGTCTTCGGAGATGCTGCAGTCTGTTTCTGAGACTGATGATAAGCTAACCCCTTTGGACTAAAATGATCATTTGTACATATTCCTCCAAAGTGTGGTAACTCAACTCCTCCAAACTAAGGTCCACTCAGACATTTTTTAATGTAGTTAAAAAAAGTACTAGTATAGTCACATATGTAAGAGTATTAAAACATTGTTTACTTGTAGATGAAGTGTTTCTGAACTTATGATATTATAGGAAAATATAGGCCTGCTCCTTTTTTGAGGGAAAACAAATCATTTTAAGGCATTGATAAACATGAATAAGTGAGATGTAGTTGTCGTGTCGTGATGGTTTGTGTATTAAAAGGCAAAGAATTTTTGAAGATCAGGTTCTATATTCTAAAATGTGGTAGTAGATTTTGTTTTACATCTATATTACTGATTGTGTCTTTTATATGAAATCTAGTAAAACGTTACCCTATAAATGTTGAATTTGTATATATGGTTGCATTGCATACTTAGGATGTTTGTGACCAGCATATTAAAGCCATTGATTATTTTTGCTCCATATGCTTAGTCTTCATCTGTCCTCTGTCTCAGTTTCAGTAAAGTGCAGTGGAAGGATCTGTTTGTGGGAGATGTGCTGCGGATCCACAAAGACCAAGTCATCCCTGTGAGATTTTTCTCATGACTTTCAATTTCCTAAAAGCACAAATTAACAACAATAGAGAAAAAAGTTTTGAATTAATGATTGTTTTCAAAGTAGAATAAGATTGCATTAATTACTTGTTAGCCTACCCTACAAACAGTTATAGTTATAATAAAGTAGCATATATATAGCAGCATGCAGTAGCTGAAGTTTGAGATATTTAAAGAAATGCTCCATAGCTCTGTATTATAGCTTGTATTTCCAGTAACTTTCCACTTAGCCCTCTGCCTTTTATTTTTCTCTTTTCTCTCTCTGTCTTCTCAGGCTGACCTTCTCCTCCTGTGTAGTTCTGAGCCTCACAGTCTGTGTTATGTGGAGACAGCAGATATCGATGGGTAAGAAACACAGTCAGTCTCATTCTGTTGAATAATTCAATGACAATGTTTTATATAGTCATCATGTTTGTATGTATTAACTATATGATAATTATACTAGTAATAGTAGTAGTAGCTCTTTTTAACAATATAGTAAAACAAGAAAAGCCAATTAGTAGAACAAGTTATGCATGAAAAAAAATAATGTATGACTGATTTATAATTGTAAAAATAATAGCATGAATGCACAGTTAATAGGAGTTTTAGGATGTGATTTTAAAGGTGATATCGACTTTAGTGGCCCAAGCTGTTTGGGCAGTTTTGTAGCCATGGGGCCTTGACAAGAAAAACTTGGTAACCTTTAAAGGTCTAAAATCATTTCTTCACTCTGGGACAGCCAGAGGGACCCTGCCTGCACATCTGAGGCGTTGTGGTGGCTCACAGAAGCCTACAAGGTGTACGATACAGTTCGGGTCAGATGGGGACGGGTTGGGATCAGTGGAAGAATGTTTTCACTGTGTGCAATGTGATTTTGTTTTTGTTACCAGTTTCAAACCAGTTAGAACCAGTGCCTGGCAGTTTATTGAGAGACTATTTAGTTTAGATGTCTGAGAAACAAGCAAGTTAATTTCTCCAGACCACTAAACAATATGGAAATCTCCTCATTTTGATTCTCAACCAAAGAAATGAATATTGCATAACTGTCTGTATGCCTACCAGCTGCACACTGCCTTGACTTCTAATTATTATTTCTGATGAACAGATCAACTGTTTAGTCTGGATATAACTTGATATAAGTGTGGTGTTTTCTTCATACAGAGAGACGAACCTCAAGTACCGGCAGGCGCTCAGTGCTACACACAATGAGCTGACCTCTCACCCCTCAGAGGAAGCGCTTGCTGCCTTTGATGGTGAATAAATGTTTTTTTAAAATGCAAATTCAGACATGTTCTTTTTGAAGTAGAGCAACAATACACAGGGAGACTTTTAACAGAATTGCATACTTGTCCTAAGTTAGAGCAAATGTAGCCTTGTATTTTACAGGTATTGTGCTGTGTGAGGAGCCCAACAACCGCCTGTACACCTTCAGAGGCCAGCTGCACTGGCGAGGAGAGTGCTACCTCCTGGACAACGAGCACATCCTCCTGAGGGGAACAGTCCTACGCAACACAGAATTTGCCTACGGCCTGACCATATACACTGGTACATGTAGAAGAATTTATTCAGTTTAGAAAAGGGAATATCAACATTGATTTCTGTGGAATATCTATGCCTGCGAGATGTTACTGAGGGCTAGGATGATACCGTTTTTCTTCATAAAATGGGTGCTGCCATCGTTGACATGGTCTGTCAAGTCTAAAACTGACATTGAGGCAAACAGGATGAAGAGAAGCTCTGATATACAGCTAAATGCCCCTTACAGGTGGATAATAACAGAGAAAACTGTTGCAAAATATTTATATGTCCACCTATCCTCATTTCACCTTCTACTGTGGCCTCTGCTTGCTTCAATGACAAATTTTATTATGTGGAATACATTACACTGCTAATTATGGACAGTACTTAACTCTTGCAGATGTGTCTTAAATGTGGGTCTGTTAACGTCTGGCAGATTACAGGCTCCTCCTGTCTTTTAAGTGATCATTGATCGGATATTACTGGACCAGGCGGAGGTGTCATGGATCTCACCGCTATGACCCTTTCAGTTCTGGTAAAGCAGATCAATAGATCAAATTCTTTCAGAGATGGGTTTTATACCGTTCATCAGAGACTGTCTATCGGTGTGACCCCAGTTCAGCCTGATTATAACTCTAACCCTCCTGACACACACTTGACACAGCCTACTTCGAATTATGCATGATCAAGGTTGACGTATTGTTGTCGGAGTAAGACTTAGTTGGAAACAGTTTCTGTCCTTGAACAGTTTGAAGATATGGCACGCACTCTCAGTATTTGTCATTTTTACACATACAGCTCAGCGTCCTTCAACAGTCTATGTGAGAATGAGACAACATCACTGGAAAACATAATGTGATACTTTATTGATCCCTGCAAGGAAAATTCTCTCTTCCCACTGACCTCTCAGCAGCGGGGTCAGACACCCCCGGAACTGGTAGGGATTCAGCATCTTGCTCAAGGGCACGTCAGCAGATACTTACTGACACGAGGGCTTGAACTTTCACCCTCTGGCTGGGGGATGGACTCCCAACTTCGCTCAGCCAGGCCACTGCAGCAATAGCATTTAATAGTTGTCTGTTCTGTACCAGGCGCGGACACTAAGATCCTGAGGAACTGCGGGAAACTGAGAGTGAAGAGGACACAGACGGAAAAAGTTTTTAACAGAGTGGTGATCGGGGTGAGTTGGCAAAGGGCAGGGGGATGACAAGTGTGAAGCAGCTTGTAGAGTTATCATAAACTGTGTGTTTATATTCTGGATCTCTAGATAGTCTTGTCTGTGCTGCTGGCAGCTTTGTTCCTTGCCATCGGCAGCGGTGTGTTTTCGAGTTGGGTCATGAGCCACACAGGGTTTCTGTCTCCTCTGGTGGTTAACGGCAACCCCGTCTACACAGGCTTCCTCATCTTCTGGGCCTATATCATCCTGCTCAGCCCAGCCATGCCCATATCGCTCTACATCACGTTAGTTCCAGCTATAACACTGCACTCATTTAAGGGAAGGTGGAAATACACCTGTGTTTGCCTGTATGCTGTCTTACTGTGTATGTGTCCTCCACGTCTGTGTATCTACAGGTTTGAGCTGATCCACACAGTCCACAGCCTGTTTATTGACTGGGATTTAGAGATGTATTGGCAGCAGGCAGACAGGCCGGCCCAGGCCAGGAACACCTCACTGAGTGAGGAGCTCGGCCAAGTGGGATACCTGCTGAGTGACAAAACTGGGACGTTAACCCAGAACCATCTGCTCTTCAGACAATGCTGCATAGCTGGGGAGATCTATGGTAACAATAAATTCAAACCATGTCATGATTTGCCACTTGGTGAAATTTTGTATATTGAAAATGTTACATTTTCCATGATTTTTCAATTGTCCTAAGAAGAGAGCAACAACCTAATGTCAGCCCTTCTAGTTACTACACAACGAAGTATCTTTGTACAACCTGATGCTGTGAGGGTAGCTGGAAATTAAAATTCCAACCACTCAAAGACTTCTGCCCTCTGCCCAGTCCAACAAACGAAATCCCATTTTCTTCTGTTTGATATTTAGAGTTATTTTTTATTTTTCATTTTGCCTCAACGGCCACTTTCAAAGGTATGTACATCAAATTATAAAAGCAACATACACTCAAGTGCACCTTTACAGGACATTAGGCAACTTTAATTGTCATCATTGAAGAGTCATTTTGACTCTTAAGTTAAGACAACTAATACAATTCTTCCTGATTTTTTTTAAACCTTTAAATTAGATACTCATTAACAGGTCATTACGAATCAGATGACCATGTACAATTCAGTAGAAAGAAGTGTTTTAAGATATAAATAGATACAAAATTGCTGAATAGATTGAATTCCTCAAAAAAGTGTCAGAAGGAGCAGTGGCAAGGAGACACTTTTCATATTTGTGTTCACTCAAGAGTGCTTCTTTGACACTTAATTGTCTAACAATTCAGTATTTGTCCAAGACTGTGTGAAGTTACAAGATTCTATTGTGTCTAATCAACACGCTTGAATTCTTCCTCCACGTCCTTACATTTTGATTTATGTACTAGCATTACACCCTAATTACCAGGGAGCAAAGATTCCTCCCTGGATTTGAGTGGAAGAAAGATCCCTGCGGAGACGACCTTACATAAACTTTGAATGAGACAACACAAGACACTTAACATGCTCATTTCTAACAGCCACTAAATATTTAACACAGACTCTGCCCACTGAAGACAAACTGTAATTGAAACCTTGTCAGAATCACATCAGCCATATGACTGAGCCAGTTCCTGGTTCAATGCACATGCCTGTCCTTTCTTTCTTTTGCTTATTCTAGGCATGTATTTTACCTCAATTTCAATGCTTTTGAAAGTCATTAAATATAATCATTTCTCTATTTTCACAGGTGATGTAACAGTCAGGGCAGAGGACACAGAGGTACCATATAATTACTCTCAAATCTACATCTTTGAGCTGTATTATGGCCTTTCTTCACCCCCTGTATATTTCCAACCTAATTCAAATGCATTATCTCATATTCCTTCAGGGTAAATTTTGTGCCTGGTTTTATGTCCTCATTTTTCTGCTGCCATCAGCATTAGACCCAATTCACATTAGCCACATTTGCAACACTGTATAATGTCAATGCACAGTAACATTTGGGGTATCGTCTTCCTCCCTGTGCGTGTGCAGCCCATGGATTTAAGCTGGAATCCGTTCTCCTGTGGTAGCCTGTTCATGTCGGCTCCCAGACTGCTGGAGAAGCTCAGAGGACAGCAGTGTCCACTCAGCAGACAGTTCCTCACAGCGCTGTCTTTATGTCACACTGTCATGGCAGAGTGGAAGGAAGGTTGTGTCTATGTGTGTTGTGTTATGTGTGTCAGATCAAAGTAGTTCAGTTCTCATCCTCCATCTGATAAAATTCTTAAAACTCAGACAATACTGGTTGGTCTTGATGAAATCCAAGTGTGTGATGCATCTTTCCACAGTGTTTTAGTGTTATACTGATTAACTTGATGGAGGTGCTACAATTTAAGGTCAAATAAACCTGTATTTTCAGACACAACTTGTCTCATGTTACAAAAACTTGAGAGGATGATTCATTTCCGCAAACTCTAAAATCACTGATTTGATTCAGATATAATAACATAATGTATTTGGATAAAGTTACTGACTGTCACAAAGGACCATTCCCAGAGGACGACATGTTTACCTCCGCCTTGTGTGTTGACCGCATTCCTCCAGAGGCTCCAGTTTACCAGGCTGCATCCCCAGATGAAGAGGCTCTTGTTGGTGCAGCCAGGGAGCTTGGCTGGGTCTTCCTTTCCAGGACAAGAGACTTTATCGTTGTCTCTGAGCTGGGTGTCACTCGCCAATATCAACTACTGGCACTGCTTGACTTTACCAGCCAGAGAAGGCGAATGTCTGTACTGGGTGAGAGTAGCTGTCAGAGTACACACTAACAACATCTTCAATCTCGCAGTCTCTTGTAATTTCTTGCTCTCACCTCACATTTTCTGCACTTATGCTAAATTCACCCATGTCAACTTCTGTTCTGCATAAGTTATCTGTACTGGTTTTGTTTTTCGCTCAGTGCGGGAGCCAGAGGGCGGGTTAAAGCTGTACTGCAAAGGGGCGGACATAGTGATCCTGGAGAGACTGCAGAAGGACTGTCCACATCAGGAAAGGACTGAAAGAGCCTTGGAGGTAAACTGGAGTTCTGCTGAACCATTAGTGTGTTGCTATTGAGCAGATTATCTGTATGACACTCTGTTAGTATCTTCTAGTTTCCATTTCATTATTAAGCAGTTGTAAAAAATATGTACAACTCCAGTATTGGTGAAGTTTAGTTCACATATTCCTTTGCTCCCCTTAGGGTTGTGATAAACTAACAGAGTCTACAACTCAAGTAGTTCTTTTAATTAAATGCCAACATTAGCATGCTAAAATACTGCCGCTAAGAACGTATAATGTTACCCATGTTCACTTCACTCCTGAGATAGTTGAGAAACGCCTGCCAAGACTGAAGTGTTTATTTCATGTTTTCTTTGCCACTTCCTCACTTCTGCCTCAACGATCACTCAGTAAATAATGTGCAGCCTATCAAATAATGTGTTAACTTGTCTTCCGTCAGTTGTTTGCCGAGGCCTGTCTGAGGACTTTGTGTGTTGCGGTTCGATCTGTTCCTGAGGCATCATGGGAGCAGTGGAGTAAAACTCTGGCCCAGTCTGTTGCCATGGCGACCTGTGACCGCGACGCACTGCTGGAAAAGCTATATGATCAGATGGAGAGAGAGCTGCAGGTGAGTTTTTCCTCAGTGTTTAGTGTCAGTCCTCCAGTCCTGAAAGTGGGATTGCTGATAATTCTAACAGCCTGACTAATACAGACGCTTGTGCTTAATGGTTTCTGCCCCTTATTATTCTTTAAATTATGTTCCATATGTATTATCAAGCAACTTTGCTGAATCCTATGTGTTTTTTCATCTTATGAGGTTGAACGCCAGTCTTATCTCTTTCTCAGTCATGTTACTATCTAATAAATGCAATATTTTGTAGGAATGCTAAAAACAAATTTCATCTGTCACCTTCTGTAGCTTCTGGGGGTGACAGCCATAGAGGACCGGCTTCAGGATGGCGTTCCTGACACTATTGCTCTGCTTCAACAGGCTGGTCTTAAAGTATGGGTTCTTACTGGGGACAAAAAAGGTATTGTGACATACTGTAGCAGGATGTAGGAATGGCACTATTTTGACTGCGTCTGTTTGAAGGCGCCTGTCTCTTCCTTCTCTCTTTCCTGCTCCCTCTATCTTCGTCCTTGCAGAGACTGCAGTGAACATTGGATACTCTTGCAAACTACTGGATCCTGATACCAGATTACTGGAATGGCAGGAGCTGAGGTTAGCAATGATAAAAATATAAAACACACACGCACATACACACACACACACACACACTCACCCCAGCTCATTGATCTTTGTGTGTTTGCGCCTGCAGACAGATACTCCAGTCCCCAGACCCAGGGGTCAGTTTCTTCAAGGCCAGACAGACAGAACTGTGGGCTGTAGACAAGGAGAGAGCTGGAGCAAAGACTGCTGTGGTCCTCACCGGACCTGAGCTGGTAAGCACTGGACAGACGGGAAATAGGTTCCTCATATAGTTTCTAAATGATCAAATAGCTGTCATCGTATAGCAAATGACTCTATCGTGAAAACACCATGTTGCCAATGTCAGAGAATGTGATAGACAGTGGACAGTTTTTAGACATGGATCAGTTGTTCCTTAAATTTGCAATAATTGATTTTTTTGGTCACTTCAGGCAGCAGAAACAAACTGTAACACTGACATTAGTTGATATAACAAACTTGTTTGCAAACAGTTGCTTATTTACTCATCTGGTACAACCCTGAATCCAAAAAAGTTTGGACACTATGTAAAACATAAATAAAAAGAGAATACAGTCATTTGCAAACAAAGTGTGTTTACTGACAATGGTTTTTACAAGTTGAGTTTATGTCAGAAAGGATCAACAAATGAGCACATTGTCTTTTATATATGTTTTACACAGCGTCCCAACTTTTTTTTTTAAATTAGGCTTGTAGATCGATGTCTACCTGTAAATTGGAAGTCCAAAATTCAGTCTCCCTTTTAGCTCTGTTTTTGATCTTCACTAACTCCCCGGAGCCATATCTAGCTCTTTAGCTACTAAATGCTCCACTATGTTCACCAGCTAGTTGCTAACTGTCTGTATGCTGTTTCCTGCTGAGCAGCTAGTGCGTAATGTGTTTTTAAAGCTTTCTTCCCTGAAAACAATGCTGATGATCGTGGTGAGACTGAACCAAGCAGCAGAGTAATTGGCTGTAAATCCAAAACAATGAGCTGAAACATTGTTGTTACTATAAAGATATTGATTCTAGCTGCTTCAAAAGTATGTACTGACAGAACAACAAAACCTTAAAACAAGATTTGTCAAATGTCAAAACTGTGAACAGAAACCCAACGGCAAAGTTGAAGACTCTACTAAAGATCCATTATAAGATCGAGCTATTTAATATGAATATAACCTAAACTGAGCTGTTGTGTTGTTATACTCCAGGCAGAGTTTGACCAGAGAGCAGAGTGGGGGGCCGCGTTCATGAGCCTGGCACAACAGTGTCAGTCTGTGCTCTGCTGTCGTGTGACTCCTGGACAGAAGGCTGACATTGTTACATTGGTCAGGAAACACACCAGCTCAGTCACCATGTCCATCGGGGATGGTGCCAATGATGTAAACATGATCAAGAGTAAGTCAGGATGAATGAAAAGATGGCAGAGTAAATGTGTGTTTGTAGCTGTAACATTTCATATCAAACCTACTGATCAGTGCTTTCTTCTCTCCTGTTCTTCCTCTTATTTGATCTGTGACTTTTCTTGCTTTTATCCTTTCCCCAACACCAGCGGCTCATGTTGGTGTGGGAATAGCAGGAGTGGAGGGAGGTCAGGCGGTGCAGAACGCAGACTTTGCATTGTCCCAGTTCAGATTTTTGCAGAGGCTGCTGCTGGTCCATGGACGCTGGTCTTACAGACGCGTGTCCCTCTTCTTGCGCTACTTCCTATTTAAGACCTGTGGCTTTGCTCTCACGCACATATGGTTTGGTTTCTTCAATGGCTTCAGTGCTCAGGTTAGACGGACTTGGATGAAATTCAATTACATAAAGACTTGAACTGAGGCTGAACACAGAGAAACCATCCTGCATTTATTCCACTGTCTATTTCTGTCTTGCAGTCTCTGTATGAAACATGGTTCATCGCTTTGTACACTGTCTTCTACACAGCCTTCCCTGTTATGTTGGCAGCATTCTATGAACAGGTGAGACAGTTTAAGACTTGGATATTTCTATCCACTCACTAGTCATATTTTGATATTTGCATCCATTTGTTTTTTTCAATAAGTTTCATTCTGCCTCTTTGTGTTATAGGACGTGAGTGCAGAAAGCAGCCTGAAATGGCCAGAGCTGTACAAGACTGGACAGAGACAAGAGCTCTCCAGCCCTCTCATGCTGTTTTTGGCACTCCTGTATGCCGTCTACGCGTCACTCGTTTTCTTCTTCATCCCATTTGGAGTCTTCTACGACACGGCCTTTGACTACCAGACCATGGCAGTCACCGTCGCAATGGCAGCCACATTCACAGCCACCGTTGAGGTCAGGATCCCACTTGTCATAGATGCAAGTGAACTGCAGACAACTTGTAATCACAAAAAATATTGAATGAAAATGTAATGTGAAAACAGAAGAGGAACATTGGAAATTATTATTCTATTATCCAAAAGTATTGCACCCTCTATGAATGATTTCCTGTATAATGAACTGTTATGGAGTTCATTATGCAGGAAATCATAATGAACTGTTGCTGTCATAATGTGATGTTACATCAAAATGTAGCCAAACACGAAATGATTGTGTTTAATTACAGTATATAAACACCGACATATTAATAACTCAACATTTTATTCATTGTATTCAGAAAACAGCAGCAGCATTATCCAAGAATGATGCAAATTACAATGAATAAATACATAATTAAATGTATTTATTATTAAGTTGCATAGTTCTAGACGATAAAGTTTTATTCTATTTTATTCCATTCTTGTATGTTCTGTTCTATCCATCTGTATTCTATTGTGTTCTTTGCTGTTCTATACTATTTTTCCCACAATTCTGTGCTATTTTGCTATATTGTATTATCGTCTGTTCTGATCTATGTAATCTAATCAGTTCTATTTTTTCGGGTTCTATGCTGTTCTGTTCCACTTTATCATTACATTCTATTCTGTGCTATCGTATATTATTCTGTTCTGTTCTATTATTTTTCTGTTCTTGTCTATTCTATTTTGTTGTTTGCCTCTATGCTGTTCTTCTTGTTCTGTTCCTTTCTGCTATCTGTTTTCTCTTGTGGTTCAGGAATGTTTGGATGGAGTATTTACCTGTCTTGTGTTAGTCTGTTGGTTTTTACTGTTTTTGTTCAAAGCCTAGAGAGAGATTCACAAATACAGTGAAGTCCATTTGAATTGTGCTGCCACATTCTTCTTTATTTAGAGGAATGATATATACAACATATAACATGTAAGGCACATACAATATAAGCACACTCATGTATCTGGGGGTCACATAATTACATATTATATGACCAATATGACATATAATATTACAATATGACCAAAACAAGCCCCTATCATAACCAACAGAACCAATCTAATTACCCCAAACATACCTGCATACATATATACACAATGTAAAATGTAATTGGTTTAAATCAGAATGTGTACAGAGGTAGTTGAATGGGTCAAAACAGTAAACAAAAGAAACCATTAAATAGATCAATAATTATATCAATATTTAAACAATAATGGTTTAGATAATTATAAAATATATAATTATTCAAGTCAGTTTTCATCATTGTAATTAGATTCTGTTCTTTTCTGCTGTCTTTTCTCTGTTCTGATGCAGTAATGTTAAGCGGAATATTTACCTGTGTTGTATTATTCTGTTGTTTTTTACAGTTGCCTGGAAAACTGTTATAAGTCTATAGAGAGGTCAATAATACAGGAACTGTGCTGTCGCATTCTTTGCTATTCAGATCTGTTTTATTTTGTCAACTGAAATTCAGTTCATGTATATCCAGATGTACATGCCTCCTTTGTTTGTTTCTCTTTGTCTTCCAGATCGTGCTGGTGACCAGATACTGGACGAAGCTCAGTATAGTAGCTGTTTGTGCGTCTCTGGTGTTATTCTTCATATGTTCCGGCATCACCCACAGCGCCACCCTGTTCAAGAAGTCACCCAGCGACTATTTCTTTCTTGGTACACTCACATAACTCTCCTCAGTGTCACTTGAGTGATGTTGCTCCTGGCTGTGGCCATTTCAACATCCATTACTGAAGGAACTGCTGGATTTGATTCATGTGGAGACAAATAATATCAAAACAACTGTAAACAGAAACACACACCCAAGAACACAAGACAAAATGTCCATTTAATGGTTATTTAATGTTATTTCTCTGTTGGTCTGATGATGTGTCATCATCCCTGTGAACACATTTGATTGCGCTGTGTGTTTTTTCCAGGTGTATCTAAGAAGGCCTTTGCCGATCCAGTTGTATGGCTCACAGCTCTGCTCACTACGTGGCTGGCTGTTTTGCCCTCCATGACCGCCCGTGCTCTCAATGTCATCCTCACTGTTCATGACAAACACAAGGTGAGACATGGTGCATGGAAAATGAAAATACTAAATAGTAAAAAGATATAATGTAAAGTATGAAGGAATATTTCAAAACTGAAAATGAAATCATTTTTCACTGCCCTAGATGTTACTGGAAAAATGTGGGAAGTGAAATTTAAGGGACAGCTAAGCACACAAGTTAGCTCCTATACTTCCATCTCAACTGAAGTCATTCTCACCTGGCTGTTATGTAGGTCCACAGTGCATCCCGTCAGCCGGTGGAGCTTACATCAAAGTTGAGAAGAACGACGTCTGTTCGCCGTTCCTCTTATGCCCTCTCTCAGGGAGCCGGGTCCGGACGCTTCATCTCTTCAGGGAGCTGCAGCCGCAACACAGCGCTGCCGGTGGATAATACTTACAAGTAATAACCCCACTGACTCACAAGGCCAAATTCACATAAAGGACAATAATGATGTAGGTAACGACACATGGATAATGACTGATTTAGGATTAGATATAAGGACACATGATCATGTAGATTACAGCAACAAAATGATTCATTACATGTCTGTACTTCACTATACTACTCCATTTTATTGCCAGTTCTTAGCAGAGCCTGCACTCATCTTTTGTATAGCTACTTTTTCCAATAAAGTAAATATCATGTACAAAAGACATCATGTACTATAAATCTTCTTTATTGTCTTTACATAGACAGTTTACCTCTGCGTGAGTATCTCTGATCTTAGCTGTTTGAGACTATTGTGATAAAAAAATCTAATTTCCATCTGTTTGGGTCAGAGGGGATTTCCTTCGAAGATCAAGCCAAACACAATAAACCGACAGCGCTGCTTTGTTTTACAATTGTTTTATTTGTTAATTTATTTCAAAACACGCAATTTTACCCATATTATCCTTTTAAGTTTTTATTTTTCTGTAACAGTTATTACTCAGATTTTTTTCCTTCTCAAAAGTCTCAACTAGAGTGAAACTAAAAGTCCTCCACAGGCTCTCCGGCTTCTGCAGTGGGAGGAGGGAAAAGAGGCTTTCTGACCAGACGTCGTGAGTGGGTTTATCCCTTGTTTCTGTGTGGGTGGAGGTGTGTGTGGGAGTTTTACACCAGGGTGACTATACGTATGTGTGTGTGTGTATTTAAGTGCAATAGGTGGAATGTCCACATGGCCGGTAAAATCACAGGACCCGTAGAGCAGCCCAGAGAGCTGAACATTGTCTTCTAGGTTTGGTAGCCAGATTGTCATACCTCTGATTTCATCTTTGGTTTCAGCAAACACTCTCAAAAGGCAGACTCACCCTCTCCAGCATGTGCCTGTGTCTGTTTGTGTGTCTGTCTGTCTGTCTGTCTGTACGAGTGCAATATAAGCCACCATCTCCAGACGACTTTGTAAACTTAGGTAAATACAATGTAAGTGTCTTTGCATTGATTGTGGCCCTTCCTTGGCGCTGGGGACAAAGACAGTCAAACATTGTAGTACAATGGAGCCATGAACGAGGAGGATCAGCTTGCAAACATCAACATGGACTCCACTTTGATGTCAATGGCAGTTTGGGGCATTCATGTAAAGCTGTACGACATCAGTCTGGTGAAACATGGGGCGCTGTAGTGCTCTTCTCTCCCCAGTCACTCTCCACTGTACCCTGAGCGACTGGGGGGGTTACCCTGCCCACTCTGGGCTCGGGGGAGTGGGGGTCAAAAGGTTGTGAATGTGTGAGCGGGAGTGTTTAAATGTCGAGGGGAGGGAGGGAGGGGAGGTTGAGGGTTGTACACTCTGACCCAGCAGCAACGATTAAGATTGGGGGGGTCAGGTGTTTGCATAGTTCTCTGTGCAAAAGCCACCAACCGGAGCCATTTTTATTCCTCGCGGCTGGTTACATCATCATTAGATTAGCAGGAAATTGTGGTGGGTGATGGGAAATATGGTCTTTGCACCACAGGTCTTGTTTTCTACTCCTGCAGTTCACTACATTGTGGCAGTAGGAATGCAGGAGGGTGAAAAGTGACAGGGTATGAGGAGGTGGTGAATTTAAAATGTACAATGAGTTTTGGTTTGTGTCGCGTGACCGAGTCGTGTCAAGCTTGAACGTTGCAGTCAGATTTGGCCTTAATGGGATGGAAGATGGATGTTTTGGAGAATGTGTGTTGGGGGGGGCAGGGGGATGGTGGGGCAGTCGTTTGGCAGTCGGGCATTACAGCTCGTCACAACTCAGAGAGCCTCTTTTCCCTTGATTTTGTTCTTCCACCCTCCGCTTCCTCCTCCCCACTGGCCTGCCCTCTCTCTACCTTTTTTCTTGTTTTGAAACTGATTGTCTTCTACCATCACAAAGACACTTGGTTCTGATTGATTAACAGGTAACAGAAGAGGGAGAGCACAGTGTGACTGGGGGTGTCTACATCAGTCCCATTGGCAACCTTCGATCCCACGGTGAAATGACACACACATATGCTGTTTGACAGTACATGCTGACGACATTTCGGGTCGGATTATCGGTTGCCAGATGGTGCTGCGGTTGGTTGGTCGGTCAGTCAGTAAGAAATGGTTTCAAATTTTCGCAGGACAAATATTGCAACCCATAGTAAAGGAACATAAAAAAGAAACACTTTGTCTTCCACATAGGTACAAATGAGCACACATACACAGGTTGAAGAAAAGCATGTAGACAGACATACAGGTATATTCAAGGCCGCTCGGGCCTGTGTGTGTCCCTCTGATTAACTCCAAGTAAACAGCCCGTCTTTGGAAAAGCAAGACACACATTTCAGGACCCGAGTGAGGACCACAAGCTGAGGAATGAAGATTGAATGCTATTGATTGGGAGGAGAGGAGTTTGACCTCCCCCAGCACACACTGCCCCCTACTGTCTGGATTTATATACATCAAAGAAACATGGGGAAAGGGGAAGGGTTGCAACAACACATGCACACAACCAGTGAATCCAACAGTGACGGAAATTCTAAAAACAAGGACCCCTCCAACGCCTAAAACCCAAATCCTCCCACCCTATTTTTTTGTTTTGATAACCAAAATATCCCCCACCCCTTCTCCACCCACTCCCAAGTCTTTCCATCCTCCTCCTCTCCCCACAAAATCACAGGTCATTCCTGTTGGTTTCTATACAGTTATACAATATCCATGCACAAAAGAAAAAGAGCGCACCTTCTTTTCAATAGGAGGTGCTGGTCTTTAATATTCTAAGAACATCAGGAGCACTTGAACACACCCAGGAACCTTCAAAAGTAACTGTGAAATTGTTTTTTTTTTTTTCAGAGAAAAGACAACTTAAAGGCAGAAGAAAGCTAACAATGAGTAAAAGGTTATTCCTCCTTTGGTTTAACATCAAATTTTTGGTTTAGAATTCAGCCCAAATCCTGTTTTTGTAATTTCTTTCTTTGTTTTTTTTTTTTGGTTGTTTTTTTTTCCTTTAAATGCACCCGCCTCGGAGAGAGCTTTGAACTAAACATCTGAAGTGAGTAGCTCTCGCCCCTCTCTTTCTCGTCGAGCCTTCTCTTCTGTCTCTTCTTTTCTCATGTAACCCTCCACAGAAACATTCACAATGTCTTTTCCTTTATGAAAACAGTAAGTACATGCCGTAGCAAAAACAAACAAGAGAAACGTACGAGAAAAATGAGCAAACAAATAAAAGGAATTTAACAGTATAAAGCTTCAAGTCACAAGTTCCAAAACTAACTATCATAGTATCATAGTTTCATAATCATTGTTATCATTAGCAGTATTATTTTCAGTCTAAATTACATAAAGTTTACATGAAAGGTTTTTGAGGTATTTCAGAATTAATTGTCAACACACGCCTACCGAGTCTTAGCACTAGCCAGGGGGAGAGGTCGACTGGACAGACAAGGTGGAGGGAGGAGAGAATTTGTGTCTATAAACTGTCAGTGAGTCTTCCACACTTTTCTAGTGCAGCCTCTGTGCTTGCACGCAGTGGAGAGAGAGAGAGACACATTTAGTGGTAAGATTTTTACAACTAACAGCCCTCCGAGCGTTTAGAGCCTCGGCCTTTCTACCCCCCTCTTTCTCTGTTACACAAAAATATCTCTGATGCGAGAGAGGTAAAGTGGCCGAGGGTCTAAGCACACCGGGCATAGAGAAAAAAAAATACAAAGGCTGTGAGCTACTAGAAGATCAACAGTACAGTAACAAAGACTGACAGATTAAGGAGTAACATATAATTTTGTTTCAAATAAATAGTGTATAGAAAATGTTTTATAGACTTTCTACATGATAAAGTGCTTGTATTCTAGTGTATCAAGATGGAAAGTCAATATGGGAGAAAATGCTGACACAGCCCCCACTCTGTGTCCCTCTCTTTGGCCCCCCTTTCTGTCCATCCAATTATGGGTGCATTGTTTGAATGTGAGTGCATGTTCGTCAATGGGTGTGCAGCTATATGCATGCACCCTGTGTGTGTTGGTGTGTGTGTGAGTGTGTGTCCAGTGCAGTCCCACCCGTGGTTGAAGGGAAAAGGCACTCAACTCTGTCTGCAAGGCAGCCACCTCCTCCTATGTGGCACGATGCAGTCCGACTGCGCTGTTAGTACGAATGTGTGTGTGTGTGTGTGTTATTGTCGGTGTCTGTTATGGTTGTGGGCAAAGAGGGGGGGCTTTTTTTTGTCTTTTTTATATCTTTTTTTGGTTTGTGTATCCCCCTAGGCAGTTTGGGACCGGTAGGCTGCAGTATCTTTGGTATTAGTGGCGGTTTCACAAACCACTCAGCTTAGTGAGGTAGCCACATTGGTTCTCACTACAAACAAATGTCATTTTGTCAGCCTAATACCTAGAGCTGATTCTAGCTATTTACCTATGCTCACTGAACTGTATACCACAAATCAATTTTTGCTCATCATCCTTTGGCGACGTTAACTCACTGCTTACAGCAACGTGAAGTTAGTCAGTACCTCTCAATCAGCTCCACCTCTACAATGACCATCTCTTATCTAATCTGCACTGCTAATCTGACTACATTGTTGGAAATGCTACAGTTGCATCTTAAGACCATACAGATAACTATTGAGTCCAGAGCTTTTACCCCCAACCCACCCTCCAATCACACACACTGAGTCAGCCAGGACATTTGGAGGTCATGTTTTTGTCCCCCTCCATTTTTACCCCATTCTTGGGGCTCAGCTTAAAGGGGGCTGAGAGTACCACAGTTCTGACATGAAATGCCAAAAGAGAGAGAGCGTCCGTCATTTATTCTTCTCTTCAGCAGCTCCCTGTTTTTCTTTTTTTTTTCTCTTTCTCATGGTAAATGTCTCGTCCGAGTCTATATTCACACGGAATGCAAAAAAAAACAAAACAAAAAAAAATACATCCTTCATTGGCCTCGGTCCTTGCATCCCTCTTTTTTTTCCTTTTAAAAAGTCCTTCCTTTTTTGTTTTTGATTTATCAACAAGGTGCCTTACTTATGCACAACAGAGCACAATAGTAACAAGAAATAGAAACTTTGTGTCTATGGTACTAATTAAATACCCGCATCAATATAGAGAGGAAGAGAGAAAGAGAGGGGGGCAATGGGGTTAGAGGGATAGAGGAGGTAGAGAACCAAAGATAGAATGAGAGATTTTTTTCCTTCTGCTTCAAAATGTGTCCAGTTATGTGTTGGAGACATTTTCTTTTGTATTTGTTAACACATACTGTGTGTGTGTGGTATCTTTGTCATTTGAGGTTTGGTTATTGTATGCCTTAAAATCTGATTCTTTTTTTCATTGTTTTACTAAAAAAGTATATTTTAATTCAGTTAAAAGCTGATTGTTGGTTGCTCTGGCACACACCGCCCATCGTCAGTGGGGGCGCACTGTAGCTGTGTGTGAACCCTAGTACCATATTCTTTGATTCGCATTAAGGCAGTAAGCATTGGCACTAATTGTTGTAGCATTTTGACAGCTGAGTGTGGTGGTTAGCTTCGGGTTAGCTACTGATAACCCTTGTGTGGGAATAACCAGGAGATTTGGTTTGAATCACATCTGCTGAGAGCCTTTTTTTTTGCAAACAGATGGGATGGAAGAATGATTTGACAAAATATGAAGCCTCCCAAAATAATGTAAATTAAACCTCCGCTGCACCTCAAGTGTGTCTGTCTCAATAAGCCTGTCTGTTACTTTTCACTCTGTTGTACTCCCCTATCCCATCCTTGTGTAATTTCTCTACTTGTATTTTGTGGATTCTCTAAGATTCAGATTGGCTAAATAACATCCCTGCCTTTGCTAAATCCCTGCGTTTTCAGCATTCAGTTTAACCATCCCCCTCCTCTGGCTTCACCAGTGCTGGTTGGATGAGGAACAACAATAGGATAATGGTTAGATATTGATCTGCCTTCAAAGAGCTGTGAGGGCCTGAATGTGTTGTGCCATGACTTCTCCTCAGCATCTAGTGGCTCTTCCCTCCCCTCTCCTCCGCTCTGAGCCCCATTGCTCTGCTGGATACAGGTCTCAGCTATCGACAGCAGGGGGCACTGTTGCTCTGCCAGCACAGGCAGGACAGGGGAGGGAGAGGTGTGCTGCTGCTGCTGCTGCTGCTGTTATGAGGCCTTTGTGTCCCCATCTCCAGTGGGTTCCATGTGCTCCTCTTACATTCTGCTTTTCATATGCAGCTGTAATGTAGTTGGCCGGATGCCCGAGCGTGTTGTTGTCGCTTGGTTCTCAGTTATTGATCGGAGGAAAAGCTCCCAGCAGAACAAAGAGCTTGTCCAGACATCTCACCCGCCTCTCCTGTTGGTCAGAGAAACACAGACTCTAGGCTCAGGCTAAGAGTAACAATGACATGTCTCCCTACAGGCCTCCAACATCTGTGCAAAAAATATAGACCTGGGCCTGGAAGACCTGAGTATCTACTGCCGAGCGTCTTGAGTTTCACCTTCAGGAGGGGTCAAGGCCCTGCTCTCTCTGTCTGCATCGATTCATTTTTCAATTCATTAGTTTGCCGTATGATCGGGCTGAGCTGCTCTCTGAAATGGCTGGCCATCAGGGAATACCTTTGGCCGAGGAATGAAGGAGACTACAGGAGGAGGGGGGAGGTAGAGGCGGAGAATTGGAAAGCCTTGTTGTTTTTTTCATAGGCTGCGTTGTTTTCTTTATGACGGCCTTGTGTGTGCAGGATGGGGGCTTGGATAATAAGGCTATGTGCTGTTCTGTTGTCAGATTTATTGCCGTTCTTTTCGCCCTTGTTGCTTCCGTGTGCCGGCGTAGAGGGGATGAGAGAGACTAAAGAGGCAGACACAAAGGAGGTGAGTTGGGAGAAAAGAAGCAGAATCAGTGGCTACTTGGGTGGTAAAGGAGGCCGGCATATATGTCTGGTACCGTCCAACGAAAACATCAAATCTTTGGTGTCTCTTTACTTTGTCAGATGCCATAAAAAAAAGATTTTCTTTCAAAAGCAAAAAAAAAAAAAAAAAGACAGAATCAATGATTGTCCTTATGTGAGTAATGCAGAGTGGACCTGACTTCACAATTCACCTTTAGATTATGCTTGTTTCAGGTGAGCGCTTGAGATTCTGACTGACAAAAAAGATGATTGCATGGCACAAAGGATTTTTCTGGGGCAGAGGACACATTCAGACGGTCCAGGCCAGGTAGGGTTGTTATAAACAGGTTTCACAGCCATTTTTCCATGCCGCCTGTTGCTCCAACCTGGTTCCCCAGCCCTCTGAAGGTCCTCTCCTCCTCTCAGGCCTTGGAGAAGGTGGTGGCGGATGTGCCCGGCTGCCCGGGACTGGCACCGTGGTCGTCGTGCCAGCGGTCCACGCAGCGGCGGCGTGCATTCATGAAGAAGTTGCTGACGGTGCTGAGCTCCAGGCCGAGCTGCTGGGAGATGGTGATCTGCATTTCCTTGGATGGGCGCTTGTTCTCCTTGAAGATGGCGATGAGTGTGCGGCGCTGCAGGTCAGTGAAGACCAGACGTTGTTTCTTGGGCGCCGTGTTGCGGTCCTTGTGTTGCTCCTGTTCTTTGCGCTTGCAGGCTTGGTGTGGATGGCAGCGGTGGGAGGGATGGGGATGAGAGTGGGAGGCAAAGAGGGGAAAGAAAACACAAAGCAAGGTAAATATACACAAGTGATGGTATTTTCATGATTAAATAACAAAGATAGAAGGTGGAGGGAAGTAACTAAATGTATCATTAGCCAGTACTTAAACACATAAAAACTAGTTTATACACCAGCAGAGATTCTACAGCTCCATCTCTATTGCCATATTAAAGTTGATTTAAAGCTAATCCATGCCTCCTGCCCAGTGGGAATATTCCTTCCATCCTGCAGAGTGCAGACAGGGAGCCAGCCTGCGGTGAGAGAAAGATGGGGTGAGGAGGGAGGGTGGTGGGGTGGTGGGACTGGCTGTTGCCTGCTAGCTGGAGACACTGCTGTTTGATTCAATATTAATGCAGTTTGAGTCGCAATGGGGGACTGAGTGACTGTTGCACAAAAGTAAGCATTTTGTGTGTGTGTCCGTGCGTGCGTGTGTGTGTGTGTATGTGGAAATGAGAGATAGAGGAGGGGCAGACGCAGGGAAAGAAAAGGTTGGAGAGAAAAGAACAGAAAAGGTGGAGGATTAAGACAAAGTGTGTGCATATGTGTGTGTGTGTGAGTGTGTGTAAGAGCCAAAGAGAGGAGCTGAGAAGAGGAGGGAGGGGCGGCGAGTGAAGGAGAAAGAGAGATATTGACCGACTTTGCTGTAGGAATTGGGGGGTTCTCTGTAGGGACTGAGGTCAGAATCCCCCCCAGCAGGTCTACAGTCTGCTACTTCAAACATAGCCCACTGGAGCCCACTCTATTGAGCTCTGAGAGGGTATTTATAACCCACTGCCCCCCCTCCCTAAACACAAACACTCGAGAGGTGCATGCACCGGCTGCTACGAGCCCCTTCCCATACGCAGAGCAATTTTCAAAAGAAAACACACCGAGTGTACTCTTTCACGTTTGGGAGGGGGTCCGAGGGGGTGGTGGGGGTTGCAGGCAGCGAACACAGAAATTAATAGTTAATAGAATGTTGTATTGTGGGTAAGTGCGGTGTAACTCAAAGTATTTGTAGGAGACGAGTGGAAAAGCAGCAGACAGGTGCAGCATAAAAAAAACGGTACCCAGAGATGATGTTGCATGAGTTGTGTGTCTGCGTGTGTGTGTGTGTGTGGAAGGTTAAGGCACCACCTCTGCAGCCACATGTTCCCCTGCTGGCTGAGGATCGAAATCCTGCCAGAACGGACTGTGTGTCCCTCTCAGCTTCCCTACTGTCTCAATAAAACGGCAGCAAATTGGAGAGAGAAAGATGCCATCCCTGTGGGGTCTCCACCTGCTGCCGTTGGTATTGTTTGATACTTTCATACTCTCCTTCAATAATGTCTCACTCTCACGCTGTGTGTGTGTGTGTGTGTGTGTCTTGATGCATTTAAAGACAGACTTTTTTTTGTGCTCTACTTGTGTGTGTGGATGTGTGCGTTTGGGGGGGAGGAGGAGGCTGTGATTATGCTGAAGTGGCTGGAGCCAAGCAGTGGCGCTGTGTGTCTAATTACAGTGGAACAGAGCCCATTGATCAGCCATTGCAGTCCAATCTGTTTACTACAGATGTCTAACCTGCACACGGGCCCATCCATCATATTCATATATCACATCAACACTGCAGCTGTATATATATATATATATATATCACACAAACACACACTTGCTAATACACCACATTCATATTTGTCTAAATGCATGCTTGTACATACAGTATGTATATCAGCATATATAGTGCTTTGATTTATTATAGGATTAAGAGCAGTCGTGATGACGATGAGGAAGAGGATGATGTTGCTTTATCGTTTGCACTTAAACATTTTTGACCACAGTGATTTAAATCTCAGTAGGTCAGATGCCCATTAAAGCTTCACTGTTCACTAAAATTACAATTTCCTGCATCTCTTGTTTGCTTTTCCTTTAACGAAGTTGCTCTAAATGTAATGACATAACAAGCACTCGCCATTTGGCGTGACACTAACCTACGACCACATACCAAGCAAGATATTATCCGGCATTTCCAGGGATAAAACAAGTCGACTCATACGATAGATTTGTTAGAAAACAGATTCATCAATATGGAGCATCTTTGAAAACATTCTGGTCCGCTACCAAAAATGTTTGGAAGTGTTTTTTTAAAATTCAGTTTACTGAGTTCATACTTCTTATGTAAGCATACATCAATTGTGGCTGATAGACGTCTAACTTTGCAAAAAACTTAGATATCTGAGAATTAAATTAATTAAATTAGATATCTGACTTTTTCCATATTGCATATACTTTCTCAAATAGTTGACAGCAAACGTTCAGCCAACATGTCCGCTCCTCTCATGTAAAGTGTGAATTGTTTTGATCATCTAATTACCTTTAATCCAGACACTGACTTAATTATATAGTCATATATTTAATATAATGCAACTGACATGTTATTGTGTTATTGTGTTTTGACACTGATAAAAGTTTAATCATGTTTTCCAGTTAACCCTGCCAGTTTCAGAAGAGATTCAATTAAACCATCTGAGGTCAGATGTTTTCCTCAGTGGTTAAAATCTATCCCATCACCAAACTAAACCTCAATTAAAAGTTTACATTGTGTTATTCCAAAGCAAATGACAAACGCACACTCTCGTTGTTCTGGTTGCCAAAAGTGGCTGCAACTGTAAGCCAGTATAATAAGATGACATCTTTACCAATACAGAACAACATCTTCATCCCAGAAACAAAACCAGCTGAGCGAACAACAGACTTTCGTTCAAATAAACTCAGTTGTAAGATGTTGGGAAACAAACAGCCTTGGTAGCATTTTCCAAACCATTTCTTCAACAGCAAAGAGAGTCTAAGATTCATCATTTACACAAGAAAACCTTGATTGCAGAAAATTCTTATTAACAAACAGACACGTTTAACTTTCTGGTTGCAAACACAAAATGAGCAAATTTGCAAATGTCCACATGTGAGGAGTCTCTCCCTCCACATTTGGGGGACCTGCACTGCATCAGTTCCCCACTGACTGAAAGAGAAGCTCCCACTTCTACCCAGCAAAGACCTGTCATCCCCTCTAGCTTTGACTTGTGTGGAAGAGGATTCATTTCCCAGCAGGACGATGAGCCTGAACATGCAGTGAAGCTCAGCACCGGGCCTGTTTGAAGGCCGAGCCCGAGCAGCATGAAGTGCTGACGTGCACCGCTTCACCAGCCCTCAACCTCAGCAAACGACTATGGGAACATTAGAAAGGTGAAAATACTAATTCAACAAATTTTAAGATTTTTTGTTCACTATTGACTTGTATAACTAATATATACTATTAAATCTGACTGCTACTGATACAAATATTTGTTAGTGTACAGTAACTGATGTAACAGCATTTTGTATATCGGGCCTTGCTTTTAAAATAACTTCCTCTGTTTTTCTTGCTGGAGCAGCGCAGTTATATTATGATCAATATAGATTTATGACTGTCTCGATATTGAGGTCCTCACTGAGTTTCCATTTATTTTATGCAGCTTCCGGATGGTTTGAGTACCTTGACTTCCCTCTGGTGACCTTTTTCATTGTGTGTGACCTTGCACAGGTAGACATGTAATTACACACAAGCAAACACACACACACTAATCATATACATTAAAATTTGTTTTTTGCATGAATACATTTTTTTCTCTTGTATTACAAATGAGCAAATGAGCTTTATGAATAGCAACTTCTTATTTTATCTACTTTCTTCTCAGTAGAGAACATTTTACTAATCGCTGTCACTGTGTGTGTTTTCAGGCAGGCAAAATCAACATGAATCTTATCCAGTTACAGAAAGAGGATTCTCCTAAAATCTATGAATGGATTTGTTTTTACGGAGCCAAGATTCTGTGAGTTAAATGCTTAAGAAACCAACAGGTCGGTCTGTATTTTTAATTAAAAATTTTGAGGACTTTATTCTCTTCAAATCCCCAAAGATAACAGACACAAAATTTGACTTCATAGTTTAGTATTTCTGTGTAAGAAACAAATAAAAGGTGAAGTAGGGGAGGAGTGTTTTTTTTTTTTTTTTTTTTTTATCTTAATGTGCCCCTACAACCAGCTCAGACAGTCCCGGCTCCTCTCCCCATCCTGCCACCCCCATCGACCCGCCTGCTTTGTGCGGCTTCTGTCGGCAGGTGTCGCTCTCGCCGTGGCCCCGGCTGCACGGGGGCGCCATAGTGCGCTGCCTTTGCTACAGGCGCTGGATTTAGTAATCAATATCGATCGATCGGTGAGGAAGGGGGCCCTGATTACTGAACCAAGCTCGGCGCAGAAAAGAAAAAAAATCGATCATTGCAGCTTTTAGAGCTACAGTAGAGGCACCGAGCAGAGAGACGGACATGAAGTCGTGCACAAAGAGGACGAGAGCAGAAATCCTGCTTTTGGTTTTGGAGTGTTTTCTCAGGTTTGCACCCTGCTGATGCTTATTTCTATCGCTGCCTATATGGAGCTGACCTACTTTGAATGGACAAACATACAGACTCATTTACAAACATCCATCCTGGATTTTTCATGCTTTTACTGCCTATTTTTTTATTTCCTATATTACACTGAATACAAGGCTTAATCTCCATGAATGTCAAACTTCAGTATTTTTCTCTTAAACTATCAAAGTATTTAATGAATGTTTTTTTCTCTCCTTTTCTGTTCTGGTGAAAAACAGTCCAACTCGGGACTATTTTCTCTTCCGCCGATGACATTAATATTCTTTTGCTTCACGACAAACCAAGCGAGGTTAAGAGAAAAGGCCCTGGGTGTTCAATATCGATCGATGGATTCGTGAATAATTCGTGTGTGAAATTCAGTTCGTCCAATTAATTATGCCTCGGAGGGAGGAGGGATAGGGGGGTGGAGGATGGGGGGGGGGGATTCATGAAGAGGGCGGAGACGCACAAAACAAACCAGGAAGGAAACTCATGATGATTTTCTTTTCTTTTTTTTCTTTTTTTTTTTAGAGTGGGGGTCTGCAGAGGAGAATAAGTAAATGATCATCACCTGTTTCTGTGATGCAGGCGCACCCCCCATACACACACACACACACACACACACACACACACACACCACACACCTCCCCTCCTGTCCCTGCAGATGTGTGAGTCCATCTTGAGCATTAATCACTTATTGATCATCACTGCCCTTCCTGCTCATAACGAGAAAGTCAACCAGCCTAATATCGCGCCCTTAGTGTTGTTTTTTTTTAAATGAAAGCATGAGTTGCACATCTGCATGTGAAATTATTCACCTTCCAAACTCTCTCGGTTTTGAAATGCACTCCTGAAGCTTTGTTTGTAGAGCAGACCGAGTTGGGGCGGGGGGGCTCAACGTCTGCTGATTTAATTAATTTACCAATAAACATGTTTACCGGTTCAGGTTCAGTACACACACACACACACACACACACACACATACACATTCTCTCTCTCTCTCTCTCTCTCTCTCTCTCTCTCTCTCACTCACACACACACACACACACACACACACACACACACACACACACACACACACACACACACACACACACTGCTGCCCACTCATGTCCTCGCTGATGGTCCATCCATGCAGGGCCCTTGTAGTTTGCACCCTTCTCCAGATTGTTACAAGCATGATTGGGCAATTTGATGTTTTGGGCTTCAAGTCTATTTATTAAGTAACATCTCTGCTGCTGTTTCTCATGGACTGTTGCCCTAAAGATTGATAGCAGCGTGTGTATTGGCCCTTCTCTGTCTGTATACTGTGGCATTTATTTCATTCTGGCTGCAGGGCAATGCCAAGCTCTCTCTCTTTCTTTCTCTCTCTCTCTCTCTCTCTCTCTCTCTCTCTCTCTCTGCAGCTCAATACTCTTTAATGTAATGAGTGAGAATTGGTGTTAATATACTGATAAAGCGACACAATTTGTTTGTTTGCGACGAGGCTGCGAGGCATTTCTTCTCCTACTCTCCAATAACACTCAACTTGAACTGAGTTACATCTCACCTCAGCTCAGCCTCACCTCACCTGCATGCACACTTTTTGCCCTTTTTATCTCTTTAAATTTGCAGGATCATCTATTACAACCATGCATGTGTTGGAATTTGAAAAAATATATTTAAAAAAACACACACACACACACACTCACAATTGGATGCTTTCTCATTCAGCGCGAGATGCACAAAAACACACCTGAAAAATATAATTTCACCCAGCTCTGTTTTCAACGTGTTATTAGCAAGTGGTAAACCTAAGAAATTGCATAGTGCTAAAAAAGAAAATCAATAATCAGTAAAGGCTACTGCCTGTGATGATCACGCTCCTTATGAGGTTTTAGATAATTAAAGGCACTGAGCCATTCAGAGAACCGTGTGACTGGGTTTTAACGTGCATTATTATTTTTTATTTTTGCAGGTTTAATAGCAGCCTTGGTCTTCACGTGCCACTTATTTTGTAGGAGAAGCTCCATTGTAAGAGTGATACTCCTTATCTGCGATTATCATTGATTTCATTCATAATTGCTTTGACCACTTATGCGTGATATGGCTGTAATGATCATGAGGCTTTATTTTGCGGGGACAGGACAACAGGTGTGTGTGTGTGTGTGTGTGTGTGTTTTTTTTCTGTCACTTCTAAATTTACCAAGAGCGACTTTAGAGGATTTTTGCTCGGTTTGAAGTGCAAGAAATTTTAAAATAAATTAAAAAGAAGCTCAATATATAAATGATGTCACTGCTTTAAAATTCACATCATGAACAATTATGGCAATTAATATTTAAAGAAATGAGCTCTGCCTCTGATGGATGTCTGGATTCATGCTGATGTTAACTCTCTTTAAGCTCCCTTTCATTTGCTGTATAGAGTTTACACGCTTTTTTAAAAGCAGTGTAAATCTGTCATGAGCTTGTTTATAGTTAAAGCATAAAGACAACAAACAGATAAAAAATTAAAAGAAAGTAACTGAATTTCAAAATGATTGCTTCACAGTAATATCCAGATGTCACTCAGGTCAAACTTTTCCACCTTCTGTATTTACACCATTTATGTTGAGGTGCACAGATTGGAAAAAAAAATGTCACCTCACATAAAAAAAAAATTCTCATAATCTTCAAATGTCAGCTGTCACTCCTAAGTTCATTTCTTATTTGTCGCAGGAGAAATCAGCCAAACTGATCTGCAGTCAGATGATGGTGTTTACACTCCGAGGGGACACAGACAGCTTTTCAATATCCAGGAATATTTTCAACATTCAATTCAATACACTTCTCAGTCATGTACACAGACAGTCAGATATATTTATACACCAGCTCTTATTGCGGTGACCTGATTGCATTTATACAGCTGATTCTCCCCAATGCTAAACAAAGAATATTAGATTGAAATATATAAAGCTTGTTTGTTATTCTGTAGCACTTTAGTCTCTTTTACTTAAGGGATTTTTTATTAGGTTTATTATATATATTAATTTAGGGAAGCTTCATTTGTCGCCTTTTGCAAATTGATTTTTAAAAAATATTTAATTCAACTGAAGTTCTTATTTATTTATTTATTTATTTATTTCAAGTCAGTCCCAAATATTCGTAATCATTAATTCTGTGTGCAACAATTCTGATCTCTATTAAAAACAGATTTAGTGTAATAATAAAATGTGATTATGAGAGTAATAGAAATAATAATAATTTTAGAATTTATATTCAAGGTGTAAATGACAATATTCTGAAAAAAGAAAAAAGTCAATAGAAAAATCAACACACACACTTTGCAGATTTTTTCCTCCAACATTCAGAAATCCTGAATAAGAAACAACAGTCAGCGTTTTCAACATCGGCTCAGTAAAGCAACAAATTAACAAATTATTAATTGTAGAATAACCCGCAGCCTGATCGTTATATTTAATAACATGTAATATAAAGGCTGCGCGCGCGCAGACATCGATTCATTCATCAATTGATTTCACAGTCGTTTTGTTCCTTTGTTGATCTGTGTGGGGTTTACCCAACCGGAGTTTCGGGTTGCATCTGTGAGTGTGTGTGGTGTGAGTGTGTGTATGTGTGTGTGCGCGTGCATGTGTGTGTGTTTGCGGTTTTGCTGGGATCGACCCTGCAGAAAGTCTTTACAGAGGTTCCGTACAAACCATCTGTAGGCTCTCGTTTCAAAAAGGCCCGATGAGCTTTTCCCCTGCTGTTTCATTTATTTATTTATTTATTCATTCATTTAATATGTCTCAAACTGAGATGAATGATTAAATCCAAAAAGAGACTTTAGAGACATGCATGAAAAAAAGGTCCAAATTCAACACAAAATCTCATGCATGCATGCAAAGGATTATTTTATGTGATGTAATAAAAATTATCTTTTTCACCCCAAAATATTCAAACTTATTTCCAAATTGAAATTAGAAATAAGAAATCTTAATTTGACAGATTTCGTGCCTTAACAGCAGATTGAATGGCTCCTGCCTGTTTTAGAAACCTCGGTGCTCAATTGGATTCGTGCCTTCTCTTCTCTTTAATTGCGCGCACAGTCTCTCTGCCTTGTATTCTTAAGGCTGCACATTAAACAAGCCATTATCGGCCCTTTAATAACCGATGGCCTGTCAGGATGTCAGATAGGCGGCAGCCACAGAGCAGGACACACCGCAGCCTCACTGCTGCTGGACACACACTTACACTGTCTTTGCAAAAAGAAAAGTAATCCATTACTTATTCCACATGAGTGTCAGACTCCTCATCATGTGGGAGACACGTGACGCACAATCACCTGAGTGTTGACATCTCAGGTGCTCAGCAGACATGAAATGAGAGGGAGATTTTCCAGAGTGCTTAAAGGAAGAGGTTATTAAACTATTTTCTAACTATGATGCAAAAGAAAGTGGGCAGAGGAAACACAGGTGCTTGCATATGAGTGCACGCGCGCAGACAGACCCAGTTTTTTGGGGGCATCCCGGCGTTACATAACAGCAAAGCTGATGCGCTCTGGTCAACATTTTAATTGCACAACTGCTCTTTGGACTCGTTCCTCTTATGTAAAGCACCGCAGATTGTGGAGGGTCAAAAGCCACCGAGGTGTGATTGTGTTTCTTCATCAGGCATCTTCACAAAAAAAAAATCCTATTTTATTTTTATTATTATTATTTTGTTTTGTTTGACTCCAGAGCGCAAAGGACGAATAATGACATTTAATTATGATTAAGGTGCCATTAACCCTTTGATGCAGGCCGCGTGCGTTCAGTCGACTCTGCCAGCGATTTGATTTTAAGGTCATTCTCTCCTATCGATCCGGTTTGGCGAGGGGGCGACGGAGCAGCGTAGGAATTGATCATCTAAAATAGAAGAGACGGTGTTGGAGACTGTACAGAGTCCAGACCTCTGCTGCATTTATAATTGCTAAGCACGCCCCCCCTCTCCGTGTGTGTGTCTCTGTGTGTGCGCGCGCTAAAAGGAGGAATTGGGTGAAGATGTGGGAGACGGTGCAGGCTTCTGTCGCTAATCTGATTTCTATTAAAATTACATTATTTAGAATAATAAGGTCGGGTTGGTGTGTGCAGGACGGATCAGTGTGGGTGGGATGTATAATGAGCGAGAGGTTAACAGTCTGTGAACTTTAAGTCGTCTCATGCTGCTAATCCGTCTCCATCACCAGAAACACAAGAGCGCGTCTTCACCCCAAAAAAAAATCCCATTTTAAAACCAGCCTGATGTGCAAGAAGCCGGTTAGAAAGCATGCATTTATTAGTGATTCTGCAGTGTGTTTTGAAGGGTGAGCTGTTAATGGGAGAAATGGTGTTGCATGGTGGAGATGGAGGAGGAGAGGGGGGGTGGAGAGGGGGGTTGCATGGTTGCATGGCGCAGCTCCAGAGATGGAAAGCAGAGGCCGGGGAATGGAAATCGATACAGATTCAGGGCTCGCCAGATCGGCCTTAACAATGTGGCGCAGACGCACTCTACACCCCGATCACATACACACACAGGAGAGAAGAAACGAGGAGGCGACACACGCAGGCTGGAGCTCTGATGCTGTGTTGTTGCACTCATGCAGCTGTGAATAAGAATCTTGCAGGATGTGTGTGTCATATTTTAAGGTGCACGTGTAGGTGTTTTCTTCAAAGTCGCCACCCCTATATAGCTTCCCATGATGCATCCCGTTATGAATATTCACATCAACCCACATTATGCAGATTTTAAGTTGGATTAATTGACTTCACACACACACACGCACACACCTCTGCAAGGCAGCCTCTTCATCGCCGGGTTGCAGATAATGATGCAAGGCGTGAGATGTCATTCATCTGGAATGAGCTGCACCGAAACCCGGGGTTTAAACAAAATAGCCTCGAGGTATAACCGCAAGAAAATGACTGTTGCTCTCCCACCAGAGGATTTCAAAGGCGCTGCTTGTACGCGCGTGTCTCAGGACTTACAGCACACGTTGCTGTGCTTAACGAACAACGAGGCTCTGAAACCGCAGCTGCACTGTTTACCCCCCTATCTTCCCCTCACATATCAATTATTAAAGTACCAATCGATCATTTCGCGGACTAACATCAAGCCATCTCTTCTTGAAAAAAAATAATAATTTTAGATTAACCAGCATCAATCACATCTTAATGCCCACATCCAATTAAACACATTATCCTGGCTTTTAAAAAAAATAGAAGCAGCACTCCTGACTATTTTTGATGCTCTGGGATATTTTGGTGTGGATTTCCAAAAATAAAATAAACCACCTCCAGTTTGTATTCTGCAGTTTCTCCTCCCCCAGTTCTCCACCTTGAACTGTCCTCAGAGCAGAGAAACAGGGAGAAGATGCTGCAGCTCAGGCTGAAGGTGTACGCATATTTCAGCACTCTGGTCAGCGCCTCGAATCTGACCTGCAGCGAGAAACGATGTGCTTCTTCATACTAAATGTTCTGCAGAGGGGAAATTGAAACGCAGGTTGCAACCTTCGTTATGTAACATGCATATCATGATGGATGTATTTTGCTTGCACAAATGCAATAATTTACACTTTTTGGCATCTAAAAAAATATCAGTTTGACGCAAGCAACGAGATAAGAGATTAGAATTAAAGGCTCAATGACAATATGTTCATCAAGGATCATGTATGCATTGCAGAGATGCACGCGCAGAGGGGAAAGGGCGCAGTGTGACGGGGATGGGAGGAGGAGGAGGAGGTGGGGGGAGGAGGAGTATTGCTCCAGGATTAGGCCTGTGTAAACGGCGTGTAGTCCATTGAAACATGAAAAGAGGCCTCTCACCCTCATTCTCAACAATGTTTTTCCTGCGTGTCCTGCGGGTCTTGACCTGCACACCCTGGCACGTGTTCCGGCCATTCATATGGTAATAAACCAACTGCGCTTTTTTTTTTTCCTCCTTCCTTTTTGGTGAGGGGATGCCATGGCACCTCATCACTGTCACATGGAAGAATGAAGCGAAGAGAGGGAGATCTGGCACCGCAGTGAGAAATAGGAATGTGTGCTTCATGCTGAAATGCAACGCAAGACAATTGTAGGCATAGTTGGAGATATACTTATTTTGTATACTTATTAACTGTATAACCTAAGAAATGCAACATGATTTCAGCAAAGAAAAAAAGTGCACTCGCTTTTTCTTTCTTTCTTTCTTTCTTTCTTTCTTTTTTTTTTTTTTTTATAAATAACAGCTGTCCTATTTCCCCCCTTTTCTGGCTCCCTCCCTCCCCCCTCTGCTCCAGGGGAGAGACCAATGGGAGAGAGTGCTGAGGCGGGATAATTGATAGATGCACTGGCTATCCTTATCGATCAGGGCTGTATTGACCCGACCAAATACATTGAGATGGAGTGTGGAATTCAACACAGATGCAAAGACGAATTGTTTTCATCGTTAATGCGATCTTTAAATGCCTCCCAAACCTCAGCTGCCTCTGTGCAACTTTACAATGAAGCTTTATTTATACAGTAGACGACCGATGCATTAAAAAAAAAAAAGACATGCAGAGGTTGGAGCTGTTCTGCAGGGTCTGCATGCTCTGGGTGTGCATATAAAGAACACAATAGGTTGGGAAGCCTGTGGGTCTTTGCCCTCGTTGCATTAGGAGATATTAAGCGTAAAGGACACACACACACACCCTACAAACGGGCCTATCTCTGCTCTGTTTTTCGTTCCAGGGGTGGATTGTCGTGTGTGTGCAGACACTGGCATTTTCACATTAGCTAAGCAGGGCAGCTGCATTGATTTGTGTGACTGTGATGAATTTGGAATAGTAATTTGAATTTATTGATTGATGTGGCCGAGCGAGTATGGCCCAGCCTCACTTTCAGCCTCGCAACCCCCCAACTCACCCCTCCACCATCTACCCTCCACCCTCCAGCTCCCCCAACTCCCACTCCCCAGCCCACATGCACACCGAGGATAATGGTGATTTTAAATGCAATAAGTAAAATGTTGCTCCGCGCATTTACATACGAGTCATTTGTCATTTTGCCCAATAGGATTTTTTCTTTTCTCTCAGATCCTATTGTGACAGCGGATTAATGCACAACACACAATGAGCTGTAGAAATGTGCTGATTCAAGACAGAAAAATAAACATAATTAATGGATATGTATAATAGATGTATTTCAAAAATAGAACATCTATCACCAGTGGATCAAATTAAGATAAGAGCGCAACACTGATTTAAATCCACCTTACACCTATAGGCAGCTCTGGGCCTGACCGACCTTAAAATATGCAGAAGGTGTGCAGGACTGTGCCACTCCAACATGTCAATTGGATTGGGGAAGGGGGGGTTATCCTGATGCAGAGTGTGGAAGATATAAAACCCCACAGCCCAATTAGCTTTAACAGCAGTGGCACTTAAAGAGACAATTGTGGAGTGTTTAAATCTTTATTTACCAGAACCCCACTAAATGCGCAAAGGAACAATTTACATGCCATTAAGTGCTTTTCAATAGGGCATTGACTGGAACTAAAATATGCCACTATATCTGCTTAATTGAACTGTTCGCTGAAATACGACACAGAGGAGCTGATTGACGTTTGAGTCTGAACAGGGCCTTTACACAGACATCAATGAGAGGGGACCCCCTCACTCACATCTCTGTTTTAAACCCACTGCTTCTTCCTGTTAATCAGGTGGTAAAAGGTTTAAAAGAGGGGGAGGGGTTGTGGGTTCAGATCGCAGCTTTTAATTGGATAATCTTTGCAATAAAACCAAAAGGATGGATGGAAGAGATGAAGCATCCAGAGGGACAAAATGGAGAGAGAGTTGGGGGGTTTGTGGTAGAAATTCTCTGTCTCACAAAACAGGCCCTGAACCAACTTTAGAGAGCACAACATCCCAGAGTGCAGAGGAGGCAACACAGGCCAGAGAAAGACGCATCTGTTTGTGTCTCTGCCTTTCAGATCCGAATCGATCATTTATCAGTGTGCTCCTCTGAAAGGGGACGCCTGGACCTGAAGTATTGATCCATAAGAGGTCATGCTCCCCCGACTCTTTGGCCGGGCCTCAGACGATGCTTGTTTGCGACCACTGCTTATTTGACAGGAGCAGCAACAGAGTGTGGCATCAAGTTTGTCTGAGAGTCCAAACTGAGGCTCTGTTGAGCTGCAGTGAGCTCAAAAGTGTGTTCGTTTCCACCTTTAAACTAACAGCTGCACGATCAATTCCGGTCACATCCAGCTTTGATTTCCTTTGTTTGGATTCTTTCTCTGTGTGTTTTTGTTTGTGTGTGTGTGAGAGAGAGAGAGAGAAACAGGGGGATGTGTGTGTCCATGCTGTACCCGTGCGTAAAACCTCCATCTGTGCGTAAAAACCTGTATCTGTGCGTAAAAACCTCCATGTGTGCGCCAGAATAAACGCATGTGTGCAGACTGCGTTTGCACCTCGTCTGCTTTGGAGGGATGCTTCCTCCCTTTTGTTTATATCACCTCCACTGTTGCACAGCGTCTGTTTATACTGTCATGGATTGTAGCATCAATCAAAATATAGATTTCCCCCAACATTTAACACCCCAACTGTCATGATGAAGTTTTACTCGATACAATCGACTAATAACTTCTAGTAATGTCTGTTTGAGCAGCTATTGACAGTCTCGCCACATTGACTTCTAATTGATCCCTCCACATCACTCAGGTTGGGAGCTGTCTCCTCACTCACCTGCAAGCCTGAGCGCCGACATCCGCTGGAACTCGGGCTCCTGCAGCCACTTCCACATCCTCCTGAATGTCTCCCGGCCGGACTTGAGTTTACTCCACGGTTTAGGGTTCCGCAGCAGGTCGGACAGAGTTCCCTGGGACCGGCACAAGATCCTCTGAGCAAAGATGGCCTGCGGGATGCTGTAGCGCTTGAGCTCCGCCGTTATCCGCTGCGCCACCTCCTTGGTGTTTATCTCCTCCACCTGCCCTGACCCGGCTCCCTGCCCGCCTCCCACCACCGTCTGCCTGTCCCGCTCTGACAGCATGGACCCGTTTGCCTGAGAGTGCGGATGGCTGTGATGGTGTATGCCGTTCAAGGATGCCATGAGCCCGGCCCCGTGGCCCCCGAGACCCCGGGCCAGGTGCTCCTCGCCCCGGGACAGCATGGCCGCGTGGGACTCGAAGCCCCCCGAGGAGATCATCTTGTCGTTGGAGAGGTGAGCTCCGGGGCCGTAGGCGCTGAGAGTCTGCTGGGAGCTGTGCAAGGAGCCCAGCCCGTTGGACAGAGGGGACAGAGGCTGCCCCATGCCGGACATGTCTTTGGGGTAGTGGCCGTACAGGTTCCCCATGGAGGCGAGGCTGCGGTCGTCCCTCATCAGGGTGAAGCTGCCGCTGACGTTCCCGGCCGCCAGTCGCTGGTGCGCCGGATGATGGTGAGCGTGTGGGTGCGGGTGGTGAAATTTCTCGGATACGGTGGAGATGGGGGGCAGGTGCTGCAGCGGCGTCAGCGTGGTGTAGGTGCTGCTCAGGCTCATCCCGGAGTCGCACGACATGGTCATGGCCGGATGCAGGGGCCCGGACAGAGCGTGGTCCGTGCGGTAGTCCCCCGCGCCCTCCAGGATCGAGGCCATGCTGGACACCATGGCCGAGCGCCCGTGCGACACCAAGTTCCGATGCGACGTGGACTGGCGCGCGTGCGGGGAGTTCATTAAGTCGCTGGTTTGGTGGGAGTGAGACACACCGTGCAGGTTTCCAATGTTCTCCATCGTGAGCTCCATCGTCGGAAGGATCTTTATTTCCACCCCTCTCGCCTCTCTCTCGCTCTCTCCCCTCGCAGCTCTCCCTCTCTCTCTCACTGTCGCTCGGTCTCACACTCCTTTCCAATAAATTTTCAACGATTTCAAATCCGGCCCATTGATTGCAGTTGCCTCTCTGCAGTCAATCCAGCATGGTTTTAAAAGATCCCATCCGCCGCACAAACTGCGCCTCAAACCTCTGCTCTGTGCGTGAAGGTGCGCCTGCCTGGCTTTCTCTCTCGAGCACCTTCCAGTAGACCCAAAGCTCTTTCTGCTCTCTGTGTGTATATTGACGCGCCCGCGCCTCATGTTAAGATGAGACTGAGCCTGCGCGCGCCCCCGCGGCGGCGGCGGCGGTGGTGGTGGTGGATCCTCGCTCTCGCGCGCCCTGTCTGGGGCCAACGTGACGTCACTAGCCCCCATGTCATGGGTTGTTCTCGTTGCACGCCGAGGCTCAAATTCCTGAAAAAGATTGCATTAGACAGAGGTGGAGATAAAAACACAGAAGCGCTGTCCTGCGCAACGTTTGCACTCAGATGGATAAGAAAGAGCAGCGCCTTGTTTTCTCTGATAAAACGCTTTGACACGGCGCCAGATGAGCATGTGATGCCTCTGCTGAAGGTTAAATATTAATTGACATGTGTCACATCAGGCCACGAGTGTGATGGGAAAACCGCAGCTCCTCATGAGGAAGAGGAGGTCATCCGCCTTTATTCCTCTTCCAGGATTTCTGCATGCACCAATTTATTCTTGATGCATGATACAAAAAATATTTGTGGATGTAAATAAATTCTTTAAGAGTTAAAAACATGAGATTCACAGCTCAAGACTGTTTGACCTTTGACACCTTTAAATGATAACCAGCTTCCAGACTAAATTCCATTTGCCTCTCCATGTTTGCAGTCTGAAAACTGTTTTTTGCTTCCACTCAACTTTTCTTACAAGCGCATTCTCTTTTTTTTCCCTTCAGCAAATGTTACTGAATAAATCTGCGGAGTTTCATCTCATCACAGCCTCTAGGCTTTGACCCCTTTGGCATCTTTTGCTCCTCGGATTCGGGCCACGAAAATCAAAACTCGCTCACAGAAAACTCTCTCATAATGTTTGGTGCCTCGCAAACTTCTGCGTGAAAACTTGCTGCTCGCTGACGTCAATCCAGGTCAGCAATCCATCAGTGTCAGAGTATGTATGGATCAGGAGACGCATCGATAGGTTGGTGCCCGGTGCAGGAGCGCGCGATATGGATGCGTTATAGCAGCGTGGAGATCCATGCAGGGCTCGGTTTCTGTGCAGAAGTCACGCGGTTTTTTGGTGTAAACTCAGTGCGTAAAGCTGCAGCAAAGTTGTCAGAATTACTTCTCCATCTGCTGCAAACACAGAGTAAATGTGGCTTTATTTATTACATGTATTGCTTCTTCTTACGGGCTGCGTGCAAAGTCGTGATCACCAGGACAATGAGGCCAATTTTTAATTTGTTGACACTGATGAGGTTGTACCACACAGCCTGTCATTTAGTGAACTAGCAGTTTGTATAATTGTCTCCATCTATAGGCTCAAAAATGACTAGATTTCAGCAGCTGTCTGACACATGTCTCGTCAAAATGTAATTATTTTTAGCTTCACTAAAATATGTTGCTGGGTTGGTTGATGGAGTTCTTACATTTGAGAGAGCTGTAAAAAAAAAAATCACAGCATCAACACCTCTGTGACACGTTTTAGACATGTTTGAACAGACTGTGGAGTGTGTCTCTGCAAGGGCAATGTGTGTGTGTGTATGTCTGCAAGTGTAATGTGTGTGTCTCTGCAAGTGCAGTATGTGTGTACGTGTATTTCATCTGCACGTGTAATGTGTGTGTGTCACTTATAACCACAGCGTGTGTGTCTCTGCAAGTGTAATGTTTCTGTGTGTGTTTCTCTGCAAGTGGAATATGTGTGTAAGTGTGAGTCTCCGCAAGTGTAATGTGTGTGCGTTTCTCTACAAATGTAATGTGTGTGTGGAAGTGTAATGTGTGTGTGCATGTGTGTTTCTGTGCAAATGTGATGTGTGTCTGTGTGTGTGTGTGTCTGGAAGTGTAATGTGTCTGTCTCTACCAGTGTAATGTGTGCGTGCATGTGTGTTTCTGTGTAGAAGTAAAGTGTGTATGTATGTGTCTCTGAATGTGTGTATCTCTGAGTGTGTGTGTCACCTATAACCACAGCAGCCCCTCGGCAGGCCTTCACTTGCTCTGTAAACTATGTGAACACTGTTAGTAAGTGAGAGGCCTTGGCATTTACACCGATGTTATGTAAAATGAGGCCATTAGGATTTCGACCCGGAGCTGGAAAAAAAAATAGCCTAACAGTCCGGGAAGTGGCATCACTAATCATTTGCAAATTGCATAAAATAATTTCCCTGACCAGTGTTTACCAACAGTTAGGTCAAGGCCATCCATAACTGCTCTGATGAATTGTGATATCAGTGGCCTTGGCACACTGCCCCCCTCCTCCTCCTCCTGCCCCCTCCCACCCCCAAAATAATGACCCTAAAAACTGTGTCTTTCCTGATTGCCAACGGGGATGGTGGCTTTTGGCTTGTGCCATCAGGAGAACAGCAGTGTCCGCTTGGGTTAATGTCCCTGTATTGATCCCAGCAAACCACTGCTATCGAAAATGAATTACCGAAGCCCGCACAGCAGCGAATCCGTCATCTGTGCTCAGCCAGCCGGCCAGAGCAGCTTATTGGTCGCGGTGGTGATGGATGTTAACTTTCATTGCTGGCTCCTTGCTCCTAATTCACCAGGGTTTACAACCCAAAACAAGGCGCTGGGGAAAGTTTTATACTTTCACCAAGAACTTGTAAACTTCATATCAGATCCCCCCTTTTCTCTCTAATTTCTTCTTCTTTTTTTTTAATTTTCCAGCAGGCTCCTCTGTGCCTCCATGCCCGGTCCTGATAACATGGATAAAAGAGGAGGGTCAACAGGAAGTGAGGAACAAACTCTTTTCTATCAACACTCACTGTTTCCTTCTGTGCAATGTGCAGACTTTACTTATGCAAACCCGTTCATTCAGCAAGACAAAATAAAATTTGAATGCAAAGTAAACCCACCCCCCACCCCCTCAAAAAAATCTATGCATCTGCCCAGAGCCCAGTTTTAATTTGTATTTTAATGTACTGTTTTGGAATACTTAAATAAGCATATCCTGTGGCAAATACAATATGAAATATTAACTGTGTCGATATCTGCGGTGTGACTGGGGCGATGCCGCAGAGACCCGGTGATTTATTTCATATTAATAACAGTGGCCTCAGCACCACGTTGGCATCGACTTTACACACACACACACACACACACACACACACACACACACACACACACACACACACCATATACACACACTGCAGCCATTGTGTGCAGCTGTGTGTTTTAATTTATTTCTTAATAATATAAAATATTATTGCAAAAAAAGGTGCAATATTTTATAATATTTCATGTAGGACTCAATTTGTTTAAAAGTCAGACTCAAAGTCTTTTATGAGGCCCAAAGCATTCTGGTTTTATCTTTAAGCACTGCTGTCGTTTTGCTGATCAACTAATCAATGCTGAACCCGGAGCCTGGTTCAATGCATTTCTGAAGGATCAATAGGGCCCAAAATGCATTCTGCTAAAATGGCTGAAGTCCTGTTACGTGTATGACTTGTTTCATTACAGGAAATGACCACAGAGCACTCAGCTGAAAAGCTGAAGTTGAGTTTTTCATTTGGCTGAAAAAAAAAAAAAACACATTAGACGATTTTTTTATTTCCTGATTGAGCATTTTAACTGTAATCTAAATTATTCACTGATGATAATACTACTTTAAATTATTAAAAACATGCATGTGTTTTTTTTTATGATAATGCTTAAGTAGAACATTTTTATTTTGAATTTTTTTACAGTGAATTATATTTTTACTCCTCTCAAACTTCCCTTTATTTCCGTGTATTCATATAAAACAGTGAGTTAATGAGAGGTGTTTCCATTGGGCCAGCTCTCCTGTATAAGCTTGTCTATTTTCCCAGGAATCACTCGATGGAGACAGACTAATCTTTTCATGACTTCTTGAATGACTCCGTGGCTGATGCATCACGCTTAATGTATTCTAAAGTATATTTACTTGAATCTGGCTATTGGCAAAAGTTAAGTAGCAGTGTTTAGTAATGTCGCATTGATCAGGCCTGTGAGCAAGTCAGCGGGACGGGGCGCTGCTGCACGCACGCGCGCGCGCGCACACACACACACACACACACACACACTGATATGGCCTTGTTGGGGAAAAAACTCACAACATCTGCCTTGTTTGCCCATGGCTCTACTTTAAGTAACTCTGTGTGTGTGTGTGTGTGTGTGTGTGTGTCATATCTGCGGTCCTGGTTAGGGCTGGGATTTGGGTTATGGCTGTCCACATTGGATTGAGGTCAATGCATAGTCTAACATGCTAACTTGTTTGTTTGTGTGTGTGTTTTTTTGATTTGATTTACATGACTATTCTTATCATCTGAGATGCTCAGTAAAGTGTGAAAATATGCTCATAATTCTCATATAAATTGCAACTTGACTACAGTAAAACTAATTTATAAAAACTATAAATTATCAACTAATTTATATTTATATTTATCTATAAACTAAATTATTTTATTATGCAGGGACGAGCCTATTTGTTGTGCTGTAAGTATTTTTTTTATTAACTGTTACTACACTTTTAACTTATCTACCTTTCTTCTAACATGTTCCACAAAGTTAAACAGACTCCATGTCAAATGTATTTTTAAATGTTACCTGTTTGTCCTGTTAAATCTTTAAACTGCAGCCTCCTGTTTAAACTGCTTGTTTTTCTGCGGCTGCATTTAAATGTTCAACAACAACAAAAAAGAAAAAAGAAAAAGACTCACTTGCTCCTTGGATCGCTGTGTTTGTAAAGCGTTTGCCTGCAGTTTGTTAAGGAATTAGTGTGTTGCCACAGATTATTATTTAGGCGCATTTGCATTTGAAAGCGCCCTGCAATAGAGGACTGTAGTGATCAATAGCCCTGGTGCCTTATCGATCCATCCGCAGTCTGATCGATTGGCAGGAAGAATTGGGCGCACATCTCTCCTCTGCTCCTGGTTTCACTCAAAAACAAAGTCAACTTATGGAGAAATAGCCTTTTTTTAAAATCAGCAGGCCTCTAAAAATATTTTGGACAACAGGTGCCAAATAAGCCTCAACAAGACCCTGATCAACAATCAATATGTTTTGTAAGTAATTGTTAGATGATGACTTGGGATAAAAATTATTAAGGATAGTTTAGGACGAAAAACATCCAAAAAATAGATTGTGCGTTTATTATTAATAGAAACATACAGGACTGAAAAAAACCTTGTATTCTATTTTTTTATTTTTGTTTTGTTTATGCTTTACACTTCTTTCCTGACGCCTTTGTGTCGCCACGAAGCTATTTTGCGTCACAATTCTGTCATTTGTCAACAGCTGTTTAAATAAAGTTTGTCGTCACATTTTTAGGAAATAAATTTAAAACGATATTTTTTTGTCACAATTTTTTCATTGAAGATTTATTTAGATTCTGACAGGCTGTTAGAGGGAAAAAAAACCATCACTCAGGTGTGTTCACATGATGTCACCGGGATCAATAGAGCCACTAATCACAAACACATTCAATAGACTATCGATCCCATCGGGCTGGATTACTAAATGTTACACGGATTAAGTCTCTTTTTTCCACTTTCGTCCGGGCCCTCCAACTTCAGCTGGCCAGGCCTCAAAGTGCCAGTGAGACCATGTTTATTGAGCTGACAGGCAAAAAAATGACCAACAAGATAAATAAGAGCTGAGGATCAGGCCTGTGTTGTCCACCTAAAATTAAATATCCAATTATGATAAGATCCACTTGTTATTTTATTCTATTTGATTCTCTTAATTTATTTTTATCAAGGAGCATTTTAACACTTTTTAACTTCCAAAAAATAAGTAAAAAGACGATACAAATTAAAAAAATCTGCCAACAGAAAAAAGTTTTAGATGACTTAAAATTATATTACTTTGAGTGTGTGTGTGGGTGCGTGTGTGTTATATGACTGTAAATTACACCATCCCGTGTGTGTGTATGTGTGTGTGTTATTCCCCATTCTAAACTATGGTTGCTGCAGAATTGTATTTTGCTGCTAATGCTTTTGGGCTTTTTTGCTTTAGTTGTATTAAACAGCAGTGTAGATTCACATTTACTGTATGTAGATTCGCTATAAGACAGCTAGAGATATAGATTGACAAAACCTCTCTTTTGAAATGGATCAGAAAGTCAATTGACTCTGCCCGAATAGCTCAGCTCATGCAAATGAACCGAAGCAGCTTTGGACTCATTTTTAATGTTTTATCTTGTGTTTACAGTCGTTCAACTATATCGTCTGTGTTTGATTGACGATATCTGTGCAGTATAACTGTGGTGAGCTATGGGCCGGAGTGTGTGTCTGCAGGATTGTGTGTGTGAGTGTGAATGAGCTGTAACATCAAAATAAGTCACGGTGCATGTGGTGGAAATGTATAATTATGGCTTGTAAATTTTTCTACACACACACACACACGTCTGTACTTTTGTGCTTTTAGATTCTGGATTAAAGTGATCACAGACTATAAAGTGGATGTATATGATTCCAGCTCTGAGCCTCTATATCTATACATCTATTCCCCCTCATAGATTAGACTGATTATAGATTGTAATGTGTATGTATTATCTCACAAGCTAGTTAAGAGCATTATTCACTGTTCTTCTCCCCCCTGCCCCGCTGGTTTTAAACCACACAGCTTTTTCCCTTCTTAAGCACTGCTAACGCTGGATTTATTAGGCTTAAAGAATAGCCTACACATCTTCCTCAAAGGGGATCAGACATTAAGTGTAGATCAAAAGGATAAGGTCTTAAAAACAGAACAATGCCTCTTGCACAACACTTATTCTTATTCCCCCATGCATGTTAATCCAGGGATTGTACGTACAGTAGACCACTTTGAACAGCTTTTTGTCTCACATTATATTCTCACATTCATGCACAATAACAATTCTCTTATACCCTCTTGGATTTTATTGTATTAATTTTGCACCAAAATAATCTGCTGTTTTTAATTTACTATAACACAAACAAGTGTTGATTATAATCCTGCATCTTGACAAAGTGTAATCAGGTGTTTAAAAAAAAAAAAAGCAGTATGAATATGTGTTTACAAGACAAAAACACCCTGGAAGTTTTTTCTTTCTCTCTCCTCTTTTATCCTCAAGTTGTGGAGACAGGAAAAAAAAAAGAAGAAGGAGGCGTAGATAAATTTAAAGTGCAGGCTCACACCAGTGTGCTCTCATATTTTCACAGAGAGACGGCTCGCTGCATGAAACAGTGACACAGCTTCAGGGAAAGTGATGGACCACTAACATTCACATACACAAAACAGAAGCTGTGACCTCATCCTGGCTCTGATATCAAACATTTTCTCTTCAGTGTGCTACAACTGCAGCGCATAGACTAAATGTTGAAAAATCCCTCTGCCAGTATCGTTTTGTTGTCTTGTAAATCTTTTTTTATCCTCATCAGTCAAGTAGTAAAACCTCACACACAGACTATGAAAGGGAAACATGTATCAGTCAGAGTAAATGTGGAATCAAGTACAATTGGCTTTTGCTTAACCCCCCCACCACCCACACACCCATACATGCCCCCCCCTCCCTCCATCCTACCCCTCTTCCTCCCA